>CM063529.1:30770068-31377846 GCA_032199755.1 Ambrosia artemisiifolia | reverse complement strand
TACTATATTCCAAAAATCAGACTCTAACATCATCGTTTGAGCTTCAAAATCGATTAACTTATAAACAAACCCTAACCGGTTACAATCTAATTAATAAACATAACAAACATGTTTCTTAACCTGAAAATATGATTGGGGTTTGTTATTCGGTGGTGTTAGAACACATTGCAACCAAAATCGTCAACCGATTCGACCAATATAAATTTTGACCCATTTGAGATTGTCTGACACTACATAGGCGACTAGCTTTGCTAGTCGTGTGCACAGTGTCACGACTAGACACCCAGTCGTGCCTTATGCCAGATGACTAGCATGCTAGTCGTGTGGATAAGAGGCGACTAGCCTAAGCTAGTTGTCTGTTGCAGACTGTTGGTGAATTTGTGTCGATTTGTCCGATTTTGTGTCGTTTTTGCATTTCTAATGTCTCCTTTGAATTACAGCCAGATGAATTGGGAAAGCTCAGCTAGAAACAACGTGTTTGCATTTCTCGGGCCTATTAAGAAGGACAAGAATCAAGGATTTGCCGAGATCTTGGAATTCCTATGCCGATCAAGAATCGCATATGCAATAATGAAGCAGCACGTGCCGTACAGAGACATTCTCTGTGAATTCTATCATCATGTTGAGATGGATTGTGAAGTAGTGCCATCAGTCATTCGTAGCAAAGTCCAAGGAAAAGATGTTGTTGTGTTCGAATAACTGATTCGCGAGGAACTAGGTTTCAATGACTCTTCCACTGATCCGATTACATTCGACACTATATAAAGACATATCCTAGCAATTCCTTGTTTTAACCGATTAAATTATATTAAATTGATTCAACACGTATAAGACACGAATTTATTCAACTTGTGCAATACTTGAGTTTTAAAGATATGACTGATTTATTACTTAGTATATAACGTTATATATGTCAACCAGCGTAATACACGAGTTTGTAACCTAATACATAATAAATTCCTTAATTTGTTTTGGTTGAAAACTTATAAATTATATGACAAATTTAAATATGAGAAAAATGAATATAGTCTTAGATGTTAAATCATCACAAATATGTATTTTAAATTAATTAAACTTTTTCCTAATTCCTTCCTTCCATTAATTTTTCAACGTATTATTATCAAAATTAAGTTACATATATAATTAGTCACTAGGCTAGAATCCGTGCGATGCACGGGATTCCCAACATTTTTATTCATAAAGAATGTAAATTATTATATAAAGAAAATAACTTACGGTGTTAATTGATTATTGACATATTCGGATTGCTATAAGGTTTTAAACAATATAAATTTGATAATTAATAAAAATCAATAAAAGATACACAAAATTGATTTGTAGTATGAAATGATTTTTGATATATCCCTTTCGGTTAAAATATCAGTTAAAGATGATGAAATGCATTCCATTGAGTTTTTAAGATGGTAAGTGAAATTTCCATATATGTTCTTAACATATCAGTTTTCCTATTTGTGGTATTTATTATTTTTTTTTAAATTTGGAATCTAAAAATGCTTATATGTTGTCCACATATTCACAAATTAAAATGTAAATTATAAGTTAAAAGTCCTGATTTTTGTGATGTTCAAAACAATAGATATTAACGATATTGAAATTTATTATAAGTTGATTTTTTATAATATTGCATAATACCATATTGAAATTTATTTTAAGTTGATTTTTTTATAATATTAAGTAAATGTAATACCTAAAAAAATTAAAGGTCTAAACTATTTGTGATATTCTGATGGGAAACATTGCACCTCTCGTAATACCAAAGCTTTTTGTTACGAATACCCATGATTGTACTAACAATGACAACAAATTTCTCCTAACAAAAAGTTGCAAGGCAATTATAAGTTTCAAAATACACACAAACAAATATTTTTAGATAAAAAAATTATTTATTTAAAACAACTACCTCAATTACTAAAATTACATATGCAATGGAATATACTCATTGTTAAGAAATACGTCTTCAACAAATTTCATCATAACTGAACCTGATTCTTGACCACTTGTGGAACTTGAACTTAATACCACAAAGGTGTTAGTTATTTTTATATATAGAAATACCCAAAAAACAAATTTAAGGATATAAAAAAGAAACAAATTTTACCATTTCTTAAGGATTGAACTTTACCAAATTGAATAAGTAAAAGACATCTTTATCCCTATCTGTGTGTGACATGAATGCGTGCATCGTCGACGTAAACTTGTCCCAAAGAGTCACACTAACCAATTCATCACTGAAATGTATTAAAATTAGGTAACAATTAATCACAAAAAATGTAGATTAAATATTAACGTTGATTATTATAAAACTCACTCTATTTTTTCAGTCATAGACGGCCTATTGATGAATAGACAGTCATCCTGAATGAGCTATTAGTCGAATCTCAAAAAGAATTTATAAAGACAGCCTCCAGGTATTTTTGTACCATGTATAAAGGTCAAAGTATGATAGTATAATGTATAAAATAAAAAGTGATATCCAGAAAATAAAATTATTACTTTATAGTTAAGTTATACCTCTCCGTCCATCAAAATCATCATTATATAGTACAATTTTTTTTTGTTCGTCGTTCATCTTCCTCCTACAAACCTTAAGAATCTTCACCTGGATTGTACAGTCACTTGAATTGACATCCAGTGCATTCAGCATGGTGATGTTTTCGTTTTCCATTAGTCTGTATTTTAAGCATAAGAAAATCTATATGAATACCTGTTACTATATTCTGTTTAATTAAATGAATAATATGAATATATGTGAATAATATAATACTTGCCTGGATTAGTATAACGAAGAAGCAAGCTGAAATGAGATTATACCGGTATATAAAGGGTTTGAGATCCCTAAACTTTAGTTGATTAGTTTGTTGAAAATGTTATCTTTTAAGATAAAGTTACATTTTTTTCAAAAAAAATCAATATCAAATATATCGATTAAGCCAAAACAAATTTCAAAGATAACATTTTGAAATTTGAAAATTGTTAAATAATAGGAAAATTGTTGACAAATAAACAGTAGATAATGTTCATGAATATTGGATATTACGGTTAAGAAAACCAATATTTACACCATTAGATTACAATACATCGTTGAAACTTTATTTTCAAATAATTCGAAGTTAAAAATTGTCATTGGAGTAGAATTTAAAATTTTAAATAAAAATGGATAATCAGTTTTATAACATATTAAATAAACTTTTTTACTATAGTAGAAAATGAATAATACTCTTAAAATGTGTTTCTGCAGTCATTTAATAATTAATTAGTTTGTTTCTTAAGCAACAATGAGGCATTGCCTACAGTAATATATAACATTTGTAATGTAGTATTAATCTACAACTTTTCAATGACATAAAGTATAACATCATTCTACTTAGTCTTAGCCTATAATCCTTTAAATAAGAATAGAACAAAGCAAAACAATGAAACAACTTAAACCAACTTATAATTCCTTAAAACCAATTGAAGTGTTAGTATACTACTCCTGAACACACAACCAGCAACCTTTATACCAAATAATAAATACCCGACGAAATTTTTTGAACTTACTTAGAACTTCAACAACCTCGAAAGGTTGCAAATAGAAGAAATTGATGCTTACCAGACGGAACACCTGGGTACCCACGGTCAACAACAGTTCTACATCTATTTGAAACAATGGCTGTCGGAGATTTTTATGAAAACATAGAACAGAATAGTAAATTATAAACCCTAATTTTTATAAAATTTCAAGATAAAAAAAAACAGATCTAGCTCATTTTGAAACAACAACGGCCACAATTTATTATCAAAACATTTAAATGGCAGACTTCATAAACCCTAATTTTTGAAAATTTCAAAATAACAAAATAGCAAACAACAGATTTACATCTAAACGATAGAGAATATGCGTTGGTAAACAAAAATATGAATATGAACGCCAACAGAACTGTATTACAGAAAAATAGAGCGTTTGTTGAACAATTATAAACCTTATTTTTTATAAAAATGGAAGACAATAGAAGAAAGTAACAATAAAATGTAAAAAGAAAAGATTTTATGTTGAAAAATATAATAATTACATACCATGGAGGCTGGACGACAACCGGAAATGGAACAGAAGAGGCAGACGGAAATAGGTTAGGAGAACTTATTGTTTAGAGAGATAGGGATTTTAAAATAATTAACCAACAAAACCCTATTTATATGGCGGGTCAATAGAATAAAGGTTGGAGCATCCATAACCCGAATACATGACCCGGTAAAATGAGCGGGAAAAACAGAAACAATGCCTCCATATGAATTAGAGGTGTTCAAAACCGGATATCCGAAAATTCGGATATCCGAAATTTTTGGATAGCTGATTTCACTATCCGAATCCGTATCCGAAATTTTGAATGTCCGAAATTCGGATATCTGAAATTTCGGATATCCGATCGGATAGTGAATCGGATATCCAAATATCCGATTTTATTATGATATATTTTATTTTATATTTTTAGAGTTAATAGTCAAAATCATCCCTGAGGTTTGATCACTTTTGCCACTTCAGTCCAAAACCCAAACCTTTCACATCTGGGTCCTTAAGTTTTATTTTTCTTGCCAAATTCGTCCCTGACAACGTTTAAGTTGTGGACTGAAGTGGCAAAAGTGACCAAACCTCAGGGACGAATTTAGCAAAACCCAAACCTTTTCAGGGACGAGTTTGGCAAAAAAAAAAAAAAAAAAACTGAGGACCCAGATGTAAAAGGTTTGGATTTTGGACTGAAGTGGCAAAAGTGACCAAACCTCAGGGACGATTTGTGACCAAACCTCAGGACGATTTTGGCTATTAACTCTATAACATATAAATTTTCGGATATTTCGGATAATTTCGTATATTTTCGGATATTTTTGATACTTTTCTGATATCTTCGGATATTTTTTGATATTTCGGATATCCGATAAAATTTTTTTACAAATTTTTGAACATTTTTGGATATCCGAAATACCCGAAAATTTTTAAAATCACTATCCGAATCCGAATCCGAAATTTCGGATATCCAGTTTTTGGGTAGTTTTGGATTCGGATATTTTTAAACACCTATACGTATGATGCCATGTTTTCCACGATTGCTTTCGTAAATGTTTCAAAATACATAAACTTAATATGTTACTTCATATTTTATTTCTCCATTTGAGCCGGTTGTTGGCTTTGAGTTTTTTTATTATATAGGTTGTGGTTTTGATACCTGCCTCTTTTCTTTAGAAGACCATGTGTACTGGAGCGTGATTCGGAGCGTGAAAACTAACATGGCGCCCCCAACACCACTAAAGGGGGGCGCTATGTACTAAAAATGGGCCAAGGCGTTATGGTTTTAGCGCCGGAGATCACAAATATCAACCAATCATTTTTTGACACATCAACTTCTCTTTCCTACTCTCTCATTTTCTTATTTTTTTATTATTTTTTTTAATTTAAAAAATATAAACAAATTCGCGCCTCCCACTACACCCCCATTTTAAATTAAAGCCTCATACTGACTCAGCTGCCACGTGAACCAATCATTGAGGAGGACCTTAAATTTTTTCCGCCCTACTACACATGATCTAAATAGTTCTATCCCTTCTTTTCGTTTTCTACTTTTTCCTTTTACCTTTTTTTCCACTTCTAACTCCCTTTATTTTTTTTAGTTCCCTTTTCCTTTACCATATTGCGAGGCTAACTACATTCACATTAGCTCCTCTATAGTCGTTTGAATATGATCTCTATATTATATAAAGTGGGTATAAGTGGTTGTGAGTAGAGGAGATATAAAATATTTAGAGGAGACACTGTTCACCAGTAAATTTGAAGAAGGCACTGTTCATCCTTCATAATTTTTTAATATTTTTAAAAGTGGTTGTGAGTAGAGAAGAGAGAAAAGGAAATGATAAAAGTATAAAATAAGTATTAAATAAAAAAAGAGAGAGAAAGGTAGTGATTTTTAGTGTAATTACAGAGATGGAGAAAAAGTAGCTACTGTGAATGCTCTAATGCTAACGTAAAAGAGGTCAAAACCAAAGCATTACAAATTTTAACATGATGCGGTAGCATTTCTGGTAGTTATACACAAGAGACACAAAGTGATATTTCAATGCCAAGATACCAAGCATCTTGGATGTTATATAACATTCAAAAGTGAAAAACAAGGGTATATGCATCTTTTAAATAAAATTTAATTTTAGACCCATATTTGTAATAGTTTGGACACACAATTATTATCGCAGAGTTCGTTCATAATTAAATTAGATGTTAGCAACTAGGATGCCGTGTTGTACGTTAGATACATGGTTGTATCTGGTTAATAGGCTAGACACTATTGTTATATAAGAACCTAGATTCACTGTTGTTATTTAGACCCAAATTATAGACGCTAAACTTGTCTCTTTTACCTTATAGTTGTTAATTTCACATTTTTTTAAATGTTAATTTATTATATAAAAATCATGGAGTCTAAAAAATCTATAGAAATTAGATCTAGAAACATCAACACTGGAGTAACTTACAGCTTCTAGTTATATCTTGATACGCCAAATACTAATAATTGAAATAGTGATATTAACAACTCAAATCACTTCTAAAGCATAAAGTCAGTATTAACTTTATGCTTTTGTTTAATCCTCTCTCTGTATTTTTTTAATAAAAATATCTCATGATATATCACTTAATATTTCATTTCTTAAGCTTGCCAGGTTACATCAAAATTAGGGCTGTTCACGAGTCGAGCCGATCCGAGCGGAGCGGCTCGTTTACAATCGAGCCGAAAATCGAACGAATCGAGCGCAAATTTTCCGAGCGAGCGCCGAGCGAGAATCGAACGGAGAGTAATATGGACAATCATAAAATTGGCATGATTCCTTCGATGTTTTCATTATCGGGTAACAACTAAGGTTGAAATGTCCGATGATAAGACTAATATTGAGATCTCAGTGTTCAAGGATGAAGCTTAGATTGAGGCTGGTGAGGTAATGATCATACGTCAGAGTACAGTTGTTGCATTGTGACATAGGTGTGATATGAAGCGACAATTAGAGATTGACGGCTAATAACATAAAGAAGTCAAGTCTGTCACCTCATGACTTATTGTTTTACTATTAAATCTAGTTTAAATTTTTTATTGAGTTAAGTGGGATGGTTATATTTTGTTTGCATATACTGAGTCAAATACAATATAATCTTATATATACAGCCATAAAGTTATCTATAAATTGTATGTATGTTTATTATTAAATAATTAAAAATTTATTCAAGCCGAACCGAGCCGAGTGTACCTTTGCTCGTGCTTGGCTCATTTGCAAACCGAACCGAGCCGATCAGCTCATATATAACTGAACAGAAGATCGAGCGAGCATTTTTTGAGCATTTTCCGAACGAGCGACGAGCGATCCACGAGCGGCGAGCGCTTTGAACAGCCCTAATCAAAATAGAGGGTAGACGGACAACAAGTTGCGCCGCCACCCTTTTCTGAATCGCGAACCCTAATCTACCAAATACAAGCCCCTACCCCCTGGAGATGAACTATTGTTGTGGACAACCCGTTGAACACTGGTCAAGAAACGAATAGCTTATCGTGCTAGGGAGCCGAAGGTATCAAAGGCCAAGGGGACAAAGACATGTTGGTTTTCTGCACAAGCTTTAGCGTGCTTATCTACTTTCTTCAATTCCGCCTTTCTTGACGCTTGTCCAGCTACAAACGCGTTTTCTCTTAAACCAGCCAAAGGAGATACCCCCGTGAGGTCCACACAAGCATGTTTCCCCCTGGCCCAACCAAAGACGAGCAGATCCGCTGGTCGCAAAGTAGATCTCCCTTCTGGAGGGCCCGTGAGAAAATTCACAGAGGCTTCCTTCTTGGCAGAAATCCCCACTCTTCGCAAGATTACCCACAAAACGTCTCTCACCCAATCATGCCGGTATTTGAAAACCGTGAAGCTCTTTGCAATGAACTGCATGCTACCCATATTTAACTACTTTCTTTGATTCCGCCTTTCTTGATGCGTGTCCAGCTACAAACCCGTTTTCTCTTAAACCAGCCAAAGAAGATACACCCGTGAGGTCCACACAAGCATATTTCCCCCCAGCCAACCAAAGACGAGCAGATCCGCTGGTCGTAGAGTAGATCTCCCTTCTGTAGCATCCGTGAAAAAATTCATAGGGGCCTCCTTTTTGGTAGAAATCTCCGCTCTTTGCAAAATGTCCCACAAGATGTCTCTCACCCAATCATGCCAATATTTAAAACCGAGAAGCTTTTTGCAATGAATTCCATGTTCCTCATATTTATCCATACAACCGCCATATTTGGCTGCCTTTTTTATGGATTGAAATCAAACAATTAATGCAAAAGAAAACACGTTCTAATAAAGGGAACTTTAATCATATATCAAATGTGAATGTAAAAAGAAGTAAAGGAAAATCAAAAGCATTGGATGCTTTATATCCCCGTTTCAATAAAATGTAAAAATCTACAACAGTTAAGAAAAAAAAAGGGTTAGAAAACAAAAGTTCTCCAAAGTTCAAGTTATATTGCAAATTATACATGCCCAAATCCTCTAGATGTAATTCCCTTAGGTATAAATGTTGATCCACAGGGGAAACGTAATAAATGTAGATCTTCAAAGATTGTGAAGGAGAAGAATTCTCTACACAAGATTAAGAATATGAATTCACAACCAAACCAACTTGAACCAACCAAACCAAACCAACAAGATTAAGAATTACTAGCTGATTACCCCGGGAGTGTCACGGGGTTGAAAAATGTAATATGACTTAATAAAAATGATAAAAGCAGAAAATATATCAATCGTAAACTCAGTCATACAGATCATTAATTCCTATTTGCGTTCACTGACCTGAACCTTGAAGCTTCTAAAAGCAACATCAATAACAACATCATATATAATTACGAAGCTACTTACCTGAAGAGCATTATCAAGATTATTCAATAGCTGCGAAAGCGATCTAGGAACAAAATCAAACACCCTCAACAACAACAACAACAACGAATCTTCCTCAAATCGGTTCATCTGATTCCTCCCTTCACAATCCTACAAACAAAATCTCCAAAAAAAACAACCATAAAAATCAAAACTTTTACATTCATCAATCTTTGGTGCTAATTTGACCATCCAAAAGTCAAAATAGAAGTCAAATGCAGCCATGAGCAGATAAATTCCGACACACCTCTAAAAACAATAAGATTTAACTTTGTAAAAAGCGAAATTTTGGATCGAAATGATGCCAAAAGCAATTCAGAAAGGGGTGGCGGCGCAGCTTGTTGCCCGTCTACCATCTGTTTTGATGTAACTTGACAAGTTTTAGAAATGAAAAAGATTATTTTATTAAAAAAATAAAATTCATGATTGTTGGAGCTAATTTGAACACCCAAAAGCTAAAGCTGAAGTAAAATTCAGCTAAGAAGTCATAAACATCTCAACACCGGCACACATATACAAAAAAAAAAAAAAGGATTTAATATCATAAAACCTTAATATTTAGAGCCAAATTTGACAATTAAATGATGCAATCTTTAATCCAATCATGATGCCAAGACTCATGATCACAAATTAACAACCATATTCATCAATATTTGGAGCTGATTTGATCATAGAAAAGTCATAACAGAAGTTCAAATGCAACCAAGAACACATTAACAACGATACATATCCGAGACAAATGTAGGATCGACGAACGGGTCAACCGACAATCACGAGGGTTATATTCAAGGTGCGGAATCCCTTGAATATGTTCTAATAACAGAAACAAACTTGAAACAATGATAAACGAGTAATTATCACACACAAACGGGTCAAAAGATTATAGATTTATCACTAAAACAGAGCTCGAGTGTTTACAATGATCAAATCAGACTTCTCAGACCTGGGGAGGGTGTTTGGAGAGTGTGTGTGGCAAAGACTAATGACTAGGGTTGTGATTGGGCCTATTTATACCTCCTGTACACGTACAGACATGGGTAGGCGATTACGAATGCTATCCACCATACAGTATAGGCGATTAGGGCCTAATCGCCTATACATGTATGCATTTGCAATCTTAATTGCTTACATGTATGCATTTGCAATCTAATTGCTTACCCACATTGGCGATTAGAAGCAAATCACTAGCTAAGATTTCCTAATCACCTACATGCACCAAACATTCCCAAAATGCTTATAAACACCTCCAAACACCCCGAAACGCGTCCAAACAACATATATACTAGCCTAGGGACATCATGTACTAACAGACTCCCCCTTGGACCAGGCTAGTATACGTACAAGCCATGAATCACTCGATTATCCTAGCCAACGACCTATAGAGACCTATCACTAGCTAGGGACATACAGATAATGCACTTACAGACTCCCCCTTGGACCTAGCTAGTGATTTACAGACTCAACCTATCATCTAGCTGGGGACACACAAGAAGTGCATTTACAGACTCCTCGTTGGACCTAGCTGGAGATATATGGTCTTCGAGTCTTCAAGTCTTCATGTTCAGCATTCTTCAACTTAGGGTGACACCGCAGTGTATGACCTCTGAAGACTTGAACATATCAACTAATTTGAGCTTTAGTCGTGGCTTCATAAGATCTCGTCTTGGTCATCGATTTGCTTCGATAACTTGGGAGGAAACAAGAAATCTCCGCTTTTAATGATTGACAATTCTTTGACTTGGACGAAGATCAATATCATCTTCACTTTCATTTCTTGACTTTCATCTTCTTCAGCTTCGATTGCTGGAGCTCTACCACGATCTGGTTTCTCAGAAGATGAAATATCGGGTTCTTGCTGTTCAGAATGATTTTGTTGTTCAGGTTGGAGCCTTGTGCAGCTTCAAGCCTTGTCGTTTGAATCATGGTATGCACAGACGTTGTGTTGATCCTGCAGGAAAAATTAATAAAAACTGCACACAAACTACAACTTGTATTAGATATGACAAATAATCCGGACTCAATCAAATTCTTGAAGTTTATCATTTGATGAACTTTCAAGATTTGTCCATAGTGACCACCAATTTGAGAAACGAATCATTCTCCCCCTGAACATTTAGATCCTTTCAAATTTAACCCTGAACTCTCATGATTGACAATTTGTAACCCGGAAAGTGATATTTGACACTTGAATTTCGTAAAATTTAGATTTTATTTGTGTTTCGGCTTCAGATCTGAGATTCCAATTGAAGAATACTTGTATTCCAACATCGGTCAATCAAAAATAAAGATAGAAGAAAAATCTTTTTGGGTTTTTCAAGATAATCAAACAAAAATTAATAAATGCAGGAAATGTAAAAACTATTCAAAAGCATATTTTTGTGAGTTTCATCTGTTAGGGAAACATATCAGTGTACGGACTGATCTAGAACCCTTATTTGTTCAGTTATAGTTCAAATTACCACTAAGCATCCTACAACAACTGCCAGTATTGTTGTCCACCTAAACCCAAAATCAAGTTTTATCGCTAGGCACTTTAGATACGTTAGGTAATATTAAGACTGATCAAAGGTGTTCCCCGCCACGCGACACATTCCCGTATCAAGACATGCACAAAGCTTCCTCGTAACCAGTGAATAAGCTGTTGTCATCCGTATTTACAAGGAGTGGACTCAGTGCTGATTAGGTCTGCAAGAACACTGCAGCAGAGAGACCAGTGAGATCCAGACCAGGGTTCAAGTCAAATACCGTATTTTTGATTTTTCACGGTACGATGCTTTTGATATATGATTTGATACCTTAGAGCGATTCTCTTTGAGAATAGGGTTTTGGCATTTACGATCTTTTTGCTCCTAAAGGATTCCCAGACGTCTCCTTATCAGAATTTATTCTATTTTTGTTTTTCTTTTCTTTTTCTTTGGGAATGGCAAAGAGGTGTCTCAGTTGTAGGCTGCGAACCCAACGTACGTCACTTATGCCACCCCATTTTATTATGAGAGACGTCCAGTTCACCCCGGATGTACCAACCTCTTAAAGACCAGAAACCTCGGATTTTGGCATTCTATCAACGAGATTTAGGCTTTTAGACCATATGCCAACGCTACGTTAATCCACACAATGTTCAGTTGATTTAGGTTTATATGACCGTGCCGAGCTTGGAAATGATTTCGAGCCTACCAACACATCATTGTAGAGGCTACTTATCAGTTCCAATGTTTTAAAGATGATAAGAGTCCAGACGGTCCAACTGATGGATTAATATCATCTTCCCTTTTTCACCAAATAAAAACTCGATTTTTGGCTTTTCTCAAAAATTTTTGATTTTTGGATTTTTTGATGTTTTTGTATTTTTCTGAATTTCTCCCCCTAAAAATCTAAAAATTTGCGAAAAGACAATATTTTTGGATTTTTCTGATTTTTGAAGAAAAATATTTAAAAAATGATTTTCCGATGTGGTTTACTCAGATTTTCCCAAAATGCCTTTTACCTTTCAAAGATAGTGAAATTTAAATTTGTCAAGTGATTTGGTAAAAATTTTGACAATTCGGTAGTCAGTGTGGACATAAATAATCACTGGATCCTTAGTGATTGTTATGGAAGTTACACTATTAATAAGAAGATGGAGGTGATAAGAAAATGCAAACCGCAGTCAAGCTTGTGTGTAGAAGTATCAAAAGATAAACCTGGAAACAGCAGCTCAATGCAGCTACCTGATTCAGCTTCGCAGGTTGCAGGAAACACATGTGACCACCATTGATAAATTCACTAAAGTCAACGAGATCTAGCTTATCGCCATTAGGGTACCATAGACCTTTGGTCGGTAACCCTTTAGATAATGAAGGAACCGTTCTGCAGCAATCACCCAGTCCACTCTTATTCATTACTGACATCCGTTGTTAGGTCGAAACACTGGGTCTTGAATTATTCTCATCGAGCATTTTCTCTTCTTTCTTCTTCTTCGATAACAAATCCCCCCCTTTATTATCTAAGGTTACATATCCTCCAAAGATATTCTGATCAATTTACTGGAGCGATATGACACCTATTTTGTGCTAAGATGCTCCACTGTCAACAATCAAATGACTGCTGATAGTTCCTCCTGGAACACCGTGCACACTCGTTCAAATATTAGTTCTCGAGGGGGACCTAGGCCTTGACCATCTCTGGTCGGCCTAAGTCATCAATCATAGGTAAATCCATCCATCTACCATGAGGGGTAGGTGTTTTCTTATCAACAGCAGTTGATATAGATGGTGCTAATGAAGCAAATAAAGTCACAGATGGTGCTTCAGCTACTTTTGGCGTCCAAATTTTGTCATGCTCAGCCTTTACAGGTCTTTGCATGACAGATTTGGGTGGTACCTGAGACTTCACCTTTGGGTCATCCGGTGTATTTTCCCTTTGGTTAGTCTTTGGACCTTCTTTTGGGCCTCCCTTGGGTTTTGCAACCTTGGGTTGGGCCTTTGAGCTTGATGCCTGGTCAGCTTTAGGCCTTGCACCATGAACAACAACCTTTTGTTTCTTTTTCACATTCTTTGGTGTCACCTGAACTTGTTGTTCAGGTGTCTTGTATATTTGGTTGTATTTAGGGGGCTTAAGTGCTTTGCCCTTTAATTTTCTCAGATAGGGACAATTAGCAATCAAGTGTCCAACCTCGTTACATTCATAGCATAACCTCCACTCTTCATAGTACTGAGGTTCATACCGTGACTGTCTCGAGCTAACCTGAGAAAATCTAGGGCTACAGCTCCCTTGTGAGCTTCTAAATCGAGAGGTACTCGGATATGAATCATAATCAGATGATCTTGGTGAAAAATTTCTTTGATGATTTTGATGAGAATGTCTCATCTGATCAGTACCTTTCGGTTTGATGGGCTTAAGTTCATTGATCTTGGGACCCTTTTGATTTTTCCCAGACCGATTCTTTTGATTCACATGTTTGGTGGGTTTGTGTTCAACATGTTTCTTCTGATCAACGAGTTTTCTGATATGAGCTTCAGTAACTGGTATTTCCTAAAAAATATGTTTAATTAAGGATTGATCAAAATTTTTAATAGGAAACTCTTTATCAGAAAACAATTTGTCAGATCCCACCAACATGTACAGCCCTTTCGTGCTTTCAGGAAACTGAAAATGCTTTTTTTCCGGCTCAGGTTCACACAAAATGTGATTTTTAATAGAGCTATGTGAACCTGATTGAGCCTTCTCAGTTTCCTGGGATTCTTTATTAGAATCCTCAAGGTCTGCCTCCGGTAAGGCCTTTGGTTTCAATTTCACTTTCCGTCTATTTACAAAACGTTTATTGTAACCAAGTCCTTGATTTTCTTCTTGCCGAGACTGGTTTTTAAGATCAACATCATTTTTACTTAGCACAAACTTTGCAAACTGAAAACCATCTAGCTTATGTTGGGCTTTTTCATAATCAGATTTTGTTTGCGCTAATTCTTTCTTTATTTCCTCAAGAGTTTTAGAAAGCTCAGAATTTTCTTTCATTAAAATTTCATTTAAGTTTTTAAGCTCCATTTCATTTGTTCTCAAAACTTCATTGAAGGTTATACAATTAGCTAGATCGCAAGTAAGGGTCTGGTCATTTCCAGACAGCCTTTCAATCGTACTTTGGAGTTCGGCACAGTTAGAACAGACAAACCTGGAAGATCCTTATGCAATAGGGTCAGTTCCGTGCTTGATTTGAACTCCAACTTCTGGATTTTGATCATCAGCATCTTCTTCTTCTGATTCACTCCTTTCAGAAGTTGAACAATTTGCATCAGTTCTGTTGATTTCTTCAGAACTTCGTTCCGGATATTGTTCACTGGATGCTGATTCACCATCTGCATCTGTACTCTCTTCTGAGATTTGAGCACTCTCTGACGCTTCTCCCGATACCACAGTCTCTACTCGTTGAGCAAAACACGCAATTTCCCCACTATCACCTCCCATGAGTTGTTTCCTCTGGTCAGAACCTTTCTCAGCATGCATAGTAAGTACACTCGCAGCATCCGTGTTTGCTGAGACAGAGTGAATTGCAGGAGTAACCGAAACCACAACTGTTTCTTGATTGTTTTGAACATTGTTAAGTTGTCTGGTTTGATTCGGTTGACTTTGATTAACATCTGAAGTTGATTTCCTCTCCAGATGGGCCCACGGATTACATCCGGAAATCCCCTGTTGTTGTCGTTGTTGGGCCGGTTAGGTGTTCATTGAAGATACGAAAGCCCATGGTCTGGTTGCATTTGCCATTATGAAAGCCTTGTGAAAAAGTCAACATTTGGTCAACAAAAGTCAAACTTCGGTGAAAGACGGTTAACACCCTTTTTTTTAAGTCAAACTTGGTCAAGGAAAGTCAACTTTGGTCAACGCGAGTCAAACTTAGGTCAATTTTAGGTTCAGCAAGTTATAGGTGATTAGGAGTTGTAAATGCTAGCTTATACGTGGTTACGAGTAATTGCTAGTGAACAGTTGAGTGATTACGCTTAATTGCTAGTTGTTACACGTGATTACGCGTAATTGCTAGTGAACAGTTGAGCGATTATGAGTTTGAGGGTAGTTAGGATTCAACACGTGATTAGGAGCTATGCCACATGCAATTGAAGGCGATTAGCTCCTAATCGCTAGTAAAAACAAGCAAATGAAGGCGATTACGTTGTAATCGCCTATAGCTGAAGGTGGTTAGGCCGTAATCGCCTATAGCTGAATGTGGATAGGCTGTAATTGCTTATCTTATACGTGGATAGGGCCTAATCGCTTATAGCTATACGTGGATCTTCGCTGCCACCCGCCACCACCCTTCATCTTCGCTGCCATCCACCACCACCATCGTCACCACATATCACCACCCACCCCTACCACCAGTAACCACCACCCACTGCTGCCAGTCACCACCAATTTTATTTCTTTTTCTTTTTCTGTCTACCAAACAACATAAAGTATTTTTGTTTCATTCCCACATGGCAATCAAACAAGACATGGAATGGTAACGATCCTTCCACTGTCTTGTCCATCCTATTACCTCATCCATTACATTAATCCATACCAAACAGACCCCTGGTTTGGCGTAATGGAATGGACAAAGGAATAAAATGGATGATTACCATTCCATGGTCTTGTTTGATTACACGTAACAATGTAATGAATCATTACTTTGTATTGTTTTGTATGTAGGAAAAGACGAGGGAATAAAATTGACGGTGGTGAGTGGTAGCGGTTGGTAGGGGTGCTAGTGATGGTGGTGGCTGAGGTTGTGGTGCTCGGTGGGTGGTGGCGGTCGGTTGTGGCGACAACGGTGATAGAGAGTGTTGGTGGTGGTGCTGGCGATAGTAGTCGGTGGGTGGCGATGGTCGCTGACGGAGAGTATCGATGGTGCGTTCGGTGCTTGGTGCGAGGTGGTGGTGGTCAGCGGTGGAGGTGGTGGTGGGTGGCGTTGGTGGTTTGTGGGTGGCAGCGGTCGTGGTTTGTGGGGGTGGTCGGCGATGGCGGTTGGTGACGGTGGTCGATGGTGGCGTTAGGTGCTGGTGGCATAGGATTCTGGATATCATTTGTAATTACAATCACATTCAAGTTGTATAAAATCGGACCCCTACTTTTTGCTTTGGTCCTTCATCCGCTTATCATCCGGGTGCAGGACGCCTGTTCCCTACCCTTCGATGTTTGGTATTTGGACGACAACACTATTATTGGTAAAGCCGAGGAAGACACTAGGGCGTTGGACATTTTACGCTCTGAAAGGACGTCTCAGGGGCTTAGGCTTAATATTCAGAAAACTGAGATTTTTTGGCCGTCATGCAATGGTTCGAAGAATAAGCCCGGGTTATTCCCTAATGAGATTAGCAGGCCTGATGTAGGGGTTAAGCTCCTTGGGGGAGTGGTTAGCCGGGATGCAGGGTTTATACGTTCTTTGGCAACTAAAAGAGCTTTGCGTGCGGTTGAACTTTTGGAACGCTTGTCGAACCCACGGGACCCCCAAAGCGAGCTTCTGTTATTGCGCTCGTGCATGAGGGTCGTCAAGTTAGTGTTTAGGCTTGCGACTTGTCATCCTGAGCATGTCAAAGAGACGGTGTCAATCTTTGATGCCGGTCTGCGGGGGGGTTGAAAACGTTGTGGTCTGTGGAGGAGCGCATTTTGGGGACCTCAAGTGGAGGTTAGCATCATTTCCTATGCGATATGGGGGTTTGGAGCTTTCCTCGGCGGAGGATGTCTCAGCATATGCGTTTGTTGCGTCTAGGGCCCAGTCGAGGAAATTGCAGGACCACATATTGCGAAACGCTGGCGTGGTGGGGGTGGATCCTAACTACACCCTTGCGCTTGATAATATTGGAACAACTCTTCCAGAACTTGGTCCGGGCCGTTTTACTATATTGTGTTAATCATATTTTTGTTTTATCGATCTATTTCTACAACAAAAATTGACTAAGGCAGACATCTTAACGATGAAGAAGTGCTACCGATGAGGACTTGCTACTGACCGAATGTCGCTATCGATAGATTTATCATCTGTGGAAAGAAAATGATAAAGACGGTTATGATTTTGTATATATTTAATATACCGTACTTTTGAATTTCATTGTCTTCTTGTTTTCTGTTAGTAATCTGACTATATCCTCTTCTAAATTTTTGTTCAATTCCGGAGATCTAATCAGTAAAACAGGCTTCGGTCCTTTCTAGTTTACAATTATTTGCTGGATTCTCATCTATAACTAATGGTTTCGATCAATTATCGTTCCTGTGTTGTGGTGTTGTTGATATATGAAGCTATAGCGCGCTTAGACTATGGGGTGTGGTTCCCCTTCCCCCTTCCTCCCCCTTCTCCACATCAGCGCCACGTCATTTTCCCCTTCCCCTCCCCCTTCTAGGGGAAATGGTTCCCCTCCTTCCCCCTTCCTTTTTTTATTATTTAAGTATTAAAAAAAATAAAAAATAAAAAATAAACAAAACTCACACACACATACACTCATCAGACACACACACACACACACTCTTCATCTTCTCCAAAACACACACTCTCTCTCTCTCTGATCTCTCTCTGATCTCTCTCTCTCTACTTCTCTTCCCTTTAAAACCCCACACACACACATACACACTAGACAAAAGCTCCACCGCCGTCTAGTTGTCGTCTCCGGCGGCAGAAGCTCGTCTCCGGCAAAAAAAGTCCACCGCCGTCGTCTCTTCAACAGGTCTTCTCTCTCTCTCTAACCCCTCTCTCTCTCTCTCTCTTTAAACCCCTCTCTCTCTCTCTCTATTTAACGTTCAAAAAAACGTTGGGAAATGGGACGGGGAGAACGGGAAGAATTCCCCGAGTTCACCGAAGCTGGAGGGGGGGGGGGGCGGTGTTCCCCTTCGGGGAAAGCTCCACGTCAGCCTTCCCGAGCTCCTTCCCGATCCATACCCCATAGTCTTATGGGTTAACAATGTTCAATGAATGTCAAAAAACATAGCTCATGTTTGCTTGCCCATAAGTTTGAAAGCATCTTGTACTCGGTTTCCTAGCCTCTAACTAGTTATGTTTCACTTTTGAATTTCTTCTTTGCCATTAAAAAATAGAACAAAAGTGTGTTAGTTATTATTTCATAAATCAGATATTTAAAATTTATAATATTAATATATAAAATTGATAGGACGTTCACTGTTCCTTCTTTATGTCTTCTTTATCATCTATAAGTAGATGAGATTACAATATCATCATGGACATACAAAAAAAGACATTGGGGAAGCCACCAAACATATCTAAAGACCTTTGCAAGGTAATCTATCTCTTTTTTAGTGTTTCTTTTGTTTCAAAATTTTAAAATTTTGATAAAAAGATCATTCTGGACCTCTGGTGAAGTTTGTTAAAGCTAAATATCAAATCATGAGTTTTTATAACATAAAACACATTACACATCTAGTCTTAATACTTCATAGTTTTCATATCTTTCCTACTAAAACTCACAATCTTATTGCACGGCCGTTCATCAACAATTTAATATGTGTTCTCATTCGCATGTGGATTCTTTCGATAATAAGTTAAAAAATTTGTGGGTTAGAAAATGATTATGTTAGAAATTCTGCATCAATGTGAATATAAAGTAATGACTATACCGTATGCATTATACGGTATAGTGTTAGTTGATCAGTCTTTCTAAATTTTGAAATTCCTCAGAATTTTCACATTTAATTTTGCTTTCATGGTCTTTAGTTATCTAAAAGTCCAAACTACTGACCATTTTATTTTTACCATAATTCCAAGGGCCTGAAACGTACATACAAGGCTATCCTAGGATATATGGGAATTATTTGTCCATTACACAAGTTTTTATAACATGCTTCAAGTTGTATAAGAAGTATCTAATATATGTACATGGAATGCTTGTACATTGTACTAGAATTAGAGATAGCAAACGAACGCGAACCAGGCATGTACTGGACCCTATGGATAAACCTGAAATATTTGGGACGCTATTCTGACATGGGATTGGGTACGGGAAATAGTAAGAAAAATCTGAATGGATAATCACTAGAAAAATAACTCAAAGTATTGGTCCGGGTATGGGACTCAGTTTTACAATCGTTTGGAATTACCAGTACCCTTCCCATTGTCATCCTTAAATAGAATTCAGAAATGAGAATAGCTAGTTGTAGGCCTGGTCCGCCTGGAACTGGATTTCGAAAAGGTAGTTTGATATTCTATATTTGTATAAGGTTTTGTTTTTGCTTAGAGGACCCAAAATGTTTATTGTTTGTTTGATCAGTGAATCATGATGAACATTGTATGCGGCGGATATGTTTTTTTTTTTTTGTTATTATTAATATTGGCAGTTTCGAGAGCTTGTTTTAGATGTTTGGACAATTCATCGAGTCATTGAGGGGGTTATATCAATAGGTTCGGACCCCATGCCTAATGTCTTCTGACTATAGATGAGTTTGGCTATGTTGCAGGCAACTAGCCGATCAAGCAAAGCGACACATACTTGTAATGGATTTCCCATACGGCGGCTGGCTACCTGAGCTGGTATGAATAGCTACATCTTTATTAATAACATAGACTGTTTGTTATTACTAACAGGTTTTTGCTTTAAATTGTTTGATTATTTAACTTTATCTTGTGTAGGATATGGAAGAGGCTCTTGAGTTGATGAACCAACTTCAACAAACAAATCCTTATAGTGAGTTGGAGGATTCATTTTCTTCACAAAGTTTTCAAGGTTACCAAAATCTGGTCAGGAATGACCAATACATTAATGCAACCACTATTATAGGAGATGTGGACAAACAAGAAAGTTATAAGGCTACTACAACCAGCTCTTTTGCTCCTATTATTGGATCCACAGCCAGCACTTTCACTATATCTTTTGGAGACTTCACCTCAACAACTGCTGTAAACGACAATCAACTCTTCGGAGGATTCAAACGTAAAGAGGAGATGAATCTCAATGAACTTATTGGATCCATAGAGTTCCCTAAAAGAGGGTCAAGCACAAGAAGAAACCATAGGCAAGCACAAGAGCATATATTGGCTGAAAGGAAGAGAAGGGAGAAGCTGACTCAGCGCTTCTTTTCTTTGTCTACACTCCTACCTGAAATTAAAAAGGTACCTAATAACAAACTATCACACGTTCTTGTTTCAAGTTATAATTTGGTAAATGTTGGTAGATATTTAACTACCAAGGGGCTTGTAGCCTAACGGTATCAACGTGTATAGTAATTAAAAGTGTTTCTCGTTAAGTGGTTGAGTATTCTAATTCTATGGTTAGACATTGGCTTAAAATTCAGTGGGTGTGTGAATTAGCCATTCTAAAAAAATGTAGATATTTAACCCGATTTCAGGTAGTTGAAATACTTATGTTCATCATTGCTGCTATTCAATAGGTGGTTCTAGAAAAGAATGCCCCCCCCCCCCCCTCCTCCCTAGGTTCGGACGTTAAAAAGTGCAAACATTGGATATATGTATATATATGCTTAATATTGTTAAAAAAACTAGAGCTTTATATGTAAACATTAAATCGATTATCTCCAACTAAATTAACCTTCTAATGATCTATTGTTTTAGATGGAAAGGCTACTAGAGGTTTATATATAAACATTAAATCAATTATCTCCAACTAAATTAACCTTCTAATGATCTATTGTTTTAGATGGACAAGGCTACGGTGCTGGAAGATGCGAGTAAATACATTAAATACCTTCAAAACCGAGTCAAGGAACTCGAAGAAACAACACTTAGTGGGAAAAATGTTAACAAGGAATTATCAACTAGTTCAATGAGGAAATCCAAATTAAATGGTGATCATGAACTATATGCTTCTTTTGAAGACAAAAACTCCTTACCTTGTAACGCTGCGTATAATCCTGGGATTAAAGTAAGAATTTTAGGAAGCAATGTACTAGTTAGAATTTATTGCCAAAAAACTCCACCGTTAGCATTGAAAGCCCTCAATGAAATGGAGAGACTTCATTTCACCGTCATCTGTAATAGCGTTCTTCCAATATCTGGCACTGCTGCTCTGATAACCATTATTGCCCAGGTATGTGAGTCAATAATTAATCACTAAAAAATATGTCAATAAGAAAGTATACTTTATGATCATGAACATGTTTTCAGATCTTTAGGGTCATTATCTTTAGCTAGCTAAAAGATTGGGCTGTTTTTCATTATTTTGTGTAGATGAGTGAAGATTTCGTCACGACAGCCAAGGATCTTGTGAAATGCTTGCAATTATGTCTTTCAAATATTCGCTGATATGTAGTTGATATGAAGATTTAATATTCGATCGAGTAGTACAAGTACCTGACCTCCATTTTGTTTTTTGTACGTTGTGTTAGAAAATAAAGTGGTTAATTTCAAAACAATATATGTTATTATTGTGAGGTAGATATTTCATGTACCGTGGGCAGAAGGTACTTTTTGTGAACTTTGGGTATCTTTTTAATTCTTGTATCTATATTAGATGGACATATATCATCCCTAGTGTAATTATGAGATTACAAGGCTATGTAATTTGCATAACCAAGTCATGTACTTTGAGTTTTCAATCTCTTCGATTTAATTAACTCAAAAACCTATGTATTTGAGCATTTTATGGTTATGTTGTTATAATCAAGTCGGACATGCCTAGGCGTAAATGGTTTTACGTACGTAGCTTTGTATTATGACAAATCTTCAATATCTTCTAATATAAACTTAATATATTCCTATACCATTCCTTCCACACACTACTAGAAAATTGGCCATTTGCTACAAAAGTTTTCCTACCGAAAAAAATGTGTCACAAATTTTGACAAAGTTGCTACGCATTTGTGACGACACAAAAACTCTAATTTTTTTAACAAATTTGCTACACAATAGAGACAAATACTTAGATATTTGCATAGGAAATGGCGTAGGAAATGCGTCACAAATTTCCTACACCATATATTAATTTGTAGGAAATGCGTTGAAAATTGCGTAGTAAATGTGTTGTAAATGGTTTCCGACGAGGTTTTTTACAACATCAAGATTTTGTTAGAAATGTGTAGCAAATCAAGATTGATTTTGTTAGAAATGTGTAGCAAATCAAGATTTCTAATTTGTTACGCATTTACAATGAAATCTTGATGTTGTAAAAAACCTCGTCGGAAACTACTTACTACACATTTACTATGCAATTTTCAGCGCATTTCCTACGAATATATGGTGTAGGAAATTTGCGACGCATTTCCTAAGCCATTTTCTATGCAAATTCTTAAGTATTTGTCTCATTTGTGTAGCAAATTTGTTAAAAAAATTAGAGTTTTTTTGTCATCATAAATGCGTACCAATTTTGTCAAAATTTGTGACGCATTTTTTCCGTAGAAAAACTTTTTGTAGCAAATAGTCATTTTTCTAGTAGTGACATATATGGCAGGAATTAACATGCAAAACTAATATGAAACAATTAATAATTAGTAGATGTTTGATACTCAGTTAATTAATGTTACTGTCATGGTACGATCCATAGACTTACACTTTAGATGACAAACAAATAATTATGATATTTAATAGTTAAATATATTTCACGAAATGCAGTATAAAATTATGGAAAATAATTATTTGAGAAATAGTTAAATTAAAGGCTTGTTGTTTAAAAAGTAAAACAAAGTGGTGTGTTTTTAACTAAATACACATAATATAGTTTTTTTTTTTTTTTTTTTTTGTGTGTGTTGTAAGTATCAAACCCAAAGGAAACGACTTTCACTACTTAATTATTAGTTACCATTTAATTTCTTAGTTGATTTGGTTTAGAGGTTTATAAGTTATTTAAAAATGCAGAAAATAAATTGTAATACCGATCAACAATAGGCCGTTAGTGACCCTCAAGACATTGAATAAAATTCATATGCTGAAGATGGAACAATACTCAGTGATAGTTGATAGGTTCTTGTTTTGGTATTATGACTTTCGTACAAGGGAAGCGGTCATAGTTCTGAAAAATGAAGGAAAGATTTGCAAGAAGATCAAAGTTTTAGATCTTGTGTGGATGATCAACTGTCCAATGAAAGATATCAAGACACTATTCTCATGTCTATTTCATTTTGACGCGCTCTAAATTGATTTGGCTATAAGATTTCAAAGAGTTGTCCGTTTTTGCTTGACATAGGAGATAAACTCAGACTATTATTGGAAAGAGAAGCTACCTCGAGTTAAAGTTTGAAGTTTGTTTTTTTGAAGACGTTTGGTTGGAAGTTTGAAGCGTTTTGAAGAGTTGAAGACTTTCATAGACTAGCAAGGTTCAAGGAGAAGTCTGTAAATACACTACGTGTATGTCCCTGGCTAGGTGATAGGTGTATAAGTCGTTTTCTAGTGATTACGTTGTTTAGATAACATTTTGTTTGGTTTTATATGTTATTTATAAAAGCTAGTTTTTAAGGAGAATGGCTCCTAGACGTATGAGCTATACGCCTGGAAACCACCAGGCGTATGAGCCACCCGCCTAAAAGGTATCAAGCTCACGTGGGTTCACTATAAATAACCATACTTAGCCATTTCTCCTCAACCATTTGCTCTCTAGATTTTGTATAACGAAGTGCTGCCAAAATTTTGATTAAATTGAGTTTGTGTTAACCGTGCATCTTGTATTTGTTTCTGCACCTCATGTATGTCCCTAGCTAGTGATAGGTCTATACTAATCATAGGCATGATTATGTGTTGTTTATAATGATTAGATGTGATTAGCGTAGCATTTCATATACCTAAACGATGATATTATTCATACATGTGAAGTGTCAGGCGTAGGGAGGTTCCCAATAAATAGGAACCTTATGCTTTTCATTTGTAACTCTTGCTCAAAAACCTTTGCTTATTTTTCACCTAATACGTCAAAGTGCTGCCCAATCTGTTTTTGTGATTTGTGTGTGTGCTTATTTTCCTATTTCTAACACCTATCCTTAACATCTAACAACTAAACGATCCGTTGATTCCGCCTTCGGATCGGATACGCATGTAGTATATCAAAATTCTTGTTTAATTGAGAAAACCCGATCCAACAAGTGGTATCAGAGCTGTGGCTCAATACTACACGTGTTGTTAGTGTTGGTTAGCATCAGATCTAAGTTTTGAAGCAATTTTTCATGTTCTTCATTGAGAAATCATTTTTATAATACTTTGAGTTTTTTTAACAGCAAATTTTATTACACCTTAATTTCACCTCACCTTGTACTTGCAACGATTTAAACCCACAACCTCACATTTGTAAGGGGGGACACCATACCACTTGGTTAAGGAATACATCATTTTAATACATAACTTTACCACCAGGCTATCCTTGTAAGACAGAAGTATATTACATATATTAGGTACAAGTGTTTGTGTTAATACCGTCAACAGGTCCAATAAGTTGCTGACCTAGAAAAAAATTAATTAATGTTAAATAATAAATTGTTTGTGTTGACACTTGACACCGTCAACAACGGGCCCAAAAGCTGAGACGGGAGACACTATAAGAAATTTAACCTTTAGCGGCGAGCTGTCTAGGTGTCGCCGCAAAAGGTTAAAATCAATATCAACCTTTGATCTTGAAGAAGATTTAATGGTTGGGAGTTCATCGTACGTCAAACCTTCATCGTACGCGACCCGCCTGTTGTTCCTTGTAGTGAGAGAGAAATAAAACAATTGTATATTTCTACTTATTTTTGTTTATATAAATTAATTTATTAAAAAACCACACTTGAATTATTAGTCTTTAGTCCAAACATGAGAAGCACCACATGAGCTGACTAAAAAAATGTGGAACAAAAAAAAATAAAAACCCCATCATGGTTGGGTGTTTACATTTGTTTGAAGAACTAGTAATTGAACCCGCGCTACGCGACGGGATAACTTGAATACAGGTTCGTTCGGTGACTCAACCAAAAGACGAATAACACTTGTACGGTTGGGCATCCGACCCACTGACATGGACTCCAAAATCCAAATAACACAAACTAACTTTAGGAAGTTATTTAGCACCACATCTCACATAGGAATCGCCTACTATAAATAACGCTGAAGTTTGAACCAAGAAGCTAGCAACTATAAAAAGTATAAACCGTTGGTGGAAAATAGATGATTGACATGATGATATATGGTCAGAAAGAGAGACAGAGAGATTGAGATAGGTGGGAAGGTAGTATGGATGTGTATCTATCTAGGCAGAGATGAGGTCAAATAAAGAAAAGACATGTGGCGTATTAAAAGAGAATGGCAAAGACGTAAATAAGTATTAAAAGTTGTCAAAGTGTTAAGAACTAACACTGTTCACGCTTTGTGAATTGTTGTATATAAGAATACCGAGTAAAGTTAAGAATTGGTTTGGTCCTAAGACACCTAAACGTGTTTAAAATGAAGTTAATGACACTATGTATGGGTTCATCAATGAACAAATCGACCCGATCGAAGAAAAAAATATAAGAATTTATTTATAACAAAATAAAACAAATGAAATACACAAATTGTAAAAACAAAGATGAATAGATTGACGTAAAAGTTTTGAATGAACACGAACTATTTATGGGTATTTATAAAATTAGTCATGGTTAACTATATACTATTTAATCAACCCCGTTTTCACCAACCGAAAGTTGCCACATTAGCTCCGTCGGCTAAGACGGCTATGACTCAATAGAGATGGTAACGGGTCAGGTTCGGATCTGATATTGGTACTCAAACTCATACCTAATTGTAAAATCATGTCCCAAACCTGGCCCAATACCCATCGGGTATCGGGCCTACCCGCTGCTTCAGGTATACCAGTTTGTTTGTTAAAAGACACTAATTGGCATTTCCAAATACATTTTTTTTACTATTACTATAATATCCAAATATTTATGGAGTTATATATTATATAAATACAAAATTTACTATGTTTGGATTTAACAAAAAAAAAATTAGTTAAAAAAAATATATATTATTAATTAAATATATTGTAAGCTTCTTTTGTGAAGCATATGTCGTTCAAGAAGAAAAAAAATAAAAATATAAAATTAATAATAAAAGTAAATGAGTTATGTTAAATGTTAATTATAATAATCTTCTAGAAGTCAATAAAATTCCTTTGAGTTATTCAAATCGCATCTTCTTTGCCGATTATATTGTTTTCTAATTCAAAATTTGACAATCCTTTCCTTTATCACTTGTAACAAATTTTGGCGAGTTGACCGGGACTTTCAATCTCTTGTTTAATTCCCATTCAAGACTATAAATCCAATTGATGCTAATTCAATCCGAGCCAAAAAAAAAAAAAAAAATTCGTCTCTCATCATTCCTTTCCGTTGTACATCACTCCGCACACCACCGCATTGGCTGCCACTATAAGTCACTTCGAGTTATCCGATCCCGATCTAGCGCCGCAATGATTTGATTTAGTCTAGTCGTTAGAAAGCTTGGATCGTAGTTCTCTGGTTGGATTCGTTCGGCAACTAAGGTACCAAATTGAACCCACTTCGAATTCAATATTAGACATACGGATTCTAGTTTCGTTTCGAACGTTCCCGGGACCAAGACTTCTAAATCGAAAACTGAACTCAAGTAAATGAGAACTTTGCAATAAGAAAATAAGAATATTTGCATGTTTCGTTTTGTCTAAAATGTAGAGCTCGATTGTTTTTGTGTTTCTATATTTGATAATGGGAGGACTTGACCAAGTTTGGAATGGGTTTCTGTCATCTTCTTGTCATGGAATGAATATAGGCATCAAATAGCATTTTGTATACTAACATATTTACATCCAGGTTGTATTATTGAGTCAAGGGTTATATTGAATTAGCTTTACAAATCTAAAAGTTAAACTAGATATTTTTCCAAATTAATATCCACCTGTTTCGATAATCTACGATTTGGAAATTTAAGGCATAAATATTTAATTAGCATAACTCACATTTTAGATTGTATTTCCTCATACGTTTATACACTTGTTTTCTATATGTGGATTTGTAAAACAAAATGTTTTATTTTATTTATTTTCAAGTTTAGGCATTTAATTAACTCGACGTGTCTTCGTTAAGCTTAGAACAATTGTCGTGAATTTTCAAAATTTATTTTGAGTAAAGAAGTAGTTTTTTTAGACTTAGTTTTGTCGCCGGGGACACTTCAACAAACAAGTAAAATTGATGTGGTTAATTTATCGTATAACTGATTTGGAAAATAACCGGATTAGGTTCGCGTACTCGTTGAAGACGTTTTGTTGGTTTTGCTTGCTTTGCTTATAAGGTACGGATTCCGTTTTCCTTCTCTTTATAGTATTTATATATATATATATATATATATATATATATATATATATATATATAAATCCGGTCCGTTACTTTGTAGTGCGGATTTTGTCTGTTCGTTCGTTGTCTTAGATTCGTATTATAAGTTTGTCAAATTCGTTGTAGCATGCAATACACTTATAAATTTGTGATCATTGTTGCATGTTCCCGTTAATATTATTTTCATTATTTGCATGACCTTATCCTTTGTACTCGATCACCCGAGCAGTTTGTTTTGACTGGTCGTTTGGGCGTCAACGACATGGCACTTATCGTGACAGTGCGTAATAAAAGTTCACGGCGTTTCTAGACTGTGTTAGTGTAACACTTGGCCCCTAGAGGCGTATAGATCGATCTTAGCTTTGAGTTTGAGTTTGTTATGTGGAGACTGGAATAATGGGTGTACGCCACACTTACCATCTCATAGGTGCATAGACTAGCTATCTGTGTACCAGTTTGTCAGTTTGTTTTGGCTCATGGGTGGTTTCCGTTTGAAGTGACTTAATTTGTTGTTATCTATAGTCACGCAGTTTGATATCCGTATATGTTCTGATATGATTATGATTTGTTTCGATATGCTTTGTTACGTTTGAACTTGTTCCGAATGGGTGTCGAGTTACTTCATAGATTTTGTCCAACATTTAATTTGGTATGGGTTTTGGGTTCGAGTTTAAAATATAGTTGTTGGGATTTCATATTTCTTTCCCTTCGCTCGTTCTTTTCTTGAACTGTTGATTTCTCCGTTACTGGGCAATTTTTGGCTCAGCCGTATTTTTTCTTTGTTTTGTTTGTCTTATGTGTTCGCAGGTAATCTGGGGAATCAGGGATGAGTGAGAGAGAAATGAAGTTCAAGACTTTTCATTTTCATTTAAATTCGATAATAAAATTAATTAAGACTTAGGATTTTGTTCAGTTTATTTTGAGACTCTCGATTGTCTTTTCGACTATGTTTCTATTTTTAAATGGATTGTGTTTGGTTTTGATATCTGTAATAGTGACATTTCAACCTGTCCGGGTTGGGGTGTGACAATTACAGTTATCATATAATATTTAGAGGAATGTTCTTGTACAACTGTTTTGTATCCTACAAATAGCACTTAACGTGAGAAGTGAAGGGTGTTTTTTTTTAATTTTTAAAATTTTTTTTTTACATATTGTTAAACATGTATTTGAGTACTGAAATCTAAAAAAATAATGTATAATAATTACGTAATTACTATTTTAGAGTTACTCTAGTGTAAACTACTGTAATTACTCTAATGACGTAATTACGTTAATTTTTTTTATTTTTTATATTATTAATCTAAAAAACATGTTTAAGTAGATGGAAAAAAATTCAAAATAAACATAAAAAAAATCAAAATAAACATAAAAAAAAATTCCTCCTTAACTTCTTATGTTTAGTATGTTAAGCTTATTTGTATTTGATCTTTAATCATAATTTTTAATTATATAACAACTATTATAAACTAAAGTATATATTACATTTATATATAAAAATTTTATCATAAATAAATAATAACTTTATAATTTTTATATAGTTCCTTGTATATACTTCACAAAATACAAAATGTAAATAATATTATCAACTACATATTACAAAAGAAATATATATTTTCAGTTAGTGAACCTACTAAAAAAATCACTAAAATAAAAATATAAAAAAATCCGGGTATATAGATTGGATAAACGGATGTGTGGCATCTGGTAATTGGGCAAGTTATCACTTACTTCCATACATGTCTCAAACCCGCAAAATTTTTAAAAACTAATATCATACCTGGCTCATACATATTGGGTTTCGGTATATCAGTCAGGCTCGTGGTTGAGGCAAATTAAAGAAAGTAGAACTTTAAAAAAAAGTATATATGCACATAATTTATTTATGTGTGGTTGTAAGAATCTAAAATTAAATATTACAACATCCGTAAATATAGCCTAGGGCTCACAGCCTTTCTTTTAGAGTTTCATGTTACTTATAAATGCATGAAACTGGAATCAAACAGCAGAAGAAGAGATCTGGAGAGTCTTAATTGAGGTAAGTAATCTAATCTCCTTTTCATTTGACCTTTCTTTCTGTGAATCTATGCTTGTAACAGGGACATATCATTTGTTTGTTTGTTATAATAACAAAAGCATGATTCCCTTTTAAAATCCCCAAGACTTCTGTTAACAACCTATGTCTTTGATCAAAAACCCTAATATTTTTTGAAGAAATTAAATCACACCAGTATAAGATTCAATTTAATTGAATGTGTTTTAAGTTGCTTGTTATAACCTTCTTCCATAATTTTGTTTTTACTTTTGCTGAATTCATGATTTTTCGACTTCCAAATTGCTGAGATGAAACAAAATTTATCCGATTTGTGAAATCTTAGTTTTACTAATTTATTAAAACATATTACTCTAGAAAACCATTTCGCCTTCAAATAAGTTTCACTTATTGGATCTAATAGATGGAATTTTAGTAAAAGATGTCTACTAATTTTTTTTCTTGTTTGAATTTTTTCGGGATTTTCTCTAAACTCATAAGTTTTTTAGAAAAGTTACATTACCAAATTTAAACAGACACAAAAGATATTGCATGTGGTTAATCACATTTGGGTTTCGTATCCAGATTTGGGACAAATTAAACATGTTGAATATTATAACCATGTTGATAGCACCATTAATACTTACCAATGTATTCTTCTAAATTGACTTGAGTAATTACGTTTATCTGCGTGATCTGTATATTGTTTTGTTGCAATATCTGAAGTAAATTAGCATCTCCATTTGAAAATGAAGTGTATTTTAAGCAATTATTAAAGTAATAAAGATTTATCTCTTTAACTACATCTAATTATTTGTATGTGCCAATATGGTGCTAGCCAAGTAGGAGATCACATGTTCTACAAACCTGGGCAAGAGGAGTACTTAATAATAATTGTTATAAGTAGAATAGGAGTAACATTGTCATTCAAAAGAAAAATGATTTGTATGTCTAAAATCAAAACCTGAGTCATGCACAAACTCAATAGAAATCATAACAAGTTTATTTTTCCGGAAGAAGGAAATGTAATGGTTTTGGATTCAAAATATATCCGATTTCAATGCTTTCAACTAGGGTATGCTGCTTTCAAATGTAATGGAAACTAGGGTAATTTTTTCAGACTGATTGTAATTTATTTCATAAGTTTCATGTCTATATATTTCTCATTTTGCCAAAATTAAACAGTGTTGCGAGAAAACTCTTGGAGTTTAGACAAGAATTCTTCACCCACCATAGGTGTTGATAATGTTGTGTTTTTAGCTTATCATATTAACAATAGTTTTTGTCTGCTAGGACTCGAGATCAATTTATTTAAATTTTTCGTGTAATATATTGGGTCTAGACTCTAGAAACGGATAATTTATGTTGTTTAAATGGTAGTATTCAAACTTATCACCATTCACTATTTAGAAAAGAATTGTGATTTGACACTACTAAACAATGAGTATCACCGATGGACAATTCTGCTGGAAATCCATCGGTGAAAGTTGTTATTGACAAGAATTTGTCGCTGAAAGTTTGTTGCTAATATGGTCGTGAATAATTTTTCTTTGATGGAACACATGGAGAAATTAGTGATGGATGTTTTTTTGCGAGGGATTTCTGACAGGTTTTCTCTGAGGGTGAAATTGAGCTACTAATGTTTTAATGTCAAGGCTTTGGTTATTGTTTGTAGAATTATTTACCAATGGAAATCCTATCGCTAATTGGCCCACTATGAAAAAAGTTAGAAAGCCTGGCTGTTGATCTGATGGGATATCTTATCATGTATATTATCGATGTATTCCCGGGGCCATGCTGACAATCACCTGGAAAAAAAAATATGTGGGAATCTTCTCAGAAACCTAATCAACTACTACCCACGGAATACCAAGGGATCGTCCGTCAGTAATGCGTTCGCACCAAAAGAAGCACAATTTTAATTATAGCGCTAACTTTAATAATGGTTTGAGATTCCATTTGGGGTTCCGTCATTAATCCGCCAGAGATGACCTACAGACACTTGTCATCGACAATTGTCCGTTAGTGATACCCATTTGCTTAGTAGTCTTAAACTTCCTTTGAGTCATCCATGAATCTCAATATAACAATCAACTATGATAAAGCATTTACTAGTTATTGTCCATTCTTACATATGTGTACCTCATACATATTCTTTAGAATAATCATAAAAATGATCAATTTAGTGGTTTGGATATCTGTCTGTGTTGCAGGCCATTAAGCTTCTACTTATTGAGCAAGATAAGAAAAACACTTGTTATGGATAACCCATCTATGACATGGCTGCCAGAGCTGGTAAGAATTTCTAGAACTTGATATGTTTGTTTCATAAAGCACTAGTATATTTATACGATTCTCTTCCATGAATATTTATATGTATATTTATCATATAAATAGAGTTCCTTTTTTGTTTGCTAATTGTCAAGACTTCCGGGCTATACATATCAAGTAGGAATAAGACACTTTTTTGTGAACAAAGATACATTACAAGGAAATCATAACCATAAAGTAATTAAAAGCAGACTTTAATAAATCTTTAGACGAAAAGGCAAATTAGCTAGCATATTTATCAATTTAAAAAGAATTAGTTGAAAAGGTTTGGTTACTAAAGTTTTTGGATTAATATATAGTTTAGTAACGTAAATTTCATGTGTTCTTGAAATACACAAAAGATTCTATAAACAAATAAAAAAGTTAAGTGTAGACTATCGGGTTGCTGATTAAATGACAATTGCTCAAAACAAAAACAAAGATTATGTTCAATAACTAAAAAGAAGGAAATAAACAATTACCCTCAATAGAATGCAAATGTTAAGTTGTTGATATATCATCATTGTAATCTATCCAAAGAAAGCAAATGGTAGAAGTATTTGCATTAATACTCTGAATTTTGCTTGTGGATGTTTTTACTTGTTCTTTTTCTATTTCAATATCGATTAAACTTTCTTCGAATTTCAGTATTTTTGGACCATATCTCAATTTTGTATTTACAATTTAACTCGTACAAAATCAGGAATAATTGTAGATTAACTAGATATGATTATTTTATGACCGTAACTACTACATGATTTGTGTAATCATAAACTAAGTTACATATTCCCTAAACTTTAGTTTAATAATAAAGTTTACTCTTTTGTGTTTATCATGTTTGTTTAAATAAGAATGCTTACTAATAGGAATTAGAAGTCTAGCATGAACCAAGTGTGACACCAGCGCGGATCCAGTTAAGACAACGTAGTCTGGCAGATCTTGGCTAGGGTTCGCCGATAGGCGAATGTGACATTGAGTCAATCATAAGAAAGTCACCGTTCAAAAAAAAAAGAAGAAGAAGTCTAGCAGGAGTCTAGGTATTTGGTTTAGTGTGTGGTTTTCGTTCATAATAAAATTAAAAGAATTTTGGAGAGTTTCTTACAAAATATGTTGTTCTTCGTGTTTAAGAGTGTTCGATCCAATTAAATTCTGAACAATTTATCCCCTTGAGTATATTCTATAGCATCATGAGCTATTTATTTCTTTTAACATTGTGTTAGTATGTTCTAAACTTATTTTAACATAATCATGAAATATAGGAAATGGAAGGGCCTAGTAACTTCATGCAACATCAACAAACACGTGCTTATTATAGTGACTTGGTGGATTCATTTTCTTGCCAAAGCTTCAAAGGTTGTCCAAATGTGATCACAACAAGCCAGTCTATTCATGTACCAACAATCAATAGTTATGTAGACAAACAACAAGATCATAAGACGTCTAATATTAGCCCTTTTGCTCCACGCCATGCTTCGTCGTCAGATACTTTCACTATATCTTTCGGAAACTCTACATCGCCACAAGAGAATAACAATATCTATAGAAGCTCAAAGTTAAATTACCTAGATGCAACGGTGCCTGATGAGGAGACGAGGCTTAATGAGTTTCTTCGATCGATTGATGGTACCACAAGGTTTCGGAGAACGAGAAGAAACGAGAGACAAGTTCAAGAGCATGTCTTATCAGAGAGGAAGAGAAGAGAGAAGTTGGCTGAACGCTTCAGTTCTCTGTCTGCTCTCCTTCCGGGGCTAAAAAGGGTACTAATTAACACCATTGCACTTTATAGCTTTAGCATAAATTAATAGATTGAGTATATTTTTTATTAAAAGAAACTTACATGATCTTGCCATTTTAACAACTAATTGTGCATTTGCTTACACGTTTTTAAGCAATGACGAGCTCATATGATCACATGATTTCTAAAAAAAAAAAACTCTCTTACTATTTGATCTTTTATGTATGTATTTGTGTAAAAAAATTATTATATTGTCCACATCAACAGATAATTTTATATAACCCTATAGAAAATCATAGTATTTTCTCGTGTGTATTATATCGTTATCAATGGTGGATTTAGCATCTGATTAGGGGTAGCCTGCGCTACCCCTCAACTTTTGTGGCGAACTACATTTTTAGTGCATTTTTTTTTCTTCCTTTTATGTATCGGCCATCCCTGATGCTACCCCTCAACTTTTCTTTTAGATTCGCCACTTCTCTATATTATAGCATTTCCAGAAAATTATTACGCCTATAATATTAATGAGAAACATGACTCCACTATCATGTATCTACTATAGTTCATGTATCATATTTCAATCCCATCAATTCAGACTAAAAATCATGTTTAAGATGGCCATCTCAGTTTGTGCATTTTTTTTCTAATTATCTATTGTTGTAGATGGATAAAGCTACTGTGTTAGAAGGTGCCAGGAAGTACATTATGCAACTTCAAACCCTAGTTAAGGAACTAGAAGAAACATCAGTCAAAGGAAAAGATAATGTTCAGGAATTAGGTGTTTCCATAGGGATATCCAAGTTTTGTGGTGGTCATGAAGATGTTGCATCTTCTTCAGATGAAACAAATTATTTACCTAGTAGCAGCACTAATAATCCTGAGATCAAAGCAAGAATTTCAGGAAGCAAAATGCTAGTGAGAATCTACTGCATGGATAGCTCCTCCATAGTATCGAAAACCATAACTGAGTTTGAGAGACTTCGTATTACCGTCGATTGTTGTAGCGTTCTTCCTTTCGGCACTACTCATCTAGTTACCATCGTTGCTCAGGTATGTGAGTAAATAGCTCATTACTAGAAAACCTTAATTAGTAGAAATGATAATTTTAGATGGATATTGTTCAGTTAGTTTTTGTTGGAACATATATTATTAGGGTTGAGCCCACGGTTAGATTTCTGTTCTCGTTGAGGTCATCTTAGGACACCTGCGTTATCTTTTGAGGTTATTTTACTTATTCCGTGAATCGGAAACGGGGCAACGCCCCTCTTTTTGGACCCAAGGCCCACCTCGGCGGGCCGATCCGGGCGGAAGACAATGTCAAGTAGGGAGTTGACTGGGGCAACACATCTACTAAAAGATAACGCAGGTGTCATAAGATGAACTCAACGAGAACAGAAATCTAACTGAGCCTGTGGGCTCAACCTTAATAAAATATGTTTCAACAGTTTTGTTAGTTTACATAGTTTTAAGCAGGGGCGGAGGATAGTGAAGGCCGGAGGGCGCTTGGGCCTCCAAAGTTTTTTTGCTCAGTAATATAAATTTACACGTTTTCTGCCGAAAGTCTTATATGTATTGAGTCCGGCCTTCTCCGTTCCAAGGGTTTTAAAGGTTTCATGACTTTCAGCCCCCACAAAAGATAAAATTCCAAGCTCCACTATTGGTTTAAACGCAGACCTGTGGCTATATATTGTTCCTATAAAAGAATAGAACTCTAGTTTAGGGCTGAAGAATTTATATCAATTTAAATTTACTATTATTCAATAATAAATTTCTTATTTTTTGGATGAAAAAAGATATTTTTTTAGAGAATGTTTGACAATAATTTCCTTGTTTATGTGCAGATGAGTGATGAAATGGTCATAACAGCGAAATATCTTGTGAGATGCTTGCTTTCAACTCTAAGAGATTTCCATTGACATCGACCTTAATTTGAAGAGATCTTGGAGGGCAGGATAATACACTTTAGCATCCTTTTGTTTTCTTTTTATCATTTGTCTTATTTTGAAAATGGTTTTGCCATCAAACTAGCAGTGGGAAAATTTATTTTCACTTGTACTTGTTATCAAGTGTGAAAAATATGATAACCGAAAACATGATTGGTTAATCGAAACCACATTTTCAATAAAATTTATAGAATTCAGCTTTTTGAGCTAGAATTTGTAGGGACACTGCAAAAAGAGAGAGAAGCTCTCACTAAAACTCTATTACTATGTTATAATAACAGATGAAGAATAAGGGATTAACCCTAAAAGGAACTTTGTATTGAGGATTCAAGATACAAGATACTCACAAGCTGAAAATCCTAGACCTATATATACACAAATCATTTTGCCACGTTTGAACCATCGTGACTCGATCCCTGTGATGATCGACGAACTCCTTGGTGTTTGGGACCCTTTTCTAATCAACACATAGCTCCTATACGTCGACACATAGCTCCTATACGTCACATCTCTTCATGTGTAAGTTATCAAGTTTAGTTTTAACACATGTAGCCCTTACACAATTACATACCTACTAAATACATAATAAACATATTGTAGACTAATTACACTAAGGACCCGTATCTTTTAATCAAACTTGATCACACAATTAAAGGCCAACACACCTCCTAATTGTGTTGGATCAGATGGTATTCACACAACTCACAAACACACAATAATACTTAAACTGCTTGGCTTCTTTATTGATTGAATTGTAAAGTGCATACATCAAATGAACTGAACTAATCTATTTATAGGAAAGAAACAAACGGTAACACATAAAACTAGGACCCTACTAACAACCTTCAAACGTTAACTTATTCAAAAGACTTTGCAGAAAACCAGGACAAACTTTAACTACTTTGAAGCCAGCATTCCATGCATGCACGTGCATGGTAAAGGTTTGAATCATTCTTCAACACTCCCCCTTGATTCAAACTCCCTAACACCAAGTTCATTCCTCATCCATACAAACTTCTCACATGCCAAGGCCTTAGTTAATATGTCTGCACGTTGCTCATCAGTTGTGCAGAACTCCAAAACAGCTTCACCATTAGCAACCTTCTCTCTAACAAAATGATGTTTAAGTTCAATATGCTTGGAATTATTATTCAGAATAGGATTCTTACTTAACTTGATAGCTGATTGATTGTCACAAAACAACACAGTTGCCTGATCTTGTGGCAGCTCTAATTCTTCCAGAATCCTTCTCAGCCAAATACCTTGACAAGTAGCTGATGTAGCAGAGATGTATTCTGCTTCTGTGCTTGACAAAGCCACAACAGTCTGCTTCTTAGAACTCCAAGTTACTGATCCACTCCCAAGGCTAAAAACATGAGCTGTAATGCTTTTTCTATCATCAATGCTACTTCCCAATCACTATCAGAATATCCCACCAGTCGAACTTCTGTTCCTTTCTCATACCATATACCATACTTCAATGTTCCTGCCACATACCTTAGAATTTTTCTTGCAGCACCCCAATGCACTTTAGAAGGATCTTGCATGAACCTTGACACAATACCAACTGAGTAAGCTAGATCAGGTCTTGAGTGAGTCAGGTAAATTAACCCACCTACTAAGCTCCTATATGCCACTGCATTTGCTCTTTCTTCTTGATCATCAGCTCTAAACTTCTCATTCACTTGCATAGGAACCTTCTCAGCTTTACAACCAAGCATGCCAAACTTAGCAAGTAAGGACTTAGCATATTTCTCTTGTGAGAGAAATATACCTCTGCTGGTTTGGGTAACTTCCAACCCCAGAAAATATTTCAACGTACAATCCCATATCAGACATTTCAAACTCCTTCTTCATTTTCTCTTTGAAATCAGTAATGAGCTTAGAAGAAGAAGAAGTACAAATTATGTCATCTACATATATGCATACATAGATGATATGATTTGACTCTTCTCTTTTAACATACAAAGTAGGCTCACTATGACTCCTTTTGTAACCATGCTTTAGAAAGTGACTGTCAATCTTGGCATACCAGGCTCTAGGGGCCTGCTTAAGCCCATACAAAGCCTTCTTCAGTTTATACACCTTGTCTTCTGATCCTCTTACTTCAAAACCTTCAGGCTGTTGAACAAAAATCTCTTCTGTCAATTCACCATTCAGGAAGGCAGATTTTACATCTAGCTGATGCAATTGCCAACCTAATTGAGCTGCAACTGAAATCACTATTCTGATTGTCTCGAATCTTGCTACTGGGGCAAATGTTTCTTGATAATCAATCCCTTGTTGTTGAGAGTACCCCTTCACAACTAGCCTGGCTTTATATCTTAGGATCTCCCCCTTCTGCCCAACTTTTGTCTTGAAGATCCACTTTAAACCAACTAAATTCTTTCCTGCTGGCAGCTTCACCAACTCCCATGTTTTATTCTTTTCTATAGCCTGTATTTCTTCTACCATGGCATCTCTCCATTCTGACTTTTTGACAGCTTCTTGGTAATTCATGGAATCACTGATGTTGAGAGCAAACTGACAAGAAGACAAGTCATGAATTAAGGTATGAGTGTCATAATCAACTTGTACCTCTTTAGCTGACTGGTACACTTCATTGAGAGACTTTAGTCTTGGAGATGGTGATGAGCTTTGACTTGAAGATGCTTCACCACTGGTCCCTCTGGTCCCCACTGTTTCATTGCTTGAACTGTCATTGTTGTTTCCAGCAAAAGGTGATGATGGTGCAGACCCTCCATCATTTTCATCAGTATTTCCACCATACTCCATTTCAGGGAATGGGTCAATAAAGGCAGCAGTGTAGCTTTTCTTATCCAGTTTCTCACCCCAATCCCATTTTGTCTGCTCATGAATCTTTACATCTCTCCTGGTATACACCTTTTTACTTTTTGGATTATACAACCTGTAACCATCAGTTTCACCAATATACCCAATAAAGACAGCAGCTTCTGACCTGTCATCAAGCTTCCTTCGACCTTGATTTGGTGTAATACCATAAGCAAGACTCCCAAAAACCCTGAGATGATCAACCCTGGGTTTTTCATTATACCAAGCCTCATAAGGAGTCTTGTTTTTAAGAGATTTGGTGCCCACAAGATTGATCAAGTATACTGCTGTAGCAACTCCTTCAGCCCAGAAGTAATTAGGCATTTGTTTTTCCTTGATCATGCTTCTTGCCAAGCCCATGACAGTCCTATTTTTCCTCTCTACAACACCATTGTGTTGTGGTGTATAGGGAGGAGTAAGTTCATGGACAATGCCATTTGCTTCACAAAATCTGTTGAATTCATTAGAGCAAAACTCACCACCTCTATCAGTCTTTAAAGTTTTTATTTGACACTCAGAATCTTTTTCTACCAAAGCTTTAAAGATTTTGAATTTTTGAAATGCTTCTGACTTTTCTTTTATAAAGTACACCCAACACATTCTGGTGTAGTCATCAACAAATAACAGATAGTAATAACTTCCACCCATGCTTGGAACTTGCATAGGTCCACACACATCAGCATACACAAGTTCAAGCTTTTTCTTAGCTTTCCACAAAGTTGAATTAAAGGGTGCTTTGGCTTGTTTTCCAAACATACAACCAGAACAACCTTCAACTCCTTTCAACTTGGGTAAGCCAAGAACCATCTTTTTATCAAATAAAGTCTGTAAAGCACTAAGATTGTAATGACCATACCTCAGATGCCACAATCTTGATTCCTCATCACTGATTTGAATAGGAGCAGAATTATTTGAAGATTCTGCATGACTAGCATCCATCAAAAACATATTGTTCTTTGCCACCATGATAGACATCAAGATCACACCTGTTGCCTTGTTAGTGATAACACACTTACCATCATCAAATAACAGTGAATATCCCTTCCTCATGAGCTGACCAACACTCAACAAGTTATATTCTAAATGAGGTGCATAGTACACATCACTTAATAACCTGTGAGTTCCATTTCTAAGCTCTATTTTAACAGTTCCTTTTCCTTCCACTGCTAAGTTTTTCTTATCACCCAACTTAACATTTAGTTTAAATGTTTCATCTAAATCAACAAAACTGGATTTGGTTCCTGTCATATGGTTTGAACAACCAGAATCCAGGAACCACAGACAACTGGAAGAGGAGTTAGTATTACCATATGAATGATCATCAGCCATAAGAGCATATTCATCATCAGGAACATATACCATGAACAAGTGTTGTTCCTCTCCAATATTTCCATCTTCTTGAACTTCATTTTCAGCAACATTAGCATGACCATCTTCACTGTACCAGCAATCTCTTTTCACATGACCAAATCTATGGCAATTGTAACATTGAGGCCCTCTTCTATCACTTGACCTGCCTCTACCTCTTCCTCTTGCAAATCCTCTCCCTCTTCCTCTAGAATAATTCGGAGAGCTCCTGTTCATATCTTGAAAAACTTGCAAGGCTTGTTCATCTGTTCTCTCCACTTTATCTTGACTCCTGCTGTTGATTCTTTCCTCCTGTGACTGCAAAGATCCCATCAACCTCACAGGTGTGAGAGTGGATAGATCATAGGAAACTTCAATGGAAGGCACAACATAATCAAACTTGGGGGTCAAACTCCTGAGGATCTTTTCTACCACAGTTTTGTCAGCAATGATCTCACCATATGATCTTTGCTGACTAACAATCCCCATTACCCTGGAGAAATAGTCACCTATTGACTCAGTCTCTTTCATACAGAGATTTTCGAAATCTCTTCTAAGCCCTTGCAACTTGACTGCTTTCACCTGAGAATCACCTTGAAATTCTAACTTTAGTATTTCCCAAGTCTCCTTAGCCGAAGAGGCTGCAGAGATCCTGGAGAACAACTGATCATGAACTGCTTGCTGAATAACGGCCATAGCATGAGCATCTTTCTTCTTATTGGCCCTTAATCTTGCTGTATCAGCATCTGCCTCATTCACTCCACTCTCAACCATTTCCCATAGATCACGAGATCTTAAAATAGTTTTTATTCTAATGCTCCAGAACTCATAGCCCTCCCCCTTGAAGATAGGGATTGGAGTAGGAGCCATGGGTAGAGCATTCACTTGTTCTGCCATCAATGGTTAAGAAGATGACCTCACTCACTCAGATTATAAAGAAGCACAACGGGGCTCTGATACCACTGTTGGATCAGATGGTATTCACACAACTCACAAACACACAATAATACTTAAACTGCTTGGCTTCTTTATTGATTGAATTGTAAAGTGCATACATCAAATGAACTGAACTAATCTATTTATAGGAAAGAAACAAACGGTAACACATAAAACTAGGACCCTACTAACAACCTTCAAACGTTAACTTATTCAAAAGACTTTACAGAAAACCAGGACAAACTTTAACTACTTTGAAGCCAGCATTCCATGCATGCACGTGCATGGTAAAGGTTTGAATCATTCTTCAACAAATTGTTGATCCAAGTTTGAGTCTTCAACTTTGAATGCTTTATCCTGGGAAACTTTGAACCTGGTGTCTTCAACCGCATGTGAAGTGATGATGAGAACCTATCCTGACATTTTTTTCTCCTTCACATACGCATTTTCCTTTGACAACAACCATGCTAAGCATTCGGCGTCATCCCTCTTTGCAAACATTCCCGATGCAAATCCTTACGTACCCACAATGCATGAATTCTACTCATCATGTTATTTCCTTAATGTCCTGTGACCAGTCTTCAAATTTGATGACACACAGCTTCCCATGGTGATTGATACTTTGCGATGATGACAAACCCCTCGGACAACTTGTTGATTAGACATGATTGAACCATCATGACTCCCCATGATGATCGATACACCCCTTGGTGTTTGGCGCCCTTTTCAGATTGATACAATGCTCCTATACCTCACATCTCTTCATGTGTAGGTTATCAAGTTTGGGAGATCTCACACGTCATTCGAACATCCCATCTCTGCTCTACTTAATCAACCTTGAATCATAAATAAGCTTCAGAACATGAAACTAACAATGATTTTTATATTTTTAGGAGATCAACATAAGCGACTTAATTAGTCATGATCATGAATTTTTTATTTATTTTTTTGCTTTTTGTTTAAAGGGTTGATTGACACTTTGATTTCCTTGGTGATGAAAGTTCACAGACAATTGGGGCCCTTGGGAAATGGAGGCTTAAATTCTTAGCTTGTCTTCACCATCCTTTGGATATCAGTAGACAGAAGTCATTTATAAAGGACTTGTTTTTAATCAACTTTAAGCATTATTTACTAAAAATTATCAATCAAAATGTTGTTAGCGAATGTAAATTTTGTCAAAAATTTAGTGTACGTAGAACGATTTTCCGACATATACTTTTCCATCAAAAATCTCACTATGTAATAATAGATTGAATAGTCCATTAGTGATACTGTCCTAGCGAAAAGTCACCTGTAGGTAACGTCACATCTAAATATATGTTTTGCATTATAATGTGTATGTTTCTAAAAAAATATCTGAACGAGTTATTGTTTGGAAACTTCTTTAAGGAAGTACCCTCCAATCCATTCTCTAGAAAATTAAATAACTCACATGCACTGATATACATAACGATAAAGTGTCATTTACTGACACTATTATATTTGGTTTTAAGTCCTGTTGTGAATACATCGTAAATGGTTACATTTTTTACTTGGTACTTTTTAAAAAGCATGAGAAAAGGGTATAAACTTTCGATTTTTTGACTTCATTTAGAGAAAGTGGTAAACCTTTTGTACTTGTATTTGTATAAAACAAGTAAACAACTACATACTTACTTTTTTTCTTTTAATAATTATTTTTTAATATGTGTTACTAAACAATAGTTTTCTTCTTGTAGTTCTATCATTGACACTCAACTATTGATCAACTATTTATACTAGTAAAAATGCCCGCGCGTTGCCGCGGGTGTTTATGTTTTTGCCCTGCTCGTTGCGTTACAAGTTTCGCTTATGTTATTTATAAAATTTATGTGCTAATTCAACAATATATCAATTTTCAAATTTTCAAAGGACAATTTATTATCTGACCACCAAATGCAAATTGGTATATATTTCCCTCCTCGGTTCGAGAGAATGGTAAACTGTAATTTTCAAGCTCAATAAATGATTTTGGTGCTTCTATACTCATATACGATAGCATCTTGCATCTTGATCACCTAAAGAAATAAAAAACCTTTGTCATCATACCAAAACAAAAATAAAATAAAGAATAAACAAATCTTTTGCAACAATATTATCTATAAGATAAAGCATATAGCGAGAACATGCAAAATATAGGTATTGAGCGAGTGAAATGTTATGTGAACACTAATACATGTGAACTGTGGTTCATTACCTTGACACTGTCCATACAAACTAATCAGTTGTAGAATAAGTACCTAGCAAGTAGCTTTCCTTAACGGCGTCATACATGCATAATAATAATAATAATAATAATGTTGCACATAGGGGCATAAAGGGAAGGATTTGGCAAAAATATAGTTGTTTACCTTGTGACCTTTTGTATGCCATCTTAAAATGATGATGAAATTACCTTCTTACCCATCTCTCCTCCTTAATAAGGTAGTAGAGATTGTACAGTAAGTATTTCTTTGAAAAAATAGCAACTCACACACTGATCTACGCTACTAGTCCTAATTCCACAATTCGCAGCAGGACTAAAACCTTAGACCACTAAACCACATATGTTTGCAATTTAAACCATCCACCTCTAATAGGGTCGTTAAAATTGCTCGCCGCTCGCTTGGAATTTGTTTGGAAAATGTTCGCTCGATTTTCCGCTCGATTTTCCACCAATTTTATTTCATTCCCAAATGGCAACAAAACGTGACATGGAATGGTAATTATTTTAGGTCTTTGTTTGGTAGATTTTTTTTTTTTTTTTTTTGTGTGCAAAACAATAATTTGATTGATTGAAGATAAATGGATATTCAGAGTTTCTATTGTTTGACCCGACCAAAGCAGCATCGCCGACTCAAAACATAGAACTAGGAAAAATATTTTCCAGGTTCCATGACGTTTAACCTCTTAATTTAAAATTTCAAGATCTGCCACTGCCTTAAGAGCAGAAGGAAGACGCCACACCATCAAGATGTCCCTTAAGGACTACATTGAGAATAATGACACAGGAAATGTAGTTAAATCGTTTCTCTAACTAGTATATTCTATCTAATATATGTAGTCAAATCTATGAAACAGTTGTTGTATAAAATATGGAAACAATTAAAAGACCTGATATGACCTCTGTGAGTTATCCTGAAGAATCAAATCTGAAGTGCAAAAGTGTTACGACTATGTTGTCTTACTCTTAGATTTATCAATTCAACACTTTCAAGGAAGTGAGCATCAACAGCCTTATCTAAAGTGGTCTTTAGGAATCGCTTTTTACAGAAAGTGTCTTTTTATAGTCATCAGCTGTTAAATTTCGTAGCTGTTAATTAAGCATATATGGAACGTGCATGCATGTTTTGATTGAACAACAAAAGCCTTCATCTCTTCACATGCATCTTCTTGGCTTCTTGTTACTCTTCACAAAACCACAAAGTTATCTACTTTTGATCTTTGTCGGTATGCCTCTTGCTTTTTGTGTAAAACTTTTTTATGTTCTTGTTTTTTTATTCTGTTCAATCAAAACTACTTTTATTCTATGTACGTAGACTGAATTTATTTTTTTTGAACTGAATTATAAAGTAGAATTGTTTCACTAAATAACTAAAATATGATAATCATCCGGATCATACCAACAGTTGTTATGATTAGCTTAATTCATTTGGATTAATCTAACATAAAACAATACATATATTCTAAAAACATTTCTTCTGAATATCCCTTATTAACGAACGTGAAATTCAAAAAAATAAGTTCAGTTTTACAGCATGTGCATTATTTTATGCTAAATTAATCCAAATGAATTAAGCTAATGTTGAACTATTGTTATATATGATGGATGATTTATTTTATTAGATATTTAGTGAAACAATTCTACTTTATTTCAGTTTTAGTAATTAGTTTTATATATTTTTTAGTAAATTGCACGATGTTAGGTCCAAATTTTAGCTTTGAACACAACTTTTGAAAACTAATGGTTTTTTGACTAAAGATTGATGGTGTCATGGTGACCGACGATCACACAAGCTGGGTAACAGAGATCGACGATGACCGGAGATGGAGGACGTGGTGGATTTAAAAAGGAAAAATTCAGAAGAATCCTCCAAGAAATGGACCTAGGGATATCCCTATTATTTGTTACGAGTATCTCATAAATAAAACGAAATAGGAAAAAAATTACACTAATTTTACACTTCGCAAAGAAAGTTAAAGAGTAGCATGTGCACCCTCAACCCGTCTTAAATACGCCCGGGGATGGAAGGCCAGATGGTGATAAGGCGGTGGGGTCCCCGGGGAACGGTGTTGGCTAATGATAATTATTGAGTTATTGAATTTTAATAATCTAAACTTTCACTCATTGACGAACAATAATTTGTACGTCAAATATTCTCAACAACGATCCAAACTTTCAATGTATTGGCCGACAATGAACCTTTGTTAACCGAGAACTAACTCACTTAGTGGATGATGACGTGGACGCTGACGTGGATGATGACGTGGCATGCCATGTCAACATACACGTCAGCATCCATGCCAGTGTTGGCATGCCACGTCAACGTCCACATCAGCATCCATCAACTGAGTTAGTTCTCAGCTAACAAAGGTTCATTGTTGGCCAATACATTGAAACTTTGATCATTGTTGGGAATTTTTGAAGTACAGATTATTGTCAGTCAATAAGTAAAAATTTGAATTATTAAAATCCAATACCCTTTGGTTTATTTTTTGTTTTTTCTAATACAAGGGTAAAATAGTTATTTAGAAAAACTAACATAAAGCAAAATTGCTTAAAAGCTAGTCTATAATAATAGAAATAAGATATTATGTAATGCTCCGTAGTTTTATATCTCACAACAATTTATTATATAGACTCACACAAAATAACAACTGAGAATATAATATTCATTTCACTTGGATTGTTTATTTACTTATTATTTTACTGTAATCTCTTCAAGTGTGCGGAGATCGGGATTCTAAACATCTGAGAGAGCCAAAGGGCTGACGGTGGTTGAATAGTCAACTTTAGCCACAACGTCCGGTGTCGGTTGACACGTCGTTCATTGTCAAAAAAAGATAATTGAAACCAATGTGCACTAACACTGGGGCCTGCTCTTGTGTTAACGCCATCAATGGGCTTAATGGGCTTTCGAATTTGTAATTTGTATGGTATGTTGTGGGCTTTACTCATTAAAACAGGATTGCTTTCTAGTTTCTAGCCCCTACATAAATGCGAAACGGTACTAGACTCCTTGTCATATAAAACGTGTAAATGTATAATGTGAAAAATTTTCGGGGAGAAAGGGTTGTTACAATATGTATACATTGTTACATATTTCGGTCGTTATGTAAAGTACCGTTACCATGTATAACTAGTGGGGGTGCCCGCGCGTTGCCGCGGGTAGTTATGTTTTTAGGCGCACATTGCGTGGTGGGTTTCATATACATTTTTTTTAATGTATACCAATTTCTTAAGACAACTAATATATCAACTTACAAAGTGCAATTGAGTATAAACCAAAGAATTGACATAAAAACAGTAATATAAAAGATGAAACCCACGCGTTGCCGTCATTATGGATACATAAATCATTATAAAACTACATATCATGTTTTCTTCCCGTTAATTATTACATATAGCATGTTAAAATTCGGTAACTAAATCATAATCAACAATATATTATCAAATATCAACTTGAAAAAATTAGAAAAGCTCTTAAAGGAGATTATGCATACCTCAGTTCTTCGATTTTCGTCTCTCATGAAATAAAAAAGAACAGTGTGAAAAATAGCACCATATAGATGAAACTCCACATAGTATCGCTCCTAAGAGTTCACCTGGATCATTTAGGTTAATTCTGGAAGCCACCCTTACATAAAAAGAAATCAAGAATTTGTCAAAATAAGTCAAACTACAAAGAATTTGTCAAAATAAGTCTTAAAATATAAAAACAAATATGTATTTATACTTATTATTTAGTGACAATAACGTTATCCCATTACGAGAGTTTGTTTTAAACACAGAAGCTCATACCATTCCTATTATTACAAAAGACAAAAAGGAATGATTTTCTTTCAAGTTTCAGTTGCTGGTAAATCATCTATATATATCATACAAAATACATGGATAACCAAGTGGATATAAGTGAGTACATCATGAAAACGAAGGATATGACCATCTTGATACTCAACTACTCAAACATCATGATCTGCATAATTGTCAACCTAAATAACCCTTTGATGCATTTTCTAACCTTCAAATATGTATTATTATTACATCCGTTTATAGAACCCTATGCTTTGTTAATATGCTCATCGTGTACAAAAGAAAAGACCATGTATATTTGCAATTTTACAAAATAATGCACATTAAACTCTAACTGTTCTTCACGCCTTAGAAAAAATTGCACATGAAAACCATACATGCAAGATGATAAAGGTACATAATAAAGTTATATAGAAGGGGTATGAACAGGTCAGTTAAGAAGATGGATGGCTTTGCAATTAAAAGTTTCATTAAAGTATAATGACTTGATGAAGGTGTTATGGAATTAATTTAACATTTTTCATTTTGGTCCCTTGAGTGTTTAACAATATATAAAATTCCTAAAATGCCCCTAAAGTGTCTTAAAACTTTGTTGAATGTCCAACTTTAATCCCTCTAAAATGGCTAAATTGTATTGTACATTATGCTTGTATGTTTGTATACAAGACATAATTACAATAACGTACACCTTTGGTACATAATAAAGTAAATATAGATATAGAGTGTACTTAATTAAGATACCGTGTATTACACGAGTTGAATAAATGTAATTTTATATATTCGTAATAAAAAAAGTTACGTCCTTAAAAAATCGTGTATTGCACATGCTAAATTAAATAAAATATAACATAACCTCATAACACGTAGAAGAACAAAATAAGCTTTGATATGACAATTGATTATTCTGTTAAATTAATTTTTTCGAAAAAAAGTTTGAACTTAGTAATATTTTGAGACTTAAAGAGAAGCTTTTAAGTAGAAAAACTAAGGTTATTTGTAAATTCATAACCAATTATATATTAAATTTATTTGGTTAATGATATAATAACTATTAATGATTAAAGAATAAGCATCCATTCGGATATATGGATCAATCTGAATTACTTATTCCGATATTCTGCTCGGATTTTAGAATTTAAAATTTTGGATTATTTAGATATTCGAATAAACCGAAAATTTTGGAAACCCACTTGAGTTGAGAAAACCTTTGAAAACCCATGTAAAAAACCATTATTTTTTTTTTTTAAAAAAATAACCAATGTAAAATACATGTTTTTAAGCATTTTGGGCAAAAAAATAACAAAAGCGCCGATGGGATTTTTTAAAAAAAAATATACAAAGTTGCTAAAAAACATATGTTTTCAGCTATTTACCTATGTTTTTAGCAACTTTGTTTATTTTTTGGCCCAAAACGCTTACAAACATGTATTTTACATTGGTTTTCGAAGGTTTTCTCAACTCAAGCGGGTTTTCAATTTATAATTGACCTATATATATATATATATATATATATATATATATATATATATGGGAAGGTTAATTTGAGATCACATATATTTCATGTGAACCGCGAGAATGCTATCTAAAACCATTCAAATTCAAAACAAAATTTACACTTGTCTTTATTATTAAAATACAATCCCAAAAACACAATTTACGCGTAAATATTTAAACGTATATGGAAATAAATTGTTTTTACACATGTGTAAATTTACTGTTTGTACATGTGTAAACTGATTCATTTACACATGTGTAAAAATTTAATTTGAAAGTGTTTTTGCAAGAAAAGATGAATTATTTAGAAAGAAAATTCGTTTTTTAATGTTGTATTCTGATTATAATTAGGTTTGTATTGAAAAAAAATGATTATGATTGGTTTTCTCATTTGTTCTCACGGTTCTCGCGATATTTAGCGTTCTCAAGATAACCCTCCCCTATATATATATATATATATATATATATATATATATATATATATATATATATATATATAGGGGAGGGTTATGTTGAGAACGCCTAATATCACGAGAACCGTGAGAACAAATGAGAAAGCTAATCAAAAAATTTTTTTTCAATACAAACCTAATTATAATTAAAATACAACATTAAAAAACGAATTTTCTTACCAAATAATTCATCTTTTTCTTGTAAAAACACACTAAAATTAACTTTTTACACATGTGTAAATGAAATAGTACACATGTATAAACAACAAATTTACACATGCGTAAAATAATTTATTTTCGTATACGTTTAAATTTTTTACGTGTAAATTGTTTTTTTGAGACTGTATTTTAATAATAAAGACAAGTGTAAATTTTTTTTGAATTTGAATGGTTTTAGATAGCATTCTCGCGGTTCACATGAAATATATGTGATCTCAAATTAACCTTCCCATATATATATATATATATATATATAGGTCAATTATAAATTGAAAACCCGCTTGAGTTGAGAAAACCTTCGAAAACCAATGTAAAATACATGTTTGTAAGCGTTTTGGGCCAAAAAATAAACAAAGTTGCTAAAAACATAGGTAAATAGCTGAAAACATATGTTTTTTTAGCAACTTTGTTTATTTTTTTAAAAAAAATCCCATCGGCGCTTTTGTTATTTTTTTGCCCAAAATGCTTAAAAACATGTATTTTACATTGGTTATTTTTTTCAAAAAAAAAATTAATGGTTTTTTACATGGGTTTTCAAAGGTTTTCTCAACTCAAGTGGGTTTCCAAAATATCCTTTCACTATATATATATATATATATATATATATATATATATATATATATATATATATATATATGGTAAAGATAATGTGGAAACCCACTCTTAGACAGTAAACTCTGGAAACTCTAACTTCCAATTTTTTTTTGAAAAAAAATAGGGCATGTAATATACATGATTTTAAGCATTTTGAGCCAAAAAAAAATAAAAAAAGCGCCGAGTACTTTTAAAAAAAATAAAATTTTGACTAACACATGTTAAGAGAAACTAACACGCGTTAACCATTTGTAAACTGAAGACGTTTTTTTTTTAAAATGCTTAAAATCATGTATATTACATACCCTAAAATTTTCATAAAAAAAAGTCGGGAAGTTAGAGTTTCCAAAGTTTTCACTATAACAAGGGTTTCCAATATAACCTTATACTATATATATAGTGTTAGGTTATTTTCAGAAGGGTGTTTTAGTGCGAGAAGTGCGAGAACAAACCTAAATCTTACTTTTTATTAGTAATGGTTCATATATTTTTGAGCTAAAACTTTTTTTATATCATTGTTTATGTTATATATACAAAAATTCATTAAATTAATGCAATCAAATGTTTTTTAAGGTTTAAACATTTTTCCTACACATGTGTTATATTATGCACAGGTAATGTTCTTACACAAAATTTGTATATGTGTAGATTATATAAATTAATGAAATTGCTTCATATATTTGGTTTACATTCAAGATAGATGAATAAACAACACATTTCAACAATTTTCTTATGTTCTTATTTTTTTAAAAGTGATAAAAATGAATTGTTAATTTTCTTCTCGCATTAAAACCTCTTCTGAAATGAACCATCCGCTATATATATACTAGATTATACCCCGGGAGCATCCTGGCGTTGAGAAATCTAATATCACACATCAATTTTACATATGAAATAGACTGATGCGCTTTACAGTTACATACAAGAAAGCCTCAGGTAGCACCTAACCTAAAACAATTAACAATGTATCTCCAATGTTAACGCCTAACCTTAAACAATGTATAATTCTAATATTAACATCTAACCTAAAACAGTGTATAACTCTAATATTAATACGTAGCCTAAAACAATGTACAACTCCAATGCTAACACCTAATCTGAAACAATGTAGAACTCCAATGTAACTATAATATTAACACATATCCTAAAGACTAAACAAATGTACATATCTAACATACTAATATTGATACCTAACTTAAAACAATGTACAACTCTATTAACCTATTCCGATCTGGTTGAAAATACAATTCATATTTACTGCTTTGAACATAATTAGTGATTTGCCTATACATGATTAATGAATTACCTGAACATGTGTTTTTTTCCTGTATGAAAAAAACCTCACAAAAAATAATCGTTTTTTCTCTATTTTTTATATAGCACTATGGTACTCGTTGGAAAGATAATAAAACGCTGAATGATTTGGTGTAATTTTTTTCTTTAAAAAATCTTGTAGATAAAAGATATCAACGTTTAAAAATTATATGAGGAAACATTAGAGAAAAAATTTAACTTTTGTTTCTTAAATTTACTTAGGGGGTGTTTGGGATTGATTATTCAAAACAGATTATGCGTTTTGAAAAAGTAGAGGTGGAGCTGCTTATAGATTATTGCGTTTTGATAGCCTAAAAAACTGATTATCTACGTTTTCAAAACACAATCCCAAACATTAAAAACTGATTATCTGCGTTTTCAAAACGCAATAATCTAAAAATCAGATTCAAAACGCAATCCCAAACACCCTCTAAATGTTACATGACATCCTACATAACACTCTCAAGAGGAAGAATGACTATATGAGTGTCATGTAACATTTAGCCTTTTGGAATATATATATTTGAAAGTGGTTGTGAGTGGAGGAGAGGAAAAAGAGAATGATAAATATATAAAAACATATTATTTATTTGAAAAGCAGATAGAAAATTTAGTAGTTTGTAGTGATTTTTAGTGTATTGATGGAAGAGATTTGATAAACCAAATGTTAATGCTCTTATCAAAATTAACCGAGTTATCTACCATAGTTGTGAAGTCACAAAGATAGAAAAACACATACACAACCAAATAGAGAAACACCCTACAATTTTTAGCTCGTAAGTTCCATCAAAAAATTACAACTACTGTTTTATTCTAAAAACATATGTTTACATCGTTTTGTTTAAACTAGTTTGCAGGTTTTTATTTCCGAACATACCCATAGTATATATTTAGCCATTTGGTGGACCTTGAATTTTTAACAAGAGAACAAAAATGAATTGCTTAATAAAATGGGATGCCGGCATCAAAGAATATGAGAAAATTTTGGTGTGGTACCAAACTAAACCACACAATTTCCGGACATGTTTAATGGATTCATTTGAAATGATTATGGACTATGTTCCCTCAGCTATTTAATAATTAATATACTTGCATTGTTTACAATATGATTGGACATTTTTTTAACAATATGGTTCCTTTTGTAAAACTCCTACAGTGATACATCTATTTATTTGTTTCCATCTGTACTTTAGATATTGGTAGAAACTTTTTTATAAGTGCAAGTAATGACGTGCCAAACATCATGACATCAGACGCTGTGGTTAATGTCGACTACTCGAACACCGCAAGCCACTTGGCTCTTCCAGATGCGCTGAAACCCGACCTCCACCTGCCCGAAGGCACGACAGTGGAATAATCGGTAAAACCTCAGCTCCAATCCAAGTCGAACCTGGGTCACAAGAAACACCAAATGTTTTCCCAACCACTCTACCACCAAATGTTTCCCCAACCACTCTACCACTACCTCTTTAGCAGATATTGGTAGAACGTATTTATATAATTTGCATCAATAAGATGACTGAAGTTCAATTTTCGCCCCACCTATTATGGTGTGGTGGTAAAGGTGTTGGAACTTTAAACAGGATGTTGGGAGTTCAAGCCTCATAAGAGATAAAATCTGGTGTATTTAAATGGGGCAGAAATTAGCCATTAAAAAAATACAAAAAATAAAGTTCAATTTTCAATCAAGTTTCACAACTAATTTCCGTAAAGTTTTAAGTTTCAATCAACTAATAAAGTTTCAAGTTGTTTTCAAGAATCAAGTTTCACATCTTTAAACTTTTCGTTAAATACTCTTTCAATCCCCATTTTCGTGGTTGCACTCAGCATCTCTCAGTTAACGATCTTTCAGTGATACCAAATTACCAACAAACCACTTACCAAAACCTTTAACATAGCAGTAATAATTAATTAATTACTTAAAATCCAGATTGCATGCATCAATTTTAATTCATATTCAGACTAGGGTTCAAAAATTAATCCTCTGTTGTGCATGATATGAATATGATATCTTTTTTTATTGCACCCCCGTTACTATTTTAACCCCCTCTCTCGAAGCGTATCGCTTTGGTCAAAGCGAGGCGCTTCATGTCAAATCGAATGAGGGCAGTACGAGGTTGCAGGAAAAAGCTGAAGAATTAAATCTAAAGCGCCTCGCTTTGGCTATAGTGAGGCGCTTCGGATCAGGTGTTTATTTTGGGTAGTTTTTTTTAGTGTTTTGAAGTGTTTTTTTTAATTTAATTATTGTAAAAAAAGTTTTAAAAACTAAGTAATAACCCTAATTAAACTATTGTCAAACCCTAACGTCTAATATTAGGATATCGTTTAGCTCCTTATTTGAATTATAATGGATATCATGGATCAGAGAGGTTTAAGTTAGTCAAACTCATATCCAAGCCGGTGCAATTTATGGATACCAAGGCAAATGAAGTATAAAGGCTGAACACGATTATAATCAAACTATCAAGAATTGGAAATTAGTAAAACAACTGTTCATGCAAGCAAGTAAAATTCAGTTGTTGGACATTGTGATCGGGTACAGAGGAAGTTGTTATCGGAGAGATATTTGTCAACGATGAAGGCAACCTGAAACAACATATAAACCTGTCTGGATTCCTTCATGGAGAATTCCTATGGAAGTTGCTATAATTGTTAAACAACTATTCATGCAAGCAAGTAAAATTCAGTTGTTTGGACATCATAAGCAAAAGGTAGACTACACCACTAGACCACTGCTCAATTCCAAAACAACTGTTCATGCAAGCAAGTAATATTCAGTTGTTGGACAAACCAAGGCCTAAGGTGAATCCGTTTGGTGATGATAAACGTTAGATAGGTTTTGCTTCAGGAGACAGGTGTGGATTATCGGAAGATTGATTTTAGGAATTGTTTGAGAATATATTTTTTGATCAAAGGATCCATATCTGAATAGTTATTTGGAATGTTCCTGATCATTAGAGAAGTGGAACGATCATCTGGATGAAGAGGAATAATCTCTCGAAACGTATTACCAAAAGCAAGGGATAACGAAGATAAATGCTGTATGTTAGTGCACGATGTCCCTAGGCTAGTATATAAGTTGTTTGGACGTATTTCGGGGTGTTTGGAGGCGTTTATACGCGTTTTGGAGGTTCTAGGAAGCTGTAGGCGATTAGCTTATGACAATAGGCGATTAGCCTTTGGCTGTAGGCGTTTATGGCCCTACTCGCCCTCAGTCACACACGAGTAACCTGTTTTAGCAGGCGATTAGCCATAATCGCCTGCTATGGTCTGCTGCTAATCGCCTGGTGGGTCTGGTCGTACCCGGGTGGTATAAATACCCTCATTCTCAACCCTAGACCTCAGTTCTTGCCTCACACACCCTCCAAACACCCTCCCCTGGTCATAGGACGTCTGATTTGATCATTGTAAACACTTGAGCTCTGTTTTAGTGATTAATCTATAATCTTTTGACCCGTGTGTGTGTAGTAATTACTCGTTTCATTGTTTCAATCGTTGTTTCTGTTATTAGATCATCTTAGAGGGATTCCGCACCTCTAGGATAAGACCCGTGATTGTTGGAACGCGAGTTCGACGGTCCTAACAAGTGGTATCAGAGCCGAGGCTCTTATCACGGGTGTTTTGATAACAAAAACGAGCAAAAACAGGTTGGTTTTGGTGTAAAAGTTGAGTTTTTTAATCAAAAACCTGTTCTTAGTTTGAAACTTTGAGTTTTTATCAAAAACCCACATTTTTCAAAACTTTAGTGTGTGTTTTTCGGTTAAAAACGTGTGTTTTTGATCAGGTTTTGCTCTAAAACTATTTTGGTAACTTGTCTAATCATTTGGGATCAAAATACAATGTTTTAGATAAGATTTTGGGTCAAAATAGGTGATTTTTGAGCAAAAGTGCGGCTGCAGATCAGATCAGGCGATTAGCATCAGACAATTAGGGTTTGCTAGCAATTAGCTGCTACTCGCCATCACTTGCTAGCGATTAGCTGCTACTCGCCATTCTTGTGCTAGCAATTAGCCATAATCGCCTGATATCTCCTAGCAATTAGGTGCTACTCGCATGCTACCTTTCATGCGATTAGCCCTAATCACGTGACATACTAAATTGCCTGAAAATTCATAATCGCCTTCAACTACTAGCGATTAGCCCTAATTGCCTTCATTTTGCTAGCAATTAGCTCCAATTGCCTATACTTGCTAGCAATTAGCCCTAATCACGTGACATACCTATATTTACTAGCAATTAGCCCTAATCGCCTATACCACCTAGCAATTAGCCCTAATCACGTGCAAAAACCTCATAATCGCCTAAGACTCATAGCAATTAGCCCCATAATCGCCTAAAAGGTTCTGGAACATAAAAATTGACTAAGTATTGGACTATTAACATACGTTAACATACCTTAACATATGGCGAACCCTTGGGGACATCTGAGTCAACCGAGAACTCAGTATAACCAGCAAATGAACAACCAAATGAACAATCAAGCAAACGTGCCCACGAACCCTTGGCAGTTTTCAGCTGAACGAAACGCGCAACGGATGCAACAAGCGCAAATGCAAGCGAATGTTGCCGGATTCAATCCGTGGGCGCTAGCTGCTCAACAGCAAGCAATGAATGCGAATCCTTGGGCACTCGCAGCTGCTGCTAACTCTCAGACAAATCAGCTGTCGTCCGTTCTTATCAGTGACTTAGAGACGGGCAGTTCTAACCGAGCACCGAAACTGCAGTATATGGCAGACTATCATGGTTGGAAAGGCAGATTTCAGTCACACGTTGAGGGTATCGATGGCTTGGTATGGTCAGCTATCGAGAATGGGTACACAAGGCCGCTGGTTGAAAACTCCACTACTCCGGTCTCTATAGAAGACATGTCTGAGGAACAGAGGAAGAAGTATAACTATGAGAAAAAGGCGATGGCAGCGTTGAAGCAGGCACTTCCCAAAGACATTCTTCATCAGTTCGCGCAGTGTACTACTTCGCAGATGCTGTGGTTAGCGCTTGCTGAGCGTAATGAGGGGAATCAGAAGACACGGAAGGTGAAGGTGGATCAGTTAAAGAAGGAGTTTGAGAATTTCAGTGCGATGGGAAATGAATCACTGAGAGATCTGACAGCTCGATATTATCATCTGATGTCCGAGATGTATCAGTACGGGGTTATCTACACGTCAGCAGAACTTGTGGAAAGATTTGTAGAGGCGCTCCCGTCACACTGGCATCAATGGCTGGACATTCAGAAGTCCAACAATGTTTATCAGACACTCTCCATCAACGAGTTCGTGGCCGAGCTGGAGAACAAGGAGATCGAGGAGATCAGGAGAGCTAATAAGCCGCCCGTTGTTCAAAATCCCAGCATCTATTATGGGAATCCAGCTCAGGACATCAGTGTGGGTGGATCCAAACCTCAGACTGCGTTCATGGTTAATCCTGATCCAGTCTTTGCGTTTGACAACTATGGACCCCCATCTGATGTTCCTCCACCTGTCTTTCCTTGGGGTCAAGGAAACCAGTATCCTTCTAATTTTAATGCTAATACTAACCAGTTTGGTGTTAATCCGTTTGCTCATCTTGCAGCACCAGCTCAGGCAACTACCAACTTTGGTGGACCTTCTTCATCAGGGTTTGGTGGTGCTCCATCTGCTAACTTTGGTGGATATGGAGGTGCTTCTACTTCAAATCAGGGTGCTTATCGGACCAATCCTGTTGCAGAACAACTGAACACTTCGGGCTTTGAGAAGGTGACTGTAGAGCTAGCCCAAGAACATATGGCTCTGCTGTCAACCTTGGTCAATTCCTATAGTGGATTAGTTGCGGGGCAGATCGGAAATCCTTATCTTACTCAAGAAGATTATGCCCAGATCGACAAGGATGACATGGATCTGATAGACATCCAGTGGCACTTCGCTAGTGTGGTGAGACGTGCAAAGGACTATATGGATAGAACTGGAAAGAGAGATGTGCTGATCAACAACAACACGAAGTTTGGGTTTGATAAAACAAAGGTCACCTGTTACAACTGTGGCAACCGAGGACACTTTGCCAGAGAATGTGATCGACCGAGACAACAGGGAAATCAGAATCCCTTCAACAACAACAGAGGCAATCAGAATAATCAGAGGCAGCAAGCTCAGACACAATCGAATCAAAATGCTGAACGAGCTCTTGTCCCAGTTAATCATCAGAACCAAAGGCCTCAAGCAAACAACAATCAAGCCTTGGTAGTTCAAGAAGATGAAGTGTTCAACTGGAATCACCTCATCACTGGTGAACAAGCTCCTCAGGGTGGTGCAGCATGCTTTGCCCAAATTATGTCTGATGCTCAAGAGGAAGTTGAAGAGAGTCCAAGTCAATCTGAAGTAGTTATTCCTGAAGTCGAAGCTTTGGATTGTGATTCGGACTGTGATTCTGATGAAGGGGTGGATCTGGAGGACTTGTTAGCTGAAGCAGACGCCTTGATTAGCAAAAGGTCAATTCTTGTGGATGCTGACTGTACAAAGAACAATCTGACTGATTTCTTCGGACCAGTGAAGACGGCTGCTCATTATGCTTTGATGGCCCTTACAGAGTCGTCTAATCAGGTATGTTCTTCCTCCAATTCAAAATCTGAATGTGTTGATTGTAGTAAGCTTAAGTACAAAATTGATGTCTTAACAGACGAAAATCTGAACTTGAAAGCTGACTTAAGTCAATGCCAAGAGAGCAATGAGGTTTTGAGAGCTAATGAGAAAGCCCTCAAAATCACCATTGATACTCTTAAGAAGGACTCCATTGAGTGTGATCAGCTTAAACTCAGAATCAAAGAATTAACTGATGAGAATCTGAACTTAAAAGCTGATGTGGGTCCATTGCAAAGGTCAAATGATTCCTTAAAACAGAAAGAGAAAAAATTTTTTAATACTGTTGATAACTATAAGAAGGATGTTTCTGAATTGTCTAAAACCTTAGCTAACAAGCAAATTGCTATTAATAATTATATAAATGAGGTTGAAGACACTAAGAAACATTTGGCCATTGTCAATTGTGACTATCAAAAGATCAAGAAGAAACTTGAGAGTTATCTAAATTGCAAGTATGTTCTTGATCATATCATTGAACACTCAGACAAGGAGGGCAATTCCACCAGTCCCAAATATGCTCAGTGTCCTCCTCCGGTGAGATTTGAACATCATCACAATGATATCTTACCGAAGGAAGAGTTTATGGACTTGGCAGCAGAAGCAGCTAAAGCTGCAGAAGCGCCTAAAGTGATGGAAGCAGTTAAGCCTGCCAAAGTCACTAAGGCTGCTCCTCCTGCACCTAAAGTGACAGAAGCACCTAAACCTGCTGAAGTTACTAAGGCTGCACCCACTGCTGTTGCTGCCAAAACTGGTGAGATTGCAGATAATGCAAGTGTCTGCGAGACAGACTGTTCTGAGGATGAGCTTGATGAACCGGAGAGGTATGCACCGGTAAAGGATACGGATATTCCTGTCCAGAATCACATTCTGTGTGAGCCTGAGCCGAAAGTGCAAGCCCCTGCTGGTAAAACAATCAAAGTGTTCTATCAATTGAAAGGGTCTGATAAAATTTATGCTGATGAGGAATTTCCTTATAAGAACCTGGCACCTGGTCTTGTTGGTAAAATCTGGCAAGAGTCTACCATTACAATTGAGAAAGAACAATGGGGACATGGGAAAAGGGGTCAGGGTAATCAGTCCAAAAGAAACAAAAGTAAAAATCAAAAGAAGAACACTTTGAATCCTCAAAATCAAGCTCAGAAGAACTCTCCCAAGAAACATGTTACTCAGTTTGTTGGATCTTCAGGCAATGAGGTTGATAATTATCCTGAGACAGACTGGCAGAAAGAATGTCTGAAGGATTTAAAACATAAAAACACCTTTGCCACGAAATCAAACAAAAGGGGTAATGATGTAAATACTCCACCATTTGAGGAGTATAGATCCTGTCACAAGTGCGGGGTTCATGGGCATTTAGTTGCTGCTTGCCCCGAATTGAGACACAAGAGGATCGAAACAAATGATGCTCCTAGTTCTAGCAACCCTAAACCGCCTGTTTCTCCTAAGCTTTCTGAGAAGCAACAGGGTAAACAGACAGTTTATGACACTCGGAACAAGATTGCTATGAACCAAAAGCCAGTTGATGGCAGGGGTCCGCAGTCGAGGGGGAGCCAAGTTCCTAAAAAGGTTCAAGCAGCGCCTAAGCCACAAGCACAGGCTGCAGCTAAACCTGAAGGCACCCCTAACACTGCTCCACGTGCAGTTAAGTCTGAAGTGGATCCAAAGGCTGTCCCACCACAGGAATCTGAGGCTGGACCTTCTAGCCCCAAAGCAAAGAAGAAGTCCAAGCCAAGGAGACCGGGAAAGACTTGGAGACCCAGGTCACCGACTAAAGAAGGAGGATCATCTGTTAATGTAGAAACTGCCGGACCATCGGAAGCAACACCAACTCCTAACGGAAGGTGGGTTGAATTTCCGACTTTGGATGTAGATGGTAGACCCAAGACCGTCAAGGCTTGGGTCCCCCTTAACCACTAATCTTTGAATGTCGTGCAGGGAGTTCCACAGGGCCTTATCAGCAGCCTATGGATTGTTGATAGTGGAGCTTCTGGGCACATGACAGGCGACTTATCTCTGCTATTTGACATCAAGAATATCAATGGGGGATATGTTGCTTTTGCTGGTAATAAAGGGGGATACATCACTAAAGAAGGCAGTATGGGAAATGGAATCGTAAGCTTTGAAAAGATAAGCTACGTGAAACAGATAGACCACAATTTGCTGAGTGTCTCACAGATCTGTGACAAGAAATACACAGTATTCTTTGATGACAATGCTTGCTTCATTCTAAAACCTGGCTTTAAGATTCCGAAACAGTGGATTATGATCTCAGCTCCAAGAGTCAACAATTTGTATGTTCTGGATATGAGTCAGGCTGTAACAGCTAAGGGGGAGGTCACTTGTTTTCTGTCAAAGGCTACAGAGAAGGAGTCTATTATGTGGCACAGACGAATGGGGCATATTCACTTGAGGAAGATGAATCATCTGGTTCAGAATCAGCTTGTGGAAGGTGTCTCTGTCAAGAATTTTCACTTAAATGACGTCTGTGTATCATGTAAGAAAGGGAAGCAGAAGAAGAAATCTCACAAACCTAAGAAGGTCAACTCAGTCAGTATGCCTCTCGAGCGGTTGCACATGGATCTGTTCGGCCCAGTCAATCGTAAAAGCAAGAATGGAGATTTATACTGTCTGGTTGTCACTGATGACTATTCAAGGTTCTCTTGGGTTGTATGCATGCAGCATAAAAGTGAGACTTTTGAGTTTTTGAAGAATCTGTTCACCAAACTAGAAAACATCTATGGGCTAAAGATCCGCAGGATTCGAAGCGACAATGGAACAGAATTCAAGAACAATGCTATGGAGTCACTATGTGCAGAAAAGGGTATTCATCACGAATTCACAGCGCCATACACTCCTCAGCAAAACGGGGTTGCAGAAAGAAAGAATAGAACTCTTATTGAGGCTGCCAGAACAATGCTCGCAGATTCTAACTTGCCTGTCATGTTTTGGAACGAGGCAATTTACTGCGCGTGTTATACTCTAAATAGGGTCCTTACAGTTAAGAGGTTCGGCAAGACTTCTTACGAACTTCTAATCCGTAGGAAGCCGAACTTAGAGTTTCTGGAACCTTTCGGTGCTCCATGCACTATGCTACATCCCGATGGGAAGTTTGGTGCAAAGGCAGATGAAGGTTTCTTTGTTGGATACAGTACTCCTAACAAGAGGGTATACAACAAAAGAACCAATAATGTTGAGGAGTGGCTTAATGTCGATGTTCAACGTTACACTGTCAATGCACGTGGTGCTGGACCCGATTGGTTGTTCGACTATAAGAGTTTGTTCGATTCTTTCAACCTGGATAATGTTGTAGATGATGCTGTGGCGCAGATGTATTACGAGTGTGAAAACGCAGCTAGCTCACCGCTAATGCGTCCGATCGTGGTTAATGCGCCTGCGCCTGCCGCATCAGATGCTTCTACATCCATGGGTCCCCCTGATAAAGCCGCAGCAGTTGAAGTTGAGGAAGTCTTTCAGGAAGCGTCAGAGGTTATGGAATCTTCTTCAGATGAGGAATATACAGAATCTCGGGAAACTCTTACTGAAGAACTGGCTGGAAATGGTGAATCTGCCAATACAGCTCCAGTTCCTCCTACAGGGAATGATCAAGCTGGTCCTTCTTCTTCAGCAGCTCCTGGAATCGGTCTACAGATTGATTTCTCCGGTTTTAATTTGCAACCCGCTGCTCCCTCTAGTTCAAGTGCTGCTGAGACGAACATCTCTCAGGGACTTGAAAATCTCAATCTGCGGTCGGATGATCCAGTGCCGGCACATCCGGAATCTCGGATTCACGACACTCATCCACTGCAGAATGTGATTGGTGATCCGACTGGTAGAGTGATGACACGTAGTCAGCTCAGGAATGCCAGTCCAAGTGACAACTCCGCTACCCTAGCTCTTTATTCGGAAATCAGAAAAGCAGGTCATCAGAACGATTGGTCTTTTGCTCTTTATGTGTCTCAGGTGGAACCGCGATCCGTCCAAGAGGCTTTGAGAGAAGAACCATGGATTGAAGCAATGCAGACAGAGCTTCAGCAGTTCCAAAAGCTAGGAGTGTGGGACTTAGTTGACTTACCTCCAGGTGCAAAGAAAATTGGAACAAAGTGGGTCTATAAGTGTAAACGGGATGACCGCGGGGTAATTATCAGAAACAAGGCTCGATTAGTTGTCCTCGGCTTCCGTCAAATCGAAGGAATAGATTACAACGAAGTATACGCTCCAGTTGCGCGCCTTGAAGCTATCCGGATGTTCTTAGCTTACGCTTCGTACAAACGGTTTAAGGTGTATCAAATGGACGTGAAAAGTGCTTTTCTGTATGGTATCGTGAAGGAAGAGGTGTATGTTTCACAACCTCCGGGGTTTGAAGATCCACTGCATCGTGACAAGGTTTACAAACTGAACAAAGCGTTGTATGGGCTTCATCAGGCTCCGAGAGAATGGTACCAAATGCTCAGCAGTTACTTGATCTCCAATGGGTTCAACCGTGGACTCGTGGACTGCACCTTATTCACCAAGGAAAAGGATGGTGACCGTCTGCTGGTACAGGTTTACGTTGATGATATTATTTTTGGGTCAACTAATGAGGTTTTGTGCAGGGAATTTGAAAAGTTAATGCAGGACAAGTTCGAGATGAGCTCGATGGGGGAAATGCAATTTTTCTTAGGCTTGCAAGTAGATCAACTTGAGTCGGGGATCTTCATCCACCAGACAAAATATGTTGCTGACATCTTGAGCCGGTTCCAGATGGAAGACTCTGCTGCAATAGCCACCCCTATCCAAACCAATCACGGGATTGGTCCGGATGAGAAAGGACAAGCCGTTGATTCCTTTCTTTATTGAGCAATGATTGGCTCGTTGATGTACCTCACAGCTTCAAGACCCGACATAATGTTCGCAACCTGCCTGCTGTCAAGATACCAGTCCAGGCCGAAACAGTCCCATCTGGTTGCCGTGAAGAGGATCTTACGTTATCTAAAGGGTTGTCCGACCAAAGGTCTTTGGTACCCTAATGACGATAAGTTTGATCCCGTTGCTTATAGTGATGCTGACTATGGCGGATGCAAGAAAGACGCAAAATCCACATCGGCTGGATGCCAGTTCTTAGGAGGTCGACTAGTCTCGTGGCAGTGCAAGAAGCAAGCCTCTGTGTCCTTATCAACTTGCGAGTCGGAATACATAGCTGCGTCCAGCTGTTGCTCCCAGGTTTTATGGATACAACAACAAATGAGAGACTACGGTTTGAAATTTCTAAACACTCCTATTTACTGTGATAATGAATCTGCTATAGCACTTGCTAAAGACGCGGTAAACCATTCCACGGCGAAGCATATCTATGTTCGGTATCATTTCATACGCGATTGCTATGAAAAGAAACTGATAGATATGATCAAAATACACACGGATTACCAACGTGCCGATTTATACACCAAAGCTTTTGATAAACCTCGTTTCGAGTATCTTTTGGTTTTAAATGGCATTAAAGAAAAGCAGGATTAGATCCGCATTGGCAATCGTTTTTGTAAATATTTTCTTCAAAAACAGAAAAATCCAAAAATATTGTCATTTTGCAAGTTTTTAGATTTTTAGGGGGAGAAAATTCAGAAAAATACAAAAACATCAGAAAATGCAAAAATCAAAAAAATGAGAAAATTCAAAAATTCAAAAAAATGAAAAATGAAAAAATGAAAAAAATGAGTTTCTTTGGTGGCAATAGGGAAGATGATATTAACCAATCAGTCGGACTGTCTGGACCTTTATCATCTTAAAAATATTGGATCTGATAAGTAGCCTCTACAATGATGTGTTGGTAGGCTCGAAATCATTTCCAAGTTCGGCACGGTGATATAAACCTAAATCTACTGAGAATTGTGTGGATTAACGCCGCGTTGGCATATGGTCTAAAAGCCTTAAATCTTGTTGATAGAATGCCAAAATCCGAGGTTTCTGGTCTTTAAGAGGTTGGTACATCCGGGGTGAACTGGACGTCTCTCAGAATAAAATGAGGTGGCATAAGTGACGTACGTTGGGTTAGCAGCCTACAACTGAGACACCTCTTTGCCATACTCAGTAAAAGAAAAGAAAAACAAAAAATAGAATAAATTCTGATAAGGAGACGTCTGGGAATCCTATAAGAGCAAAAAGATCATGAATGCCAAAACCCTATTCTCAAAGAGAATCGCTCTAAGGTATCAAATCATAATACCTAAAGCATCGTACCGTGAAAAATCAAAAATGTACGGTATTTGACTTGAACCCTGGTCTGGATCTCACTGGTCTCTTTGCTGCAGCGTTCTTGCAGACCTGATCACCACTGAGTCCATTCCTTGTAAATACGGATGACAACAGCTTATTCACCGGTTACGAGGAAGCTTTGTGCATGCCTTGATACGGGAATATGTCGCGTGTGCGGGGAACACCTTTAATCAGCTTTAATATTACCTTAACGTATCTAAAGTGCCTAGCGATAAAACTTGATTTTGAGTTTAGGTGGACAACAATACTGACAGTTGTTGTAGGATGCTTATTGGTAATTTTAAACTAAAACTGAAAGTATAAGGGTTCTAGTATAGTTCGTACACTGATATGATTCCCTAACTATCGAAACTCGCAAAAATATGTTAGTGTACAGTCAGTTGTTCTTGCGTTTTCGCTTATTTTCTATTTTAATTTTACTAGATTAGCTATTCTTGATTGCCGATGATGGAAACCTAATCCATTGTAATCTTACTTCTTCAAGAATAAAACGCCGAAAAATAAAAAGGATAATTAATTGAAAACTTGTACTTTTACCGGGTCAAAACCGTGTGTTTTACCGAGTACAAGGGTGAAAAATGAAACATTTTCAAGTCCTTGAGTCATCATCTGAGTCGCGCGTGAAATCGGGTTGAAAAACGCATGTTTTGAGCCTTAACGGGTCAAAAATGCAAACTTTGGTGCTGCAGGGGCAATTTGGTAATTATGTGAAAAGTGTATGCATTTGTTATGCTAATCGCCCATAGTGTTAGGCGATTAGCCTTACTCGTGCAACCATATGGGTGAATATGGGGTTAATCGCATAGAAGTAAAGCTACTCGTGTGAATCCATTTAGGCGATTAGGATCCTTTTGAGTTCAACACACGTTTAGCCCATATAACACAATTGGGCCCAGTAACACGGTTGGGCCTTTCTAATCGTCTGAAGTTATAGGCGTTTAGGTCTTTTTGTGCTACTCGCGTCAACTGTAGCCTGGCGATTACCCCTTACTCGTCCAAGGCTCTAAGCGATTAGGAATGAGTATATAAAGAACAGTTAGATTATTTTGTTCTCAGTCTTTCAAAAACCAAGAACACAGCAACCTTTCCCTCTCATTCCGACTTCAAACATAACCTTGCCAAATTTTCTCTTGATCTAGAATATTAATCCTTATCATCAAGGTAACAATCTCTCAAATTATCAGATCCAAAAACCGTGTTTTGAAAGGTCAAATCTGTGGTTTTCTAACCGAAACCCTTAAACACTTAGTCTTAATTGGTGGGGTCTAAAACGAGTTTGTTGTTGCAATTTGGGTATGGGGGTTTGATTATCGGCCTATATAGGTTATGTGTGTGCCAAGATTTTGATCTATAACAACTTAAATCAAAAAGCCCCAAAATTAAAGCATAAGAACCCTAAAATTCTAAACCGGTTAATTGGATCTATTGTTGGTAATTTGACAAAGGGGTTTTGTTGGCCGGTTTGTAGAGATGATAATGTGACCAAAATCCCAACTCATTTCGACCCATATTACGAATTTTAGACAAACGTTGGTTCCTCACAGACTGACATGCGATTAGCCAAGCTAATCGCATGATCAGGTGCACGCATAGGCCACTTCAGCTGATAATCGCACTATGCCTTCAGACGATTAGGGTCTTGATAGCGAGTAGGCATACTCGCATCTACTGTAGCACACGAGTAACACTAATCGCCTTCAGGTCATAGCGAGTGGGTCCTAATTGTGCTCAGGGTATGCGATTAGCATAGCTAATCGCCTGAAACCCTCTGTTGACCAATTTTAGTCAAACTCTTATCCGTTTTTGTCCATGATTATCATATCTTAACCTGTTCTAATGATCGTGTCGTATGTTTTGCCTTATAGAAAAATGCAGTACGGAACATCGGAGAAGCACAACTGTTTGGCATTTCTCGGACCAGTTACAAAGCCGGAATGCAAGTTGTTCGAGGGTGTTATCGAATACTTGAAACGATCAAAGATCAAGTATGCTATCTCTACTGAATACGCGGCCTACAAGGATATTATTCGGGAATTCTACCAGAATGCAAAGGTCGACAACAGCACTGTTCCTGCAACGGTTAAAAGTGTTGTGCAGCAAAAGGACGTGGTTGTTACAGAAGAATTGATTCGTGAGGTTCTAAAATTTGAAGATAACAAAGACGATCCTATTGTGTTCGATACTATTCTGATTCGCGGTGGCTTTCTTAGAATGAAGTATACAGATGATGTTCGTACTCAGAAGATGCTGCAAAAGGGTTGTCTACCGCCAGAGATAAAATATCTAACGCACGTTGTGCTTAAGTGCATCGGCCCTCGCAAAGGCACGTTTGATGCGATCCGGGACACTCTAGCATCAGCGATAGTTGCGTTGACGTTGAACAAGCCGTTCAACTTCTCTGGAATGATTTTGCACCAGCTCAAGGAAGTGATCTTGCGGAAACCGACAAGGCACTCGTTCATAGTTTATCCTCGTTTTCTACAAATGATTCTTGACCACCAGATTCCAGATTTGGTGAAGCATGATAATGAGTTGCTCGAGATTAAGAACATTGATGAGATCGAGCTGAAGAGAATGCTGCAGTATAAGAAAAAGCCGAAGGCGGAACATCCACCAAGTCGGAAACTGTATGCATATCTTGCGAAAGATGATTATGAGGCACCACCTGGGAATAGGTGGAGACATGACGACAGTGACTCTGAAGATGATATTAATGTTCATAGACAGGTGTTCAAAGGTGATGATGTTATTGGCAGACCCTCTGATGAATTGGGTCCAAATGAACCGGGCAAAACGGGGGATGATGAACATAGACGCGATGATGACATGTTTGAACCTGCGTCTTTGGATGTTGATGCACCATCCAGTTCAGTTAGGGGAAAAGAAACATTGGATGAAGGCCCGGTTAACATTGAAGATGTTGATGATGAAGATGACGACTCAGAGGCAACTGAAGATGATAGACCTGATGTGCTCAGTTTAGAAGAGGATAGGGCTCTCACAGCCGAGGCGAGAGAACTTCAGAGGGATCCCACTTTCACACCAGGAGGTGAGGATCTTATTGCTGATATCGATGCTGATCTAAGCACGCCTCCTCCTCACAAAAGACAGAAAACCCAGGCAGCAAAGGTTAGTAGAGGTCAGAAAAGGATGTCAAAGACTGTAGTTGAGCCTGAAAAGAATCCAAAGAGATTAAAGGGAAAACGTTCAGCTTTGAATCTTCCTGATACATTCGGCTCTCCAACCTCTTCTACCACACCAGCAACAACAACTAAAGCAGCAACAGCAACAACAACAGCAACAACAACTACAACAGCAGCCACTTCTTCAGCTCCTCTATCTTCCAGTGCAGCTATGCCTGCAGGTATTACTATGTCTATGCCTTCTTCAGTAGTCTTCACTGAGCAAGTCTCAGCTACTGTTGAAGCGACAGGTGCGCAGTTGGTTTCTAATCCGGTTGGTGACCATATCCGGAGACTGAAGGAAGCTGCAAGAACCAAAGCAGCTAAACCTTCAGGCCAATCATCTTCTTCTACTTCTGCTTCCAATGAACAACTCCAGCATAATGTCAGCGAACTCATGGCTTTGGTTGCTGCACAGTCGCGGGAAATAGCAGAGTTAAGAAACAAGAACACTCAGATCGAAGAAAATGAGACAGCGATGCTAGAGTTGATTGGCGAAACCATCACTGCTAATACAGATCTTAGAGCTACTGTCGACGCACTCACCTTGTCTAATCAGCAAATTCTTGAGTCGAACAGGCAGCTTATGGAATCACACCAGCAGCTGATACAGTCAAACCAAAGTGCCTTGGCGAGACTGACTGGCATTGAAGGTAAGTACAATGACCTCCAGCTCGCAAATGTGAACAATGAGCGCAGAATCACCAGGTACAGGAAACAAAATACTAGATTAAGAGCTAGGTTGGATGAGTTGTCTGGAACTCAGCCTAGGCTCACTGGTGGTTCTGAGGCTGGAGCGAGTACAGCTGGTGATGATGATGATGATAGTGAAGAAGAGGATGATGAGGATGATGAAGAGGATGATGACAGGTCTGATGATGATGATCAGGGTGATGGTAAAGGTGATGGTGGTGACCCTGGAGCCACAGGCGGTGGCGGGTCATCGGGTGGTTCAGCTGAGAGACGAACAAAGAAGCGCCATGATCGTCGAGGCGATGATCCCGAGGCAGGTTCTTCTGCTCAGGGGGAGCCATCAAGCAAATTGAGCAAGATTCACGAGCTTCGCAAGCAACTGAATAAGAAAGCGTTGATTCAGGTTGAATATGTTGAGCCTCTAAACTGCTATTTTGCCTATGATGATGAAGGCAACCTGCTTCCACCGCCTACCATGCCCGAGTATGATTTGGAAGAAGGCGAGATTCCTCCAGAGATGACACCAGAGGACTTAGCAAAAGTATATGGCTTTACACCTGGAGAATCTTCCAGTGCGAGCCAAAGTGTCCCTCCTGAGTTGCATCCTGATAATAATGAGGTAGATCTTGAAGATGGAACCAACGTCCCAACTCCTGAGTATGTGGTAAATGAGTCGGGCGCTGGTATTCCAAACATTGATGAAGAGATGGTTCGAGAGGCTGAGGAAAAGTTGAAGTCTGTCTCTGCTGATATTCCTGATGAAGTTAAAATTCGACAGGATAAAATCAAAGAGCGCTATCCCAAGTGGTTTAAACCTGAAGAGAAGAAAAGGCCGGTTGAGCGAGCCTCCGTCTTCAAGAAAAGGTTGACGAAGATGTCTGGAAATGTGATAAGCTGGGCATATGTTAGTCACACAAGGATGCTGGGAGTAAAATGGCAAGAAGGTGTATTGTATTTTCAGGAATGCAGAGACCTTATGAGCCTCCCATTCTGGTATATCCGTGATTTAGTTCGTCTTGATTATCCTCTGTATAAAGAGAAGGCTCCTTTTCTTCAAGGTTTTTACACGATGCTGAAGCGAGAAAGCATTGATGGATGGAAAGAATTCGAGCCTCAGTATCCCAGATCATATCCAACAGACAAGATTCATCCCTTCACTCTAAAGCCAATCTGGGAGCACAAAATCAAGCCACCGAAATGCGTTTCAAGGATTCCCATTATTCCTCTTGAACAAGACTTTACCACGAAGCTGTATTACTGGCACTATGATGCAGCTACTACTGAAGCGGTGATCGTCTTGAGCAACAGTCCAAACCCATGCAGGAAGATTAGGATTTGGGATCCTATGTGGCTGATTAATTGCTCGGAAAAGGATGTGGAGATGTTGTATCAGTACCCGATCATGCATCTACCTGTTGAAGCCGATCAAGCTATGAAGTTTCAGAGAGTGATCCGGTTTTGTTATGCTAACAAGGTTCATGTAGGATGCGACTGGTCGAGAATCACACGGATTAGATCAACATCAAGCTGAAGACAGAGATTGAAGATGCTGTTTGTATTTTTGTTTAGTTGTGATCGTTTTTGCTTATCGAGTCTGTAAAGTTTGCTTGCTTTGGTATGAACGATGTCTTTTGGTTTATTTCTGTACGTATACTAGCCTGGTCCAAGGGGGAGTCTGTTAGTGCACGATGTCCCTAGGCTAGTATATAAGTTGTTTGGACGTATTTCGGGGTGTTTGGAGGCGTTTATACGCGTTTTGGAGGTTCTAGGAAGCTGTAGGCGATTAGCTTATGACAATAGGCGATTAGCCTTTGGCTGTAGGCGTTTATGGCCCTACTCGCCCTCAGTCACACACGAGTAGCCTGTTTTAGCAGGCGATTAGCCATAATCGCCTGCTATGGTCTGCTGCTAATCGCCTGGTGGGTCTGGTCGTACCCGGGTGGTATAAATACCCTCATTCTCAACCCTAGACCTCAGTTCTTGCCTCACACACCCTCCAAACACCCTCCCCTGGTCATAGGACGTCTGATTTGATCATTGTAAACACTTGAGCTCTGTTTTAGTGATTAATCTATAATCTTTTGACCCGTGTGTGTGTAGTAATTACTCGTTTCATTGTTTCAATCGTTGTTTCTGTTATTAGATCATCTTAGAGGGATTCCGCACCTCTAGGATAAGACCCGTGATTGTTGGAACGCGAGTTCGACGGTCCTAACACTGTATCTTTCCTAGAGTACTGAACAACAGAGATAACAACTACAGTACAGGTGTTCCTTTTTCAACAGTCGGATCGGCGCTAACAAACAGATGAAAATTATACGTTTTTTTACCTTCCCATTGATTTCAAGTATGTTCTTTTTTCTTCCCTGACATTAAACTTAGGACAAGTGTGACCTGGTTTTACATCACCAAACGTCTACATTGTTTTTGGTGTTTAAATTTCATTAAATAAGTGAAAAAGCGGAATTGGTTTGTACAGAGTTCGTTGTACTGGTTGCGGAAATATATAAATCTCAGTTAAACTAAAATGTTACTAAAAGAACATAACACAATCATGCAGCCAACGATCAGAGCTCCAAAAGCAAGTGTGAAGATCAAGAGAAAGAAAGTAGAAGAAGAAGATGAACAGAGGTGCAAAAGTTATGGAGAAGAACATTGGTGAAATATGCCATGAAGTTTTCGGTCACTATAATTGAAAAGAAATGGCACAAGTCCTTCTTTAATTTTTTTTTATATATGAATAGTGACCCACTTCAAACTTGTGGTTTTCAGGAAACCACCAACGACCAATTACTCATTTACCTACGGTGATGTCACTGTAGTATCTTCCGATGGATTTTTCAATACAACATGACTTAAGAACTAGAGAAGTGATTTTTAGATATGATAAAGGTAGATCATGGTGGTGTGGGTTTTTATAATGTGTCTGAATAACGAAGATGATAAAGGTAGATCATGGTGGTGTGGATTTTTATAATATGTCTGAATAATGATGGCTGAATGATGGGGATAAACCATTAGGAACAGTATCAATCGCTTTACAATGCCGAAAACGACTATCATCAATCTGGTTTACGAGGAATGGGTTGAAGATGTGTGTTGTATGTTAGAATGGTGAATTATTTGTAGTGTGTTAGGTATATGATGGAAGGGTTTGAAAAGAAATAGCATAGGCCCTTTTTAATGTTCTTTATAATTCAAAGAAACTAGGTTGCAAAGGAACTTCAGGTCAGCCAGACGTTTGTCAAAAGAATTTTGTACTATGCATTCTGACACAATGTCCAACAACTGAATTTTATTTACTTGCATGTACAGTTGTTTGGATTGTTTGGTAATATATTTTCTGATCGAAAAATCTATAACTCTTGCTTATCGAAATCTTGTACGAAATCATCTCATTCCATGTTCTCCATATTCATACCTTGTTTCAAGTACATTGCAAAAGACATTTGGTCTTCAATTAAACGAACCGAAACGCGTAAAATAGAGTCCGGAAGTCCAGGATATCGATTAGACATGCAACATTTGTATTTTGAAAAAAAAATAGGTATCAACATTATAGTCTGTGTATCATGTACAATGATTTATGAAAGTTGTTCAAACTCGGATGTTTCTACCGAAAATCACAAACGATCAATAAACGAACCGAAACGTCTCAAACGAATTTTGTTGGATTGGAAACAACTTAAAACACTTTAAAATGAATTAAAAATATTTTTATCAATAAAAAGTATTTAAGATGAATTAATTTTTTTTAAAAGGCCTAAAGCGCCTAGCTATGGCCAAAGCTAAACGCTACGGGTCAAAGGTAACGTACCACCGCAACACGTAGACAATTGTAATAATGAATTTCAAAGGTGTTACTAAACATACATTTCCTCTCATGCACTTACTAAGACCCATCACTAAAAAGTAAGGTAACGTTCATTTCATGTGAATGGAATGGAATTCGGATAGAATTAGAATGTGTATTCGACTTCTTATGTTGTTCGATACGATGAAAGAAAAGAATGTAATTGAACAACATATGGAAGACACTCCATATTTCAATTCCATTGAGATTTTGTTCTATTTTATAAAACGAACACATCTAAATTCCAAATCAAATTATGGTTCTCATGCGATTTCCAATTTCAATTCCTTTACAATCCATGATCGAACGCTACCTAAAATCTCACAAAATCCTATATCTACTTCATAAAGGCACATTTAACACCCCATAACTTCAATAAGAGACATTATAATCTACTAGTATTTTACCCGCGGGCGTTGCCCCGCGAGCATTGCGGCAAACCTATATAAACGTGTTGCGACAACCCTGTGTACCATAGTTTTGGTTGGACAAAATGTATGTTGACACAAAACCATATCCTCTGCAGCACATAGTCTTGTGATAGTTTATAAAAAAAAATCACATCTGCACAAAACATGAATGAAATTTGTTTGGTGTCAGCTTTTACACCATTTCAAAAAAAAAAAAAAAATCAAAACCAAACCTAAGTAAATCAAGTGGTGATTAGGACATAACTAATTACCTTAAAGACTTTAGTTAGGGTAGAAATTGTTTTTGTTGATGACTTTTGATGTTTCCTAATGACTTGCAACTCCAAAAAGATCACGAACGATGTAGCAAAATAACAACGCAATGTTAGATACTAAAAAAATCTAAAAAACACAATCATCAAACTAATTCAATCAGATTCATCAGCTAGACAGGGCAACACCTACTATACAAATTGGAAGCTTAATAATAATAGGGGTTACTTCACCATCATCGACCAAAACAACATCATATATCACCCAAAAATTTAGGGTTGACAGCAAAAATAATAATAGCCCTAAAGAAACCGGCAAAAAGAAAAAAAGAGTGAAAAGGAAACCAACTTGGGCGGTTGAGCCAACGTATCTTTCTCGGGGCATTAAACCAAATCAAAGCATTCAAAGTAAACGTTGTTAATTGAGTCTTACGATGTTGACCAACTTCACCACAATACATCCACATCTCCATCATATAGTAAAAAACCCCATGTTCTCGCCACTGCATATGCAAAAGAAAATCGAAGGTTTGCAACTCAAAATAAAATCCTTATCAACATGACTGACTTCACATAAGATTATTCACATTCATTTATACCATTTTCATCCTTCTTCTTCATACATCATCACATTATAGTAATATAAATGACCCACAAAAAATGTTAGATTAAACTGAAAGTAGCACATCAATGTACATGCTGATATAAACAATCTAGTAAATCATAAAAAACTAATAACTTTTGCACTATGAGAGCTTGTTATTGAACACTAAAACATATTAAATTTCAAAATCAGTCATTAAAATAAGACCAATCACAAATCATGAGGATATTCCTTCTAAATCGAACCCTATTCGTCTTTTGCCCTTGACAGACAATCGATAAAATGAAAATTGCATTGATTGAACAATCATAACTAATAGAGAATTGAACAATAAGAAGCGTGAATCAACAGCAGTAGCCTTTATATTATAAAATGAAATTAAAAAGCAAATAATAAAACCTTGATCTTAAAAAAGGGAGAAGATGACAACGATGAAAACGACTGATGAAAGAAATAGGGAGGATCTGCTGTGGATGTCTCCGACGAAGCCTGCTCATTCACCGGAATCTTCGTCCGCCGCCGTGCACAGGCTGCGTCCGCTCCACCCTCGTGCATCATGCTCTCTTTGTCTCTATCTCTATGATATGTAATAAACGTTGTTGAATCCAATAACGCTGCTTTGATGGATGAAATAAGATGGAGGATTTCATTTGAGAGAGATGAGAAAGAAACCATGATGGAATCGATTGTGATAACCGATCATTCGCATTTAAATCGATTCATCAATGGCACTTCAAATACATGGCAATGATTCTTTAATGATTGATAAATGAGACTGACCGATTCAATGTCATAGAAAACTAAAGACGCACCTCTCCATTACACAGGCGAAACGGAAATTAGGTTGAAGCATGGGTTGCATTAGTGACTTGTATAATTGCCATCATAGGTGGTATAAAAGGGCATAAAAGGAAGAAAATAGGTAAAAGTTAAGGATTTATACTATGGTTCTTGATATCCCATCTTAAAATGGATGTAAAATTACTTTTTTAGCCATGTCTCCTCCTTAATAAGGTAACATAATGATGGAACCCAATTAATTAAAATCAATAAGACCTTTAACTAAAAACAACATGCAATTGTACATTAAATTCTTCAAAGACTTTTTCAAACATATATAAACGTGATAGTTACAAACCTCCCCAATTTTCATGCTACTTCAAATACACTTTCACGTACTCCCTATCTCTCTCCAACGACTTCTTCTTCCTCATCAAATGCACCACCCCATCTTCGACCAAACTCATGACAACCATCACCACCACCACCACCACCACCACCACAGCACAACCACCTATCAACCATAGCAACAACACCAAACCATGTTTCTCATTCGCCGCATACTCGAAACACCTCATCGCCCATCTCCACCACCATTCCAACGTTCCGGTGGCCCACGGCCTATCCGAACCCGAACTATCCGATATCGAATCCACTTTCAACTTCTCATTCCCCCCTGACCTTCGTTCAATCCTCCGTGAAGGTCTACCCATCGGCCAAGGCTTTCCCAACTGGCGATCATCTTCCATACAACAACTAGATATTATTATTAACCTACCAATCTTAGGACTTTGTAAAGAAGTTTCTCAACGTAAGTTTTGGTACCACGGATGGGGTGATCGACCTAAGGATGATGATGAGGCCGTTGATTTGGCTAAAGGGTTGTTGAAGAGTTGTCCGGTTCTTGTCCCAGTTTATCGGAATTGTTATGTCCCGACGAGCCCGTGTTCGTCGGGAAACCCCGTGTTTTACGTTAGTCGTTCGGATGTTAAGTTGTGTAGTTATGATGTTATCGGGTTGTTTAACCGGGTTGAGTTTGGAGAAGGAGTTGTGGGTAGGATGAGTTTAGGTCATTTTTTGAGGGTGCCCGTGTGGGCGGCTACCGAGGCGAGGAGGATCGAGTTTTGGACTGAATTGGTTAAGTTGCGGGAACAGTCTCTTGTAGAAATGCAGGGTAAAGATGTGTACATAAAGGGGACAGAATTGTTAGAGTTGAGGGAACAGTCTCTTACAGAAATGAAGGGTAAGGATGTGTATATTAGGCCTAAGTTGACGCGACAACCTCTAGACCCCAGGAATGTAGGAAAGAGGTGGTGGGGTGAGAGTGAATTGGGGCGATGTTTGGAGAATGTACGAGTGAAGTTGAGAGAGGGCGGGTGGAAAGAGGAGGATTTAGATGAGATGATGATTGTCACACCCCAGTTTGACACTCTATCGTGTTATAGGGTATCAAACACTAATAGGGGTGTGACAAAGATAATGGAAATCAACAACGATGAAAAATCATCATCGTCGTCATCAGCATTACCATCACCGAGTTCATCGGTGATATCATGGTCATCATCTTCTGATGATGATTGTGGCAGTGTAGCTAAAGGCGTGGCGACGACGGGCGGCCAGGAGGCAGTTGTGAGGATGTTGTCCCAAAGGTTATTGCGTGGGGGGTGGAGCATGGGAGATGTGGTGGAGTCGCTTGGGTGTTTGAATGGACACAAGGAAGATCGGACGGTCGAGATTGAAAGTGGTGGTGGTGAGGATTCTTTGTTTGACTTTGAAACACATGACTAATAGTTGTCTAGATGATAGTCAAATTAATGTGTGAGACGGTGTTGGAAATACATGCTATTAAATAATATTAAATAATAATAATTCTCTTGTGGCTTGTTTTTTTCGCTATGATATTTTGGTTTCATTTGAATTTTAGTCACACTAATTATGACAAATATATAATTGTCAATTTAACACGCCAAAATGAAAAATGAACATAGTATAGAAGAACAAGTCAAAGTTACATTTTTCACCCTACCATTTTTAAGATCAAAAAACTAATTTATGTTTTATCAAAGTCATCTTATTTAGTTATGGGTGGAAATCATGTCATGCAAATGAATTGTAGGTTAGGTTAGTAATTATCATGTTGATATGGTGAATTGAAAAATTCAAACAAGACGCATATATTTAATCATACAATGTAAATAACTGCATAACTCGTTTAGCTAAAAGAGTTAGGCAAGGTGACAATTTATAGCTTAGTTGCAATCAAGTTTTTTTTTAAAAGTTAAACTTCATTATATACACATGCCAAATATGGACCTCAAAACGGGGACCACCGGCCAAACCGATTACATCGCGTTCAAAGGACTTTTACATCAAGTATTCCACTCTACCCCTTTAATTCTCGATCTATGTCTAAACCAAAAAAACGACACGGTCTTTACATTCGCTAAGATTTCACAAGCACGCCGATGTTTACCACCAAACACTCTCAAGTTCCTCTCGTTCCACAACATCCATATGGTAGTGTAAATAATGCCTCTAAGGATATCCTTCTCCTTCTTCGTATTTGGTTGCATGTCCGCTGGAACTAGAAGGTCCTTGACATCAAAAACAATCGGAGGACTAATTTTACACCAAGAAGACACTCGAGCCCAAATCTCCGTGGACATTATACAACCGGTTAGTAAGTGTATCAACGTCTCTTGATCTTCGCCGCACATGGGACAAGCCAATCTTCTATCAATACTCCGCGTTTAGATAACTCCATTTTAGTAGGAAGACGATTAAGTGCGGCGCGCCATACCATAATCTTACACTTTAGAGGTGTCCAACCCTTCCATTTCACTAAGGATTCATTCGGCGCTGTAAAAGGAGCTGCTAACACCTGTTTAGCAAGCCGAACAGAAAACATGCGATTCTTATCTCCTTTCCAGGTCCATTTGTCCGCGCCTAGAAGCCATTTATACTCGAACAGGTCTGTCAACAGCTGGTACAATTCGCTGACTTCTGCTGCAGAATTCGGTTCCTGTTTCCAACTCCAAAACATAGCAGTCGCCGACCCGTTTGCAATTTGCACTCGACTGTTTACTGCTACCCATTTGTTCCTCTCCAAACGAAATAGAGCTGGATAAATCAGACGCAAAGGCTCCTGACGCAGCCAAGTATCAGTCCAAAAATTAACCGCCGAACCTTCTCCTACTAGCGCAACAAATAAGCTATTCAGATCCATTCGGTTGTCAATCTTTTTAGCGCCTAATTTCACAATCTTTTTCCAACATCCACTAGCTAGAGGACCACACGGTAGCATAGACCAAGCTCTCGTTGCCCTATTACAACCCACTATAACCTTTTTCCATAGGCTCTCGGCTTCACATTTGTACCGCCAAGTCCACTTAAGAAGGAGCGCTTCATTTGTGTCTTGTAAACTAGTCACTCCCAACCCACCTTTATTTTTTGGTCTAGCTATGATCTCCCAAGGAACCCACGGTATCTTTTTAACACCCGAAGATCCAGCCCAAAGGAAACGTCTAAAGATAGATTGAACACATTGAATAACCGCTTTAGGAGCTTGATATAACGAGAAATAATAAACCAGAAGATTTTCAAGAACCGATTTAATCAAAATCAATCGCCCTCCTATTGAGAGAGTTCTAGCCTTCCACGTCTCTAACCTTCTTTTAATCACATCAATAACCACATTCTAGTTGTTAATTCTGGACATATTTGCTCCCACCTTAATCCCCAAATACACAAACGGGAAGGACCCACGCTTACAACCCAAAATCGCCATCATATCATCTACTTCATAATCCTCAGTTCCAATCCCAAAAAGATTGGACTTGTGGATGTTTATACGAAGCCCCGACCAAATGTAGAATATTCTCAATATACGAGTCGTGTTTTGGATGTTCTCTTGCGACCATTTCCCCATGATAAGCGCATCGTCCGCATAAAACAAGTGAGTGATATCGGCTTCATCATCTGAAAATTTAATACCTTTAAGGACTCCAATCTCTTGTGCCTTTTTCAACAAACAAGACAAGGCCTCCATCACAATTAAGAATAAAAAAGGTGAGATCGGGTCGCCTTGACGGAGACCCTTTTCACAATTAAATTCAAAAGTTGGAGACCCATTAACGAGAATCGCGGATCTAGACGCCTTCAAAATCCCTTCTATCCGCTTACCCCATCTCGAGTTAAAACCCATTTGGTGCATCATAGATAACAAAAAATTCCAATTCACATTATCGAACGCTTTCTCAAAATCAATCTTTAGAATAAAAGACTTACGATTCTTTTTCTTCAACAATTCCATAAGCTCGTTTACTACCAAAGGCCCATCGAGGATAAATCTGCCCCCGAGAAAAGCCGACTGCGACTCAGAAATAACCGAACCCAACACCTTCTTAAGACGATTAGCAAGGATCTTAGACTTAACTTTACTAATCATCCCAATAAGAGTGATGGGCCTGTAATCTTTAAGCCCCAAAGGAATTTTAACCTTCGGGATTAAAGTAATAAAAGAAGATCCGCATCCGAAACTGATATTACCCGTCTCAAAGAACTCATCCATAATTAGACCGTAATCGTTTTCAAGAAGGTTCCAAAATAACTTGACAAACCGAAAATTGAAGCCATCTGGACCCGGTGCTTTGTTAGAGCCACAATCAAAAACCGTGTCTTTTATTTCTTGGCTCGAGAACGGTTGAACAAGCATCAAACTATCGGCTTCCGTTAAACATTTCACACCACTGCAAATTAGATTAGGCCGAATCGGATATGGTTCTTTAAAATGATCTCGAAAAAACCTCATAACTTCTTTTTTCACCAAACACGGTTTAGACACCAAAACCCCGTTAACATCTATGCCCGGAATGGCATTTCTAGCTTTCCTCCCGTTAACCATACTATGGAAAAATGTCGAGTTCTCATCCCCTAGAGCCGCCCACTTCACTCTAGATTTTTGTCTAATATCCCGCAATCTAGCATATTCAATTTCATCAAGGCTTTTCTTACACTCCGTCCAAACCCATAACTTGGACTCCTCTAAATCTTTTTGCTCCATCAAAACATCAAGCTCCTCTTTTTCTTTTCTAAGCCGCGTCTCATCTTCAATTTCTTTATTTTTCCAGCTTTTATACCATGTTTTTAATCTCTCTCTAAGTCGTTTCAGTTTGACAGTCAATACCACGTCCGACGGGCCATCCATATGAAAATCCGTAAGTGCACCTTTGACCACTTCCTCACACCCATTTTTATCCCTCCATGAATCAAACCACCTAAATGGCTTATACCCATAATTTGTTTCAACCATATTAAGTAGCAAAGGTGAATGGTCAGAAAGCTCTCTAGTCAACGCTCTAACACATGCGTTCGGCCACTTATTTAAAACATTCGAGCATACCAAAACTCTATCAATCCGACTCATTTTGCAAACACCATTCCGAGTCACTGAATACGTAAACTCCATCCCCTTTAAATCATATTCCCGAAGACCCGCCTCATCAATAAAATCATTGAAATCATTAGCACATATTGGATCAAAGTTAGAATTGTTTCTTCTGTCGGGACTCGCACCGCATTAAAGTCGCCAAACACAATCCACCAACCTTGGTCGTCTTGCATATGGCAAATGACTTTGTTCCAAAGTGTACGTTTGTCACAGTTTTGTTGAGGAGCGTAGACATTAACCACATTGAGGCGAACCAAACCATCTACTAACAATCCAGAAACAAGCAAAAAATTATCATCTTTCAAAACATTATCTTTAATAAATACCTTCGGGTCCCAGCATGAAACAAGACCTCCCGACTAACCGTTTTCATGAACAATCTCACAATCGAAGCCCGCGCCACCCCAAAAACTAGACAACGAACACGGTTTTAAGCTACTAGACATCGTTTCTTGCATCCCAATAAACGAAATACCATACTCACTTTTAAGTCTTTTAATCCATCTAGATTTACCATCAACCCCAATCCCTCGTATATTAATAGAAAGGCAATTCATCGTTTCACTCCTTGTAACCCTTCTTGGACAATCGACTCATGAATAATATTATCATTGACTCCTACTAATGCACCTAGTTTGGCAGCCAAACCTTTGGTAGCCTCCACCTCATTCATAATAATAACACCTTCGTCCTCAACATTATGGACAATTCGATCAGCATCATTCCTTTCCTGGTCTACCACAGTCGGATGAGAATTCAGATCGATATTCTCTTCATATTCATTATCTCCTTCCGAAGCCCGATCATTAGCGATATTACCATCACCTTCCAAACCCAACATCCCATCCAAGCCAAATAAATCTTCCTCGATAGCATTCTTCATTCTCTTTGTAACCTTCATACTCACGTTGCTACTAGTGTAAGCGTTGCTCGGTCTATCCACCCCGTCCATCTTCTTAAACTTTTTCCTCTTAATAGATTTCAAAGCATTAGCTTCTCCATCCTCAAAAGGAAATGAAACAGCAGGAACAAACATTTCCTCCTCTAACTCCTCATTATCAACGCCCCTACCAATAACCTCCCCATTCATTGTTTCATTCAACTTTTCCGAGCCAGCTGAAACATCCTCCTCAGCTGAAACATCCTCCTTACTACTCTCGTCGTCTGAATCAACCTTCCTGGAAACCTCAGGTTCAATGAAATCCGGAACCCATTCACCCAAATCCTCCGTAACCCAAACTCGAATTTTGTGATCTCTCCAGTTCACCATCACTTCCTACGAAACCCTCTTTCCATCTCCTACCAGGACCCCTATATACTTAAACGACAAATCTTCATCATTGAGTGATTTATTCGCTTTGTGAACAACTCTTCCAAACAAACCACCCACTGCGTTAATGACTTCATTATCAATCAAATTAAGCGGCAAACCCTGAATTTTAAGCCATGCAAGGCGTTCAAACCTGTCCACTTGTCCATTCCAAATACATGTTTTCGAAAACACATTCCCAAGACTACTAATCTCGCTGTAAACGGCAGTATCAGTGTCTTCATCTACCAACGTAATGATAATATCCAATCCACCTAAATATTGCACCTTAAAAGTAGACGTACAAACCTGTCAAATCATAACTTTGACTTCCTCAGTTAATCACAATCATACATAGTTGCCAGAATAGACTTACCATACGAATATGAGAACGCATTAATGTTACCATCCACTGCAATCGATTTCCCAACCAGCATGTCTTTGAACGACCATTCTGCTCTCTCACCAGTTGTCGTATTACCACCCCCATGCACATCCTGATGCGTGTTTGAGTTTGTAGGCTTTGCATAACGTCGATTATCAACCCTTTTATCCCTAACCTCCCCGTCTTCCAAAACGAAACGAACAACACTAGACCACAGTTTATTCTACCCCATTATGATGTTTCTTATATTCTTGATCAACGTATCCTTATCTTTAACGTCCAACATCGACACAAAACCAAATCTAATGCCCCGAATATCTCTTTTGCGTGCAATGTATAGATCAAAGATCTGACCGAATACACGAATCCGAGACGCCACATCCGCTCCGCTGCATCCTTCTGGTAGGTTAGTGATGAAAATCTTAGTTATTCGACGTTGAATTTCGATCGGAATAACCTTCCGCCGCCGGTCGCCCATCCTAGGGTTTTTACCGTTCATATTACCCTTAAATTATGGTTTAATTATTAGTTGCAATCAAGTTATAAACAAGTTAAAATCTTACCCTTTAAAGATATTATTTAACTTTCAGTTTAACTTTAAAGAGCCTGCATATTCCATAAACACGTTAAAACTTGTCAACTCAATAAAAACTGTTCCTTAAAGGGAATAAGACACATTTGCTAACTTTCCATTTTAACAATCAACACATATCAATTCCCACATCATTTTTAAACGTCTACGACTTTTTCATACGACATTTAAAAAACAAATTTCATGATAACAACTAGCGTTTTTTATCTTTAATATGATATTGATATATAAAAACTAATAAAATTAAAATACGTTTTTACTTGGGTTTTGATACATTGTATTATAGGTTCTGGTCATTGTGCTTTTCAACTGGGTTTTAATCTGCTATTGTGTTTTTAGTTTGTTGCGTCTTTAGCGTGTTGTTTGCTGTCAATTTTTTTTAGTTTACTTTCTATTCTTTAGTTTGGTTTTCATTTTACTTTTAATTTGTTGTCAATTGTGTTTTTAGTCTATATTCATCGTGTTTTACGTTATTCATTGTATTTTACGCAATTCGCTTTATGATTATTTTCCCCAAAAGTATAACAATACTATATTCGTATTAAATATAAAAAAACATTTAATGTTACGTAAGTTATAAGTCTATTCATTTTGTTTTCTAGTCTGCACGTGTTTTATTTAAGTCCATTATGTTTTAGTCAGTTGTTCATTGTAATTTTTAGTCTGATATCCATTGTATTTTAGTCTACTGTTAGGGGTGAGTGGAAAACCGAAAAAACCAAACCAAAACAGAAAAACCGATTTAACTGAACCGTACAAAAAACCAGAAATATTAAACTGAAAAAAAAAATGAACTGAACCAAATAACTCAAAAAATATTTTTTAACACTGATTTATTAGTTATACGTTTTATTCTTGAATGTTTAATATTTTTAAATGGTTTATAAAAGAGTATGAACATTTAAAAAATGAGCGAAGATAACATATGACTTGCATCTCCTTTCTTCGTATATGAGAAGGATGTTCATATTTTTGTTTGTCTTTTAGATGAAACTACACTTCTCACTTGGTCTATCGTTGAACACACGTCACTTTATGATTACTTCAAACACTTTTCATTTGTTTTAAGCATATGTACAATATCTTAACCCATTATACAGGTTACTAACAATAATTTAAAACACTTTTAGTTTTATTTCTTGTCAGTACTGTATAAAAAAATTTGCTAATTAAACTAGGGCTGTCCAAAAAGCTCGTGGCTCGGAGCTCGCTCGAAGCTCGCTCGGATTTAGCTCGAAAAAAGCTCGCTCGATATGGCTCGGTTTGAAACTGAGCCGAGCCGGCTCGGATCGGTTGGAAAGTGAGCCTAGCTCGGCTCGGTTCGTAACGAGCCGAGCTGGCTCGGTTTGGCTCGGATAATTCTAATTTTGAATATATTTTGTTATATACATATAATATACTATAAGAATGTTAAAAAAGTTGGGGAATATGTTACATGTTTAATATTTGGTAATAGCAGCATAGAGATTGTGTGCTTGGGATTGAAGTTATAACTAATCAAGTTATTTAAATAAACCATAGCATAGTGATAATTGTCAAAGTTATCAACCTCAATACTGCTTTTGATTTCAAATAGGTCAGTATTTAGGAGTTCAATCAGACATATATTGCATATTTAGGGGGTTAGTTCGTATGCTGATGAACTTATATTGTATTTCGTTGAAATTTAAGACTTATTTTGTATTTTTTGAACTTGATTATAGCTTGTAATGTATTAGGTTGATCTTATTTTAATGTGTTATTGTTAACTATTGAATAATATTTTATATTATTGAATTTTGAAAGCCAATTTTTCTTTTTTCTTTTTAAATTCGAGCCAAACAAAGCCGAGCCGAGCCGACTCGGTTTAAAACCAAGCCGAGCTTGAGCTTTGATTTTCAGCTCGGTTTTAAATCCGAGCCAAGCCGAGCCGGCTCGGTTTAAAACCAAGCCGAGCGCGAGTTTGACCTAGCTCGGCTCGGTTCGGCTCATGAACAGCCCTAAATTAAACCCCTGGTGATGGTATATTTAATCATATTTAAAGTGTTACGATTGAGTAATGCTATATAAATATAAAAATTAAATTAAGATAATACTCTTTCGCACGCTATTTGCACGTGCTCCTCTTGACTCTATTTGCTCTAATTTCACTTTCTATATTTTATAACAATATAATATTTAAAGTCGGTCCTGAGAATTTAAGTGTCTCGGTCGAGCCAGAAAAAAAGGCCATTAGACCCCTAACGAATTATATAAACTAATTTTTTTTTTAAATGACGATTAACGTTATACCAATAAACGTAACAAAATAAATTATAATCAACGTTTTCATAATCGAAATAGATAGAGAGCCGGTCTTCTTACTGGTTCACTTTTCGAACCTGATAACATTATAAGTGAATAAATTTTTTTTAACAATAACTATCTAATATTAATAAACCTACAAAGAGATTACAAGTGGACGGCTGGTAAGCGGGCAACAGGCTGCGCCGCTACCCCCTTTTGGATAGCAAAACCTACTCTACTAAAAATAAAACTTTGGTCCCTGACTGTCGAGCAATTACTATGTGTCACCTTTTGTACCCGATCTAGAAATCGGATGACTTCGGGGGCAAGGCCCCCAAAGGTATCAAAAGCGAAGGGTACGAAGACATGCTGGTTTTCCAGGCAAGCGTTTTCATGTTTAGCGACTTTCTTTGATTCAGCTTTCAAGACTGCTTGCCCCGCTACGAACCCTACATCCCGAAGCCCCACCAGAGGGGACACCCTAGTGAGGTCAACACACGCATGCTTACCTTGAGCCCATCCGAACACAAGGACATCCGCTGATCGTAAGGTAGACCGCCCGTCTAGCGGGTCCGTAAGAAAATTCTTCTAGTTTAAAATATATATTTACATATCTAGTTTAAAATGTGAAATGTTTATAATATATGTTTTAATGAAATTTACAAATATCAATATGTAAATAACTAAATAAGAGTGAAACGCATTTATATTATTACTTTTTTTTTTCATCAAAACATCCTTTCTTTAATTTCACATTAAAAATAACCAAGTTACATCTAGATAATGGGTAAGCGAGCAACAAGTTGCGCCGCTATCCCTTTTTGAATCGCAAAACCTATTCTACTAAATACAAACCCTTGGTTCCTCGGGCTTTGCAAGTCACTGTGGACCACATTCTGCACCTGCTCCAAAAAGCGAACTGCCTCAGGGGCAAGGGATCCAAAAGTGTCGAAGGCAAACGGAATGAACACATGCTGATTCTCTAAACACGCTGCCTCGTGCTTAGCAACCTTCCTAGCTTCCGCCTTCAAAACCGCCTGTCCCGGAACGAATCAACTATCTCTCAGCCCCACCAGTGGGGACACCCCAGTGAGGTCAACACACGCGTGCTTACCCCCCGCCTAGCCAAACACAAGGACGTCCGCAGGACGCATGGTAGATCTTCCCTCTCGTGGGTCAGTCAGAAAGTTAACGGGGGCTTCTTTCTTGGCTGAGATCCTTGCACGCCTACGCACATCCCATAAAACATCTCTAATCCAGTCATGACGATACTTAAACCCCGGCAATTCCTTACAGTGGAGGGCATGCTCGCCAAATCTATCCAAATAGGCTTTTTTACAGATGGGGCATGAGCCGTCTGACGGAAAAAGGGGAATCATGAGACGGTATTTAAGTATGGCTCTGTATTCAATTGCTGACATCCGTTGCCCAAGACCTTCAATGGGTGCAACGGTCAAAAAAATCCTGGGCATGAGCCCCTTTGAGACAAGCCAAAACTGCCTTTTGACGCGGGGTCATATGGAACCGCTCCTCCATATCTTGTGCGTGTTTACCATAAAGAGCACTCGCCAAAGTTTGTTGAGGTTTCTTGGGGGCGGTCTCCTTATCGGTAAAACCACCTAGATTAAGTGGCTGTTTGGTTGATTAAGTGCTGAATCATTAAGATGGTTTGAATGGTTAAGAGCTGAATCATTCAGCACCCCTTATTAGCTTAATGGTTCAGCACTTAATTATTCCATTCAGATGTTGAAATAAACAGTCTAAATGCTAAATGATTCAGACCTGAATAATTAAGAGGCTGATTAAGAGACTACAAACAGCCCCTAAGTAATACAAAGCAAATAACAAGTATACACTTAAATAGTTAAATTAATAAACTCGGCTTTTCAAAAAGAAATTGTCAGTTTTGCAAGTTACAACTTTCAAGGTTTTGTTTTACTCTTCCATCTTTATTCACCCCTTTCTTGTGTGTTTCCTCTTCTCCTCTCTCGCTTGAAACTTGAAGGTTTGAGTCACAGATCCAAGCTAATTTTTCATTCATCTATTTCTTCTTTATCTCTTTTCTTCTTTTTCATTCATTACAGCAAACCGCTACAGATCAAGAACATGAAATCTGATTTCACCATGAATATCGCAGATTCGCATCATTGGTAGGCCCCAGGGAAAAACGGGCCTTGGCCGGAGGTGCGGCTCACCCACCCCTAAGGCTGGCCCTGATAATATTGTTATTCCCAATAGGATAAATAAGGATTCTATTATTCACACAACGTTGGAGTTTATTTGCACAATCCTATACGAGCCGTAAAAGCATAACTATGGGCCGTAAAGAACTCTACGGGTCGTATATTTGTACAATGTAAAAGGTACGATGAGGCAGATTGACACTTAATCATTAACTGGACATATACAGACTGTAAAGGCCTTTACGACCCATATATGTCCTCTGATTAATTTCACACCCATTTTGGGTGAGATGGAGGTGTTGGATGGGAGTGTGGGACATATATGGGTCTTAAAGACCTTTTCAGCCTATATATGTCATGTGATTATTTTACGCCCATTTTGGGTGAGATGGATGGTTGGATTGTAGTGTGGGATGTGTTGGATAAATTTTTTTTTTTTTTTTTTGTAAATCTTTTATACATTTTTAAATGTTGTTTTCTATATAACTATAATTAGAAAACTTGTTTAATAATCGACTTGATAAACGTGTTTTGTTTTATAAAAAGTTTTTTCTATACTAAATATATATACTAGATATATTATTATGTTATATTTGTTAATTTTGATCTTGAAATTTGGTTATTTGTATAAAATCTTTTTTTTATCATTGTTGTCTCGATAAGCATGTGAGCGTCAACACAAACGTAATCACATACGTTTACAAATAAACAATTGATAAATAAAAAATTGATAATATAATATAAACAAGCGTAGTCACAAATGTTTACATAAACATACAACTATAAAACAACAAGTGAGAATCATCAGACTGCTTTTGCGAGGACGTCACGGCCTGTTGTGTGTTGGGCCGTATAACCGTTGCGACACGAGGCTGCATCTCCAGGCGTCGATAAATCTCCAACAGGCCAGTAACCAACCATCGAAACACCTCGTCCCTCTGTTGACGCTACTTATCCATTTGTGGACGCCACTAACGCGACTCAGCCGCCTCTACCGCAGCCATTCGTAGATCCGCCTTAACCTCAGGAGGAAACCTGATCGCGTGATAAATGCACCGCGTGGAATCTGCACGGTATCAGGCTCCGAATCAGCCATCTCGACCCCCATCTCAACGTCGCCGCCCTCCGCCTCGGCAACATGAGGCATCTCAACCTCAACTGCATCACCTCTAAGGCCCTTTTGTACCAACGGATCACCATCCTGACCGATCAGATAGTAGATGGGTGGTTTATTCTCTACACAACCCATCTGAGTGATCGTCACCAAACCTAATGGGCTGAAATAGATAAACATAAACATATACATAATCAGGGTTGGGTTATTCTACAAAGGCTACAAAAAAATAAGAATGGTGAGAAGCCACTAGAAAATGACATCTAGGATTAAATAAGTGGGAGGGGTAAATTTGTCAAAAATATATGCACATGCAAGTCACATGCCATTTCCACTTTCATTTTTAAATGTCCGTAACTTTTTTATACGTCATCTTTTTAAAAAAATATACCATAAAATTGAGCATCGTTTTATCTTTAATATGAATACCATATTGTTATACTTTTGAAAATAAAAGTCAAAAACCCACTTGCGTAAGACACAATGAATGACATACTAAAGACACAATGAACAGAAGACTAAAACACAATGAATACTTTTGAAAAAAAAAGTCAAAAACCTAGTTGCGTAAAACACAATGGACGACATAATAAGAACACAATGAACAGAAGACTAAAACACAATGAATAATTTTGAAAAAAAAAGTTGAAAACCCAGTTACGTAAGACACAATGGAGATAACGTAAAACACAATGCCAATTAAATATGCAATGAACAATAAGGTATAAAACACAATGAACAGTCTAATAAAACATAATGGATGACATACTAAAGACACAATGAACAGAAGACTAAAACACAATTAATAATAGACTCAAACATAATGAACAACATAATAAAACACAATGTACTCCTAATTACAAAACTCATTTGCATAAAACACAATGAAAAGCATACAAAAAACACAATGGACAAAGTTAAAGCATATGTAGACTAAAAAAACATAAATAACATATTTATAAAGCACACGTGCATACTACAACACAATGAACGAGCAGAAGACACAACGGAGAAGAAAACCCATTTAACATAATTTTTTTTCAATTTTAATTTAGCAATGTGGTACTCATATTAAAGATAAAAAAGCGCTCGTTAATATGGTGAAATTTTTTTGAAAAAAAAATATATCGTATGAAAAAGTTATAGACATTTTAAAATGATGGGGGGAATTGACATGTGCATTACATGTGGAGAGAGAAAGTCAACAAATGTGGTTTTTCTTTTATGCCCTCTAATTTGTTATTTATTTTTTTCAAACAAACTAATCTCAACCATTCAAATTTATGATCAATGGATCACAATCTTTCTCACCCTTCCTAGAAAAAGTGTCTTGTGTATTTGATCATAACCCAACATAAACATTAATAATATATAATAATAATAATAATAACAACAACAACAACACCTTTCTGGAAGTCATTAACACCTTCCTCGTGTGAATCCTTGAAGATGTCATCACCCACCTCGTGCGAACTGTAAGTCCCATATGCGTACTATGGATGACTTGGCGGCACGTCATATGACTTCGGTTCTTCTATGTACTCCTGGTTTTAAATCGGGCAGCTGGTTCAAATCGGGTAACACCTTCCCGTAACTACAGTGAACAATGGATCTAACCTCCTCACCACGTTCAACCACGGGTACAAAAAAGCTTTCCGAGACGTAAGAGATGTCACTAAGGTGCCTCAAAGACATCGTGAGAGCATGGTATTGATCGGATTACACGCTATTCCGGAGAGTGTTTTTAAGGGTTTGTGTTCGTTGTCTGAGAAATGGTGTTGGGGAAGGAAAATAAATCTAGGACCTATACGGCCCGTAAAGGCCACTACGGGCTTTATAGGGATTTAAATGCCTCCAATAACCACATATCTACGGGCCGTCATAAAGCCCTCTACGGGTCGTAGATAGGTTGCTTTTCAGACTGAAAACCTGCAAGTCAGTCTGTTTATTGATTACGTCGTACCTCGTACCTATATACGGGTCATAGAGGTCTCTATGGCCCGTATAGGGTTTAAATGCTACTTGCCAAACACTCATTTATGGGCCATTGTGGCCTTTACGGGACGTAGAAGTTTGCTTTTTAGAAGACATTAAATGAACTAACCCCCTCCAAGGGCCGTAGAAGGCTTTACGGCCCGTAGAAGATTGTGCAAACCTAATTTTTGTGTTTGTGCAATAACATGCCCTAAACTTTGTATAAGAGGTGTCCTGGGCGATTGTGAGATCTACTCTTCGTACGCAGTCCGCTTTAATCCGGGTTCCTTAGAGGTCCTTATATTGAATCAAAATTAATTTAATTTGTGTTATATGATAAAAGAATGACTACATATTGTTTGTGTATGTATACACACATTGGTGAAGGATAATGGGGGGTCAGAGGGTGCCCCGGACCTCACCGTTTTTTGGCTCAATGGTGGAAGTTTGATATTTTCGTAGGTAATTTTTATATGAATTGAATCCGGCGAAGAAAGATTGGGTCTTGTGAGTTTCGGCCCCACCACTATTTTTTTTTCAAGCTTCCCCACAGGTGAGGCGTCGAAATGAGAGAAGATTACTTATGTAGGAATCGCTGCTTGTTCAATTCTTTCGTTTGTTAACTTTTCTAAGGGTCATACTCATTTTGAAGAACCTCGTGTAAGCTTGAATCTTTTGTTTTTATGGTGGATGATTTGCTGCTTATTCAATTGGTTGCTTTGTTTTTCAAAAGCACGAGGCACGCCAAGTTGATCGGGTCTAAAGCCGATGCACAAGGCCCAAAAGCATGCTGCTTTTATTACACGAGGGGCTTGATTTTAAAATGTGCGTCCAGGGGCGAAGCTTGGTTCGCCAAACCGGGGGGGGGGGGAGGGGATGACTCAATTTTTTTCGATCGGTAGTGCAAATCGGCAGAGGCCGGACTCAACCCGAACTACGTACGAAAATCGCAAATTTCCCCTAAGAATGGTTCGTCTTTGTGTGTGCTTGAGGCACACCTATGTGCGAGGCGCAACAAGGCGCAGGTCTTGGGGCTTTTTCGCTCAATGCCAAGAGGAAATACAAGAAGCGTAAAAAAAACGCCCTTTTTGGGTTTTTTTTGGGATTTTTTGGCTTGAGGCGCGCACCTCTCGTACCTAGGATATTTTTTTTGCCGCAACATGTTGTACCTTGGGTTTTTTCTGGCTTGAACATGTTGGTAAAATCATATAAATACCTTATTTATAGTTATTTTTTGGGTATGGGAAGTCAAAAACCAATATGATATATATGGGACATATAAAAAACTTATATAATTAACTTACGCCTCAGGTACGAAAAGCCACCACTTTTTTACTTTGCACCTTGATTTTAGACCTCTTCGCTTTTGTGCACATATCGCCTTTTAGAACCAAGACTAGGGCCAATTTTAATATATATTAGTTCTTATAGGTTTCTAGCATCACAAAACATAGACATAAATAAGCACTATATATGGTTTATTACGCAATTAATCAATATGTACAATGCAAAAAGCTATGTATACAACTTCCTAATGCATAAATCTATCCCCATACAGAAGGCGCGCCATAAGTGTGCTTTCTGTACATATCTCGCTTTTTGTGGTTTAAAGTGCAATCCTAATAGCCTATGCGCCTAGGCGCGCTATTTTAAATCAAGATTTCTTGATATTTGCTCTATTAACACTAAATCCCTTGCCATATACCTTGGTTCTTGTTAAATCTTCTTTGTTCCAAGTCAAGTTGTGTTATATCCTATTTGATTATAAATTTTATTACAACCGAGGCCTTAGTGACATTTGGTGAATATAGTTGAACCTTTATTGACCAGTTTGTGTTCTTAGCGATAGGTTGAAGTTGTCTCGGTGTTCCTTCTGCGTGTATTTCAGTATTCTTATTCTCTGAAATTTCATGGTGTTCAGCATCATATTATTATGTATCGGTCCACTTATTTTTTTGTATAAAATCAGAACATGAATGGTAAATGTGTATATATGTATTTAAAGCGTCATCATAATTTGTCAACAGCAGATTCACAGCTCTTGTCTTAACATATGTCTCTAGTTTAACTTAATGATGTCATTGAGAGTATAGAACTGTACTGTGATACATATTTCTCTTTCTAGATAGAGCTTCGGTTCCATTGCTTGCTAAAATTATGTCTTCAGTGTCCCTGTTATCTTGTAAACTTGGATCTAAACATCACAACACAAGCTGCCATGAAATGATTGGTTCGGGTTGATTCACGCATTCAGCTCATAGCATTTAGTATGCGGAAAAACAGGTGGGTCGGGTTGGGTTGACCTGCTAAATATGTTCCATAATAGTTTTAATTTTCTAGTAAGGAACTAATTTGTTAATTGTGATTGCAAAGAGTATAGGAGGTGATATGAATAGAAAAAAAAAAGTAGACTTACGATGATTTTGAATGCATACAACCCATTAGACGTGCTTTCCTTTTAGCTATATTTTTAATGACCCGTCTGAAAAAAATAAAAAAAAAAATAATAACAAACATCCCATGTCATCAACATATAACTAACGATTACAAATGCCCACCTCTAGCTGAACTGCTGAAAGACAATCAGTCATTCTAATTGTTACAATCTTGTGATGCATTGAAGTTATTAATCTTTTAATGTTTTTTTTTTGCAGGACCTGATGGGCTCTTTGAAATTAAGGAACTTGTTCAGCGCATTCGGAATAATATCATGCTTGTGTTTAATTCGGTACGCTTTTGTTATAACAGGGATTTTTTTTTTCTTACTAGCCGTAAATGAATTGGTTCAAGGTTCTCTTTGATGCTTTCTTGAAATCTGTTGGCTCAGTTGGAATTGAGGCCTATTACCACTCATTGGCTTTACCAATAGGGTTGACAACCAACCATTCTTAAAAAAGTGGGTTGCTTTGGATAAAATTATTTTCAAATGGGTTGATTGGGGTGAGCATACGATAACCGATAACCGAAAAAACCGAAACGGAATTAACCGATCGGTTACTGTTAAATATGGCCAAAACGGAATTAACCGATCAGTTACGGTTTTCCATTCTTCATTTACCACTGAACCGATTGTTATATATTTAGGTGTTTTTCATGTATAACCATGTAACTGAAACAATTTTCATGTATTTTCTATGTATCTCATGTATTTTTCATGTATATCTATGTATTTGAAACATATTTTATGCATTTTCTTTGTGTTTCATGTATTTGTATTCTTGAAAAATGTTCAAAACATTTGACTAACTAATTTTAAGTTTATAATTTTGTACAAGTTTTATTTTTGGTAATTAAAGGAATGTAACCGAAATCAAACCGATAAATGACATATTAACCAAATTAACCGAACTAACTTAACTGATTGGTTTTGTTTATGGTTTTTTCGAAAACTGAAATCATATTATTAAACCACCTAAAATTTGGGTCAACTCAGATATATTATTAAAACATAGACATGGTCGAATTTATACTGATAACTTTATTGAAGCTTAGGGGATGCATAATGACTTTATTAACGTTTAGGATATAAAAGTTAACCGGTTAAAGAAAAAAAATACAATGATCAAACATCAAAATGTAGAACTGAAAACGTACATAAAATAAGCACCCGACTCATTTGAACGTAGACCATCTTGAATGTATACCGATACGTACGTAAAAATAAGAATGTGAACTCGACAAAGTCAAAGTTAAATTTTACAAAGGTTTTAGAAATTTAAGGAATGACGTACACACACAAATTTTTAAAACCAAGTGACTCATGTGACGTAAAACATAGACATGATTGAGTTTATACCAAAACTTTATCAAAGTTTATGGGATGTATTATAACTTTATTAAATTTTAGGATAGAAAAGTAAGCTGGTTAAAGAAAAAGAAAAAAAAGATACAATGATTAAACATCAAAATGTAGATGAACTAAAAAAGTACATAAATAAGCACCCGATTCATTTCAATGTAAACCGTCTTGAATGTATACTGATACGTACATAAAAATAATCATGTAAACTCGACAATGTCAAAATGGAAGTTTACAAAGGTTTTAGAAATTCAAGAAGTGACCTACACACACTCGTACACAAGAAGACCAAAAAAAAAAAAGGAAAAGAAATGAAATAAAATATGCTAGTGTTCCTCTTTGTGTCCTAGATTAATATATAACTAATATTTAGTCCCCGCGTTGCGAGGTAGGACGTAAAACCGTGTTACAATCGTTGGTGGAGGGACATAAAACAGTGCTAACCGAGGAGCGTCAAAAATGGGAAAAACATAAAACATAAACACAAATTTCTAAAACCATGTGAATCACGTGACATAGAGGGAGTTGAATTTATAATGACAATTTTATTGAAGTTTATGGGCTGTATGATAACTTTATATAAGTTTAGGATAGGAAAGTGTCACACCCTCAAATTTTCGCATGCGGAGTTTTACCACGAGGCGCGTGACACACCAGGATCCAAGTCAACGGTCACAATAAACGACAACTATATGTAAGAAAATACGTAAGACATTCCATGCGATAAATAAAAACCGTGATCCAAAACACAACGGAAGCAAATTTAAGTTTACAAAATCCAAACAAAGTAAAACATGAGCCTAAAGCTTGACATTCCAAAAGTATGATCCTAGACGCGAGTGCGACTCCGTGCGCCTAGCCCGACTGCTGCTACCTTAGCGACCTGAGAAAACATGCTAAAAAGGTCAACATATAATGCTGGTGAGTTCATAAGTTTTATGATAAGCGTTTCGTTAATCCTTGAAAATCGTTACTGTTACTACTATGCTGTGTGAACGCTAGCTAGGCATTAAGATAATTACTACTACGGTTGAAACCATTGCTGACTGTGATTTATAATGTGATACCCTTTACGGATTACCGTCATCTCCGGTAGGCCTCGTGTGATTGAGACAATATGCACCCGCCCAACCTCCAACCGTCGAGTGGGGTTTGTCAGGCCCAATAGCGCTATCCACATTTCCCCGCTACATACCCGTATTAGTGGTTTCTATGGGATTTAGATGAGCCGTATAGTAATGTAATGATAGCCATAGTATAACTTGAAATCATGTATTTAAAATGTGTAAGCATGTTTCTCCCTCGAAAACAAAACTGATAAAAGTGGGGCCGTGAACTCACCTTAGGTTGCGTCTTCAGTTAAAGAGTAATCTGACACGTGTGTGATAGCCCCAACTAGACGCGACCTATCAATGAGTTTACATAAGTGTGATGACTACTAACCCAAAGGCTAATTAGTCCCCAATTGTCCAGACCATAACTGTGTGCATTGAAAACATGTTTGAACGTTAAACCGACCATACCGGACAAGACCCGACATCCCATTGGTGACCCGACATCCCACGTGTTAGCCAAATGCAAGATATCATGCAATCATATGCAATTATGTTAGGATCTGAGTTCTGATTGTTTTGATTGTTTAACTAAGTATGAGATGAATGGAATGAAATATAAATGGAAAGTGCAGCGGAATAAACTATAAATCAAAACATGGAGAATAATTGTTTTTAATCGAAAGCTTTCATTAATTGAAAGATTACAATTGTACAAGTAAATCCCCCTCAGCCTGATCACTCAGAGAATGTTTGTCTTAGAGAATGACGAGTGATAAATAGAACAGTGCAAGTACTGTTCTATTTATAGACAGACTCAAACATCTGATGATCAGTGCTGACGTCACCTAAGACAGCGACCTCTAACTGACTAACAACTTCTAACATCTGCTAACTATAACTACTGTTACATTGAAAACACTGATAATACAAAACTCTGTAAAGTAAAACTCTGATGGCTTCTATCATCTGTTGAACCAAAGTGCTGTTGGTTCAACAGACCTTTGTTCTTCAGTTCTTGTTCAGCAGTTGTTTCTTCATCAGAACTTTATTCTTCAGACGTTTGTTCATCAGACCTTTCAGCAACAGCAGTTGTCTTTATCAGTTGTTTATAGCAGCAGCAGTTAGGAATCAACAGTCTTTTGGGGAAAGCTTCTTTATAACAACTGATTTATTCATGGGATCAAGAGTTAGTATATTTTGGCTTTTCAATCATCTGTTCTTTTCCAGGTCAGCAGACCCAACAATCTCCCCCTAGAACAGATGATGCCAAAACTCTGCTTTATTATTGATCTTTATTCCTCATCAGACTTTCTCTTATTTGTCCTTTGAGTTGTAACTCAAAGCTCAAAGAGTAGAGGTCTTCAGCATCTCTTTCCAGTGTCAAATTTAGAAGAGTTTGGAGGTCTTCAGCACATAGGCCAGGTGCATCATCCCTGCTTAGCTTCTGAATACTACCATCTGATCTGAGCAATGTCAATTCATGGGTGTCTTTGTTTGACTTCCATTTTAGAATTTTAGAATCAGAGGAGTGACTGGGATGCATCTTTATTCTTGATCAGTTGGGTGATGGAGGCCTGCCAATGAGTTCTCTGAGTCTATCTGACACAGGATCAGTGAAAGATCTAATTTGGTTTATAAGACCCTCTTTTACAAATGTGTCAGCAAACTGTTTTTGTTCCTCTTCTGTCATCTCCTTCTGCTTCTTGAACTGTCTTCTTGCAGCAATGGAGAGATCAGAGGTTTCCAGTAAACTGTCAAGTGTAAAGGCCTGTAGAGGTCTCTTTGGTGCATCATCATAGATAGGTTTTCTTGGAAGGCTAGGGTCTTTCTTTCTATCTTCTTCCAATTTCTTGTAAGTTTCAATCAGTCTGATTTCAGACCATCTAGCAACAGATCTCATCTCTCCATACTTGGCAGCTACTATCTCTTGTCTCATTCTTTTGAACTTGAGAGCTCTAGCTTGATCTCTCCCTTTACTGAAATCAGGGGCAGAGGCCTTTGTATGAGGATTCTTGGCCATGCTCTCAATTCTTATTAATTCTTCTCTTAGAGCATGTGTGGTCCAGCCTGTGAATTGGTTTTTGTTTGCTTTGTAAGGCTTGGTGGCCAAGATCTGTTCTAGAAGAGAACCCGTAACCTCCATCTCCATATCTTTGCTGAGAGGCATGGCAGACATGGAATTGCTCAGGGTCTTAGCAAAATCCTCAATCCTTCTCAATTTGCTAAGTTCTGCTGAATGGATGCCCTGAGCAGTCCTGTCATCCTTCCCTTTACACTTCTCTTTGATGATGGCATCTGCCTATTCACTCTTGTATGTTAGATAAGTATCAATGTTGAGAGGAACAGGGAAACCTCTAAGAGAAGGGAAGGATCTATCTGATGGCTGATCAGTATTATAGAAGGATTGAAGTTCCCCCTTGAGTAAATCAAGCTCAAGAGGATACTTCTCAGCCAATGGTGTGATGGTTGGTGGTGGTCTGTGGGATCTGAATTGTGAAGTGTGTGGTGAGTATGATGAGAGTGGAATGGCTGGAACAGGTGTGGATTGTGTGACAGGGGTGTTAGGTGGTGTGGTATGAATGTTTTCATCTTGTACAACAAAGGTGGATTTCCTTTTTCTGCTGTACAAGATTTTTGGTGAGGGTGAGGATGTGGCAGTGGTTGGGTTAACATCTGTTGGTCCTTTTGTAGAACCAGCAGTTGTTTGGGTTTTTGGTTGTGTTGTGGTAGGTTTGGTTGTTGTTTGTGTAGTGGCTGGTTTTGTGAGTGGTTTAGTGGTTGATGGTGTGGTGATTGGTTTGGTTGTTGGTTTGGTTGTAACAGATGTTTTGGTAGCAGTGGTTTTGGTTTTAGTGGTTTTAGTAGCAGTGGTTGTGATAACAGGGGTTTTAGCATTAGAGGTTTCAGAAGATAGTTTTGATGGAGGTTTCCTTGTATGTTTTGCTGGGATTTTTCTTCTTTTTGAGGAACTCACATCTTCCACTTCTTGCTGTTGTTCCTTTTTGAGCTGAACCAACATCTCTGCTTTAACTTCCAATGTGTTAGCCCTTTTCAGTTTGTCTTCAGCAGCTTTATCAGCCTTTTCATTGGCAGAGGTATCAACTTCCTTTGCCTTGCTTGTTTTGGCTGGTTCAGCAACAGGGGTTTGAGCACTTGGTTGTTTTTGTTGTTGTGGTGCTGATTTAGTAGACTCTGGTTTGTCAGCAGCTGGCTTACCCTTTTGAGAGGGTGGTGCACCAAATAGATTTAGCTTTGGCAGCCTATCTCTGCCACTCTCCCCCTTTTTGGCATCATCGGCAGTGAATTCATCATCATCTTCATCTCTGAGAATGGTGGTAGGGGCAGAGCCAGTAGTCGTCAGCAGATGGTCTTTGATCACCTTGATGTCAGCCTTTGTATCATTAAATCTGGCATCCACCATGTTCCTGATCAAATTCATATAAGTTTCCTGTGTCTGATCTGCTAATTTTCTGTGAGCTATGATGATGGGGGAAACAGATTTCCATAGCTCATTAGCAATATCAGAGGTGGATGGTTGACTCTTTGTAATGTTACCCAAGGTTTCCAATATTGACTTGACATCAGTTTTGATGTCAGCAACAGAGGTTTCAATGGTTTGAACTCTAGCCGTCAATTCTTGTAGTTTTGATTCATCACCTAAGTTAAAAGGATCATCTGAATCCCTACCAATGGTAGTTGTAACTGGTTCAGTCCTAGGAGGTGAGTCCATGGAATGAGAACCAGATGCCCCTTGGTCTTGGTTCTGGGGACTTCCAACTGATTTTGGGGACACAATAGTGGCCTCATCAGTTGTTGCCTTCAAGGAAGTCTTAGCAATGTAACCACTGTCCTGTTGTGAGACAATGGTCTCTACAGCAGTAGTGGCTGCTTCTCTTGAAACCTCACCAGGAGTTGCATTGAACTCTGGGAGTGTAGCCTCCTCTTCTGTTTGTAGGATAGCAAATTGACTTTTCTCAGACCTAGTCACTTGTGGAGGTATACTCTCTGTGACAGGTGAAGGAGAGGAACTGGGGTTATCCTGAGTTTTGTCAATTGCCTCAAACAGAGGTTGTATGGTTTGTGGAACATGTGGTGGTGATGTAGGTGGAGTAAGAAGAGAATTAGCCCTGGGAGATGGACTTGTAAACATATGGTCAAGTGACTCATATGCCTCAGTATGAGGTTCCCTTTGGCTTACAACAAGATCCTTTTGTGAGGATTCTTGAGGAGTTTGTTTGGGTTGAGATATCTCCAACTGTTGTGAGGAAGTAACAACAGTGGTTTCATGTTGCTTTGGTGATACAACAGGGTTAGCTTCTGGTATCTCATCTTCCAGAAGTCCCTTTTTGGGTGTAGAGGTGGTTTTTGAGGATGGACGTTTTCTTTTGGTGGCTGGTGTGGGTTTCACAGCACTGGATGAAGTGCCATGATCACCAGGAGCAGTGGGCTCAACAACAGAGGTTTTAACAACAGTTGTTGTTTTTGTCCTCTTTGTTTGTGTTTTAGAAACTTTTAACACTTTTGACACTTTTTCTTGGGTTGAAGAACCCAGCATTCTTGTGAAAGTTTCATCAGTTAAACTTTTCATTTTAAAAGACTCTCCCTTTCGAAAATCATTTTCTGGTAAAATCTTTTGTAGAATTACACTCAAGATTCTAGGGTAGAGTAGAAAAGCATTGTTTGAGCCAGATTTTATGGCTTTCACATTTGAAACCAAGTCCAAAAACAATCCCTGGGAAAGATTGAAGTCAGAATCTGACAACATAGCATATCCCAAGTATTGAATTCTCAATGGGATTTCATTAAAGGATGTGGTCTTGGCCGAGGCATAGAGAAGGAGAGTATGGAAGAAACATTTCATGACTGGAGGGAAAAAAATTTTATATAGTGTTGATCCAGTCATTTGTGCATCATACCCTCTTTCTTGAAACTCTGTGTGAAGCTCTGTTTTAGGAAAGGATTCCATACCTGACAAGTCATTGAGTGAGAAGGTTGTGGATATGAGTTCAGGGGTTATAGCGATACTTGTGGCTCCAATTTTTGAAATTATGGAAGTGGGCTTTTTGTCTTGATACAAGACTTCAGCACTTGCCCAAAATTCTTGGAGTGTTTCTAGATAAATGGGAGCATCAGCAGTGAGAATGTTTTTGTATTTTGAATTGGTGATTATGTCAATGGTGGAATGGAATGGTACGTTATCCTCTGTTTTAACCAGATATGGGAGGAAATTGTGTGTGGCTTTTGCTTGAAGATCCATTGTAATGGATTTCGAACATGAAAGTACTGAACTTTGGATGAGGGTTTGGATGAAGACGAAGGCGGTTTAGTATTTTGAATACAATGAGATAGTAAAACTGCTGTTGGGGGAAAAACAAGGTTTTATAGCCTCTGGTGAAACCGCTGATGTGGCAAAACGTCTGCTTTTGAGAGTAGACGTGGCAAACATCTGATGGTTTAAACATCTGGTGGCATACAGCTGTTTTGGTAAACATCTGTTGCCAACCTCTGTTGTTTAACCAAAAGACTGATGGAATAACAGTTGTTTTATCTGATCAGATATTTGAAACAGATTTTTCAACCAACAGTGGTTTGAATGAAACAGTGGTTGTTTTAGATGTTTGAAACAGATTTTTCAACCAACAGTGGTTTGAATGAAACAGTGGTTGTTTTATCTGATCAGTGGTTTAAAACAGATTTTTCAACCAAAGTGTCATTTTAAGCAAAAATTTGATTTTCTGAAAACATTTTAATGTTTTTATTGAAAACATTTTTGTTGTTTTAATCCATGTTTAACATTCCAATTCGAGAGATCAGATTTGTGAAGATAGATGTGTCTAAAGCTTTTGTCAGCACATCTGCCAATTGATCCTCTGTTGGAACATGGTGCAGAGAAATCAAACCTTTTTCATAGCTATCTCTGACAAAATGATGTCTGGTATCTATGTGCTAGGTGGTTGAATGAGAGACTGGATTTTTGATGATATTTTCAGCAGCTTGGCTATCTAACATGAGTGGAGTCCTTAGTGCAGTTATCCCAAAATCCAGTAGTTGATTTTGAAGCCACATGAGTTGGGCTGTACAGCTTGCAGCAGCAATGTACTCAGCCTCAGCTGTGGAAGTTGAAACAGCTGCTTGCTTTTTGCTTTGCCAGGAGACTAAGGCATTCCCTAGAAACTGGCACCCTCCAGATGTGGACTTCCTTGTTGTGTGGCAGCCAGCAAAATCACTATCTGAATAACCTGAAAGCTCAATGTTTCCATTAGCAGGATACAAGATACCAAGTGTGGGAGCACCTTTTAGATATCTGAATATCCTTTTCACAGCAATAAGGTTTGACTTTCTAGGTGAAGCCTGGGATCTTGCACATACACAGGTTGCAAACATAATGTTTGGCCTGGATGCTGTTAAGTACAATAAAGACCCAATCATGCATCTGTAGTGTGTTTGATCAACCAGTTCATCTTTGTCATCAATAGTGAGTGGCTTGACTGTGCTCATGGGTGTACTACATGGCTTACAATCATTCATCTCAAATTTTGTTAACAAGTTTTTCACATATTTGTTTTGATGAATAAATGTGCCATTTTGCAGTTGCTTCACTTGGAGACCAAGGAAGCACTGAAGTTCACCCATAGCACTCATTTCAAACTCTGCTGTCATGAGTTCCCTAAACTCTTCACACATTTTGTTACATGTGGATCCAAAAATGATGTCATCAACATATATTTGAACAATCATTAAATCTTTTCCTTTCCATTTTAAAAATAAGGTTTTATCAATTTTACCTCTTGTGAAGCCAATGGATAAGAGAAAAGTGGAGAGAGTTTCATACCAGGCTCTTGGTGCTTGTTTTAATCCATACAAGGCTTTATTAAGCTTGTAGACATGATTAGGATGGAATGTGTCTTCAAAACCAGGTGGTTGACATACATAGACCTCCTCCTGAATTTTGCCATATAGGAAGGCACATTTGATGTCCATCTGATACACCTTGATGTTGTGGTTGACAGCAAAGGCTAGGAATAGTCTGATAGCTTCTAACCTTGCTACAGGGGCAAAGGTTTCATCATAGTCAATTCCTTCTTCTTGTCTGAAGCCTTGAACCACTAACCTGGCCTTGTTCTTGACAACTATACCCATTTCATCAGTTTTGTTTTTTAAGACCCACTTTGTGCCAATTGGACAAACATCCTTAGGCAGTGGTACAAGTTCCCATACTTGTTGTCTTTTGAACTGAAGGAGTTCTTCTTGCATGGCTTCCACCCAACTGTTGTCTTTCAGTGCCTCTTGGTACTTGACAGGTTGTGTAAGAGATAGAAAGCCTGCAAAAAGACAAATATTTGAGGATTGGCTCCTTGTGAGCACACCTTCTCTGATGTTGCCAATGATTTGATCTGGTGGATGAGCTCTTAGGTAGATTAGATCTCCCTGATATGGTATGATGGCATTTTGTGGTGAAGGACAGAGGTTTGGAGACTCTGTTGACATAACATCTGTTGGCACTTTTGTAGAGTCAACAGATGTTTGAAATGGAGGTGGAGGAATGGGTCCAAGTGGTGTAAAGTTGGACTGACTTTTGCCAACAGTTGTTTGACTATGGTCAACAGATGATTGACTTTTGTCAACAGATGATTGAGCAGTGGATAGGATGGGTGAATCAGTGGTTTGGGGATAGGACTGGCCAACAGTGGCTGACTCAGCTGTGGCAGAGTTTTGACAGTAGTTTTGAACTACTGCTTCCTCTGATACAGGATAGACTTTGTAGTGATCTGGAATCACAACATCTATTCTGTAGTCTTGTTGTGGAGATTGTGGAGTACCTGCAGAATTAGTTTTGACAGTAATATCATCAAATTTGAATTCATCCAAATCAAACAACTCAGCAGGGTTTGCTGGGATTTTTAAAGATGAAAGTTCATTAAACTTCACATTCAGAGTTTCTTCTATTGTCTTGGTCCTTGTGTTAAACATTTTATAGGCCTTGGCAGTAGAAGAATACCCCAGAAAATATCCACAATCTACTTTGGCTGCAAATTTTGAAATGGAATCTTTAAGATTTAAAATGAAACATGGGCAGCCAAAGACTTTGAAAAATGATATCAGTGGTTTGATTTTAAACAGAATTTCATAAGCAGTCTTTTGATGTCTAGGGTTGATTAAAACTCTGTTTTGAACATAGCAAGCAGTGTTTACAGCTTCTGCCCAAAAGGACAGAGGCACGCCAGAGTTTTCTAGCATTGTTCTTGCAGCCTCAATGAGAGTCCTGTTCTTTCTTTCAACCACCCCATTTTGCTCTGGTGTTCTTGGAATACTGTACTGCCTTACAATCCCTTTTGACACACAGAAATCATCCAACTCCTTATTTTTAAACTCTGTTCCATTGTCACTTCTAAAGACTTTTACTGGCAAGTCATATTGTTTTTCAACTTTGGTGACAAAGTCCTTCAAAATACCTGCAGTCTCATCCTTAGAGTGTAAAAAGTAAGTCCATGTAAACCTAGAAAAATCATCAACTATGACAAGACAAAATCTCTTTCTTCTTAGACTCATGATTTTAACTGGGCCAAACAAGTCCATGTGCAACAATTGTAAACATTGACTAGTTTTGGACTCATCAATTGATTTGTAAGAGCTTTTATGTTGTTTTCCTTTTAGACAGGAGACACAATGCTCATCACATTTGAATTCTTTTGATGGTAAACCTCTGACAAGGTTTTGTTTGGAGAGTGAGTTGATAGTTTGAAGGTTGGTGTGACCAAGTCTCCTATGCCACAATTTTGTCTCTTTGGTAGAGGCAGCAGAGAACAGACAGACATTTGCCATAGGGTTATCCTTCAACATATCAACTACATACACATTGCCACTTCTATGAGCAACAAGTTGTGCTTTGCTCTCAGCAATGATGGTGTTAATCTTTTTAACAGCCTCTGGGCCAACAATCTTACATGTTTGCTTAGTGAAGAATGACCCATATCCTTTGTCACTCATTTGAGACACACTAAGTAGATTAAATTTTAGATTGTCTATCAGATTAACATTTTCAAACATAAGCCTCCCTGCTTTGATAGTTCCAGAACCCAACACTTTACCTTTAGAATCATTACCAAAGGATATATCACCCCCTCCATGTGCAAGAAAGTCCAGAAGAAGGGCTCTACATCCAGTCATGTGCCTGGAGCCTCCACTATCTACATACCATAAACTATCTAAGCAAGCAGAAGCTCCCTGCACATCAGTAAAGATTTTAGTTTTGGTGAGTGTCCAAAGCCAAATTGGCTTTGGATGGGTCCTTAGATGTCTCAGCCTTAAGTTGAGGAGAATGATCAGTGGTTTGAACTAGCTTTTGAACTAGGTTTAACAGCTGTAATTGACCATTTGCCAGTGCTTGTATGTCAACACTTGGTCCAACAGTTGTTTGATCATTTCCTATCAGATGTTGAAAACCATGAGGATGTCTGTTCACTTTTGGTTTTGAATGCCTTTTTGGCTCTTCACAAACATGTGGCAGACGATGACAAGTGGGTTGTCCATATCCTCTTGGTAATCTGTTAGCTGGTGGAACATCTGTTACCTGAACATCTCTGGGAGCAGAGTTTTTGTTCAGACCTTTGGTAACAGCTGTTTGGACTGGTTCAAAAGTCTGTTTGGGTTTTCCTTTTGGAGTACTCACCACTTGACTCTCAAGAGTTTTAGCCTTGTACTCTTTTATCTTTTCATCAAAATTTTTGAGATACAGGCACTCTTGTGTTTTGTGATTCTTTTTCTTACAAATTGAACATTCATTTGTTTTAGAATCATTTAAACTTGTTGTTTTGATGATGTCATATGCTTTTAGAATAAAACAGTTTTTGGTGACATGGTTCTTCTTTTCACAAAAATCACAAAACAAGTTGTTTTTGGCTTTCCCTTTTTCTTTCTTCTTTTCAACAGATGTTTGATCATCTATTGGAAGATCTTTCAGAGGGATAACTTTGGCCTGTGGTGCCATTTTACCATCAAGGGTTTTGAAGGTCATTGGTTTGAAATTTTCAAGGACTTCACACTCATCTGACCAGGTTAGTCTGAATTGATATTTCTCAATTTCATCAAATGAGGGTGTACCTTCCAATTTTTCAAGAATGATTTTCTTGCCATTGGGTTCAGTAACCTTGATTTCCTGACCTTTTGAATTGGTGGGGATGACTTCAACCAACTGTGGTTCCTTTTTGTCAGTGGTTTGTGAACTTTGAGCAGTGGTTTGAAAACCAAACCCAAATTTCACATGACTTTTAGATTGTTGGTTGACAATCATCTCAAAACCTTTAGATGATTCTACCCATTTCTGACATTCAACTTGGGTGGACTCAAGCTCCTTTTTACAACTATGATATTTTGTTATCATAGTCTGAAGCTGGTCTTTGGTTATGCTTGCTTCATGTTTTAAACTGCTGATTTCATATTCTTTTTCAGTTATTTTTGATTTCAACTCTTTAGTGAGTTTTTCAAACTGAATTTCATAATCCAAAATTTTCTTTCTAAAGTTTTCATTCACCTCTTTTATCTTAGCAAATGCCACAATACATTTGTCTGAGCATAAGTCATTTAAGATTTGGCCATCAAGGCACAGTTACACTGGCAATCACAATCATCACTACCCCAGGGGTTTGAGAGATTCACAACCTCCACTTCAGATTCTTCAGCTGAAACAACTTCATCAACAACACCATTAGTCACATTTTCAGACAAAGACACCACATCCTCAGAATCAGTCTCTTCAACTATTGTTTCAAGTGCCATAAAACAGAAATCATTTTCAGAGTTGGCAACTAAAGCAATGTTGTCATCTGTTATCTCATCTGGTAGACTACTCCAATCAACAAAGCCCTGAGTAAAGAAACTCTGTTGACTTGGTTGACTGGTCTCTGCAGGAGCAGAGGATGGAACATCAGTCATTGGCACTGGTGCCTGAGTAACAGGTGTCTGGACATAGTGATACTGAGGAACAGTGGTTTGAACATAGTGCACAGGAACAGTGGTTTGGGTTTGTGCAAAGTGAGCAGGGATGGTTTGATAAGTGTTGGTCTGAGGCCTTTCGTTTGGATAGGTGATCATAGGTGTAGCATTTTGACTCCTACATTCCCTAGCAAAGTGACCCATTCTATGACACTTGTAACACTTTATCCTTGATTTATCCAACCCTACCTTTGACCCACCATGTAAACCTGGGTATCTCCTGCCAGTTTTTTTATAGAAGTTATTTGTTCTAATACTGAGCAGGGCAACCTGATGCAAGATGTCCATTTCTTCTAAATCCAAAGGGTCAATATATTGAAGGTCATTATACACAAAAGATGAATTATCAGAAGCCTGGATATCACCACTAGCTGTAAAAGCATACTTGTTTGGTGATGAGTAAGGATCATTGTTAAAACCAGTGGTTATGTCAATGCAATGATCATAACTCTGATTCTTACTACTTCCAGAACCCTCCTCCTGACCCAACAGTGCAGTATTACCAAATACATAGTCATCTGACACTTTGCCAGAGTCCTGGAGCTTCTTTTTTCTGGTTAAGCTCCATTTCATAAGTCAGGAGCTTACCATGAAGCTGGGTCAGGGTCAGATCTTTGAATCCGATAGAGTTTCTCATGACTATAGCTATAGTGTCCCATTTGTCCTGAAGTGATCTAAGAAACCTATGATTCAGTGTTGAATTAGGATAAGTTAGACCAACCAGTTTAAGTTCACTAATTAGACAGTTAAACCTTTCAAACTGTTGTGTTAACGACTCCCCTTTTATGTGACTAAACGTTTCATATTGTTGGTTAAGTATTTCACGGTTGTTTTCAATCACATCTTCAGTTCCCCCGAACTGCTCTTTAAAAGCATCCCACAGTTCTTTAGCACTATTGCAGTGAAAGAGACCGCATAGATATCATTCGGCAGTGCCATGGCTACTATGCTGAAAGCCTTGGCATCTAGCTCGATTTTTTGAAAATCTTGCTCTAAGTAGTTCTCAACACTCTTTGGTACTTGGATCTTTGGATCCTCGGCACTCGGTACCATTGGAACATGTGGTCCAAATGTTACCGATTTCCAGCACCCTGTGTTCTGTTGTGCTAACACATGAGCCACCCGACGCTGCCAGATGTTGTATTCTGACCTGACAAGCATCGGAGGCTTGTTACTAGTGCCAGTGTTGTGTGGATCTTGATTGAGTGAAGTCATTCTCTTGATTTTTCAAAAACAAAGTCTGTTTACTAACTGTTGAAACGAAAATAAACTATTACTCTGTTTTAAATCCGACAAACAAACGATATCAATAATTATGAGCTGATCTGTTTGTATTAAATTGATTGGTTAGATCAAATTTAATTGACCAAGCTCTGATACCAATTGTTAGGATCTGAGTTCTGATTGTTTTGATTGTTTAACTAAGTATGAGATGAATGGAATGAAATATAAATGGAAAGTGCAGCGGAATAAACTATAAATCAAAACATGGAGAATAATTGTTTTTAATCGAAAGCTTTCATTAATTGAAAGATTACAATTGTACAAGTAAACTCCCCCTCAGCCTGATCACTCAGAGGAATAAACTATAAATCTGCTAACTATAACTACTGTTACATTGAAAACACTGATAATACAAAACTCTGTAAAGTAAAACTCTGATGGCTTCTATCATCTGTTGAACCAAAGTGCTGTTGGTTCAACAGACCTTTGTTCTTCAGTTCTTGTTCAGCAGTTGTTTCTTCATCAGACCTTTATTCTTCAGACGTTTGTTCAGCAGACCTTTCAGCAACAGCAGTTGTCTTTATCAGTTGTTTGTAGCAGCAGCAGTTAGGAATCAACAGTCTTTTGGGGAAAGCTTCTTTATAACAACTGATTTATTCATGGGATCAAGAGTTAGTATATTTTGGCTTTTCAATCATCTGTTCTTTTCCAGGTCAGCAGACCCAACAAATTATACACTTAACATGCGCAAAAGTTCACTAAGTTTAGCATATAGCTCAAATAACGCATAAACGAGTCCGAACACGTGTTACCAGGTTATTAGACTTGTCACGGGGTTCCTAAGATGTTCCTAGGTGTCAAACCATGTTTCGGGATGTCAAAATACACTTAAAACAGCAAAACACACGATTAGGAATCAAACATGTATTTAGGAAAGTCAACTGGCAATTAGGAAAGTCAAACATGCAATTATGATTGTAATCACATATATTACACACGAGTAGAGGGCTACTCGCCTATAATTTCATGCTAGTAGGCCTACTTGCCTATTCTATAGGCGATTAGGATTTCCTACTCGAACCCTGCAGCATAAAGCCGTATTTCGCGCGTTTAACCCTCTAAATCAGATCCGAAACATGTAAAAACACCCAATATCAAACCCAAATCATTAAACAACCTAATCCAAGCAAAAAACCCCAATTTATTATCATTCTAACAACTCCAAACGCAAGTGTTTCCCAAAAAATAACATATTATTATGTAAACATCACATCAACATGCAAAACTTACCCTAAATAGCAAATATCCAGATTTCACCACATAACAACGTTTTCCAACATCATCCTACTGTTATAGCATCATCCTAGAGCAAACCCTAACCTTATGAAATCAACAAAACACATCATAACACCCTAAATCTTCCTAAATCATTCAAACGGGTCAAAAATCATATTATCATTAAAACACAATCATTAACCTCCAAACTCATAGATAAGCATCCTAATAACTTATTGAGATCAAAAATGCATTAAACACATACAAACCCTAATGTTTTAATAATAAAAATCACATCTTGCATGATTATACCACATAGAACAAGTATGAAGGTTTAGACTTGTTTAGAAACTATTTTTAACGGGTTTTTAAAGACACAAACATTAAGAAACCAGGTCTGGACCTTTAGGGAGAAAAATAACAACTTTACAAAGGTTTAGGATGGATAACACACCTTGGATTTTGCTAAAGAATGATGTATAAACTTGAAAAGATGGATTCTAGGGCAAAACGTGTTCCAGAGGTTGGTTATGGTGTGGAATAGCTTTGGGGTGAGTTAGGGTTTCAAAAATAATATTTTGCAACACAAGGGTGGTATTTATAGGCGTTTATAGTCGTCACATAAGTTTCAGGCGAGTAGGGTGCTGCAACAGGCGATTAGGATTGTAATCGCCTATACTATAGGCAATTAGAAGCTCTACTCGCCTATATAGGCGAGTAGGCTGTAATGGCCAATAATCTTCTCCTAATCGCCTATATTATAGGCAATTAGGAATCCTACTCACATGCAGCAATGTATTTTGGGTTTTTGGCGCGTTAAACCCTATTTTAACACATATAAGGACGCATTCACATACCGACAAGTCACATGATGATTATAAACACATAATGCATGATAACTAACACGTTCACATTCGTTCACCAATTCCCGGGACTCGAGACTTGCGTGTGTGCGTTAAACCTGGCGATTCTACAAATCACCAACGACGGGACTCGTAACTCGTGTGTGTATGTGATAACCCCAATGATCATCCGAATCATTGATCCCTCAACAATACGTAACGCGACTCGAATCAACTGACTCTGTCAAGTATGTTTGAAAATGTTTTTCGCTAAGGTAGACTTATGTGTTTTGTAAAATGTTAAACTGAATGTGTTGGGTGTCACAAAAAGTATACTCGTCAAAGAAATAGAATAGTTAAACATCGAAACGTAGACCAACTAAAATGTGCATGGAACAAGCACCATAATCATTTTCAAAAAAGTTTATCTCTAAACATAAACCAATGAAAAAATTTACGTTAAAACGTAAACCAACTTGAATTTATACTGATACGTACATAAAATAAGCATGTAAAATTGAGGGGGGGGGGGGGGGGAGGGGGTGAGATTTACATAGTTTTTAGAAAGTTGACAGGGTGACAAATACCAAGAAAAAAAACCAACACTTAAGTACACAAGAAGAAAAAAAAAGAAAAAAGAAAAACCTAAGCTACTGTTACTCATCTTGTCCTAAATTAATATATAGTAAGAACTAGTATTTTGCTCGCCGTGCATTGCGTCGGCGCACAATGGGTGGAACCGTACAGTAACATACAAAATGTAAAACATAATGGGTAAGATACAATGTGCTATGCACAAATCGTATAACACAATGTGTGAAAGACAGTTTTTTAACAGAAAGGAATGACATGCCAACTGTGACACCGGGCATTGTGGCCAACTGTCACACCCTCAAATTCCACTTGCAGGATCTTACCGCGAGATGCGTGACACACCATGATCCAAGTGAACGGTCACAATAAACGTCAACTATATGACTAAAGATAACGTTTGAAAACAACCACGCAGGCTAAAGAAAAGATAAACCAAGTATAGCGGAAGCAAAATAAAGTTTACAACACATGAAACCAAATGTAAATGAAATAGTTCGACAACTTAAAACAGTGTTTAACATGATGCATGAACCGGGTGAGACATAGTGCGACCCCAGTGTGCCTAATCCGTGTTGCTACCTTAGTGCTGGTGAGTTCACAGAGTTTTATGTTTGCATAAGTAAGTAAACATTTGAAAACTAGACCCAACAATCTTTACATTTATACCTGATGCTAGCTAGACATCGTTACATGATACTAAAGCGTTATTAACCATTGTTGAACTCTAGTAAGTTTCCTTAAATACCCTCCACCGATCATCACTCGGTGTCGTAAGTTAGATAGGACAAATATGCACCCGTCCGACCTCCAATCAACCCGCGTGGGTCTTGTCGGGCCCATTAGATACGCTTTCCCCGCTTGTCGGGCCCATTATATCTATCACGCTTTCCCCCCGTTTGATATAATGTAATACTGTGGCCTAAAAAGTTAAGGTTTGCAGCATGTTTCTCCCCCCACGGAAAACAGTAGAAGATGGGTTATGAAACTCACATTAAGTTGAGTCTTATAGTAAGTAAGTAAATCAGGCGTGTTATGGTAGTCCGACTACTGGAAACCTACCATAGATAGCCTATAAGTGTTTGACCGATGATACGTTTGTCGAATAACCCAAAGTTGTCCAAGACCGTGACTTTATGTTTGTAAAAGCGTTTAACGTTTGACAGGGCCACACACGACAAGACCCGACATCCCGTTGGTGACACGGTATACCCGTTTAATAGTTAAGTGTAAGTTTGCAATTATTCACTTGTATACATGCACCTTATATAACGAATAGTTCATAAAACCTATCATATAGTTCATGTAATACACGTATGAGTCATAATAGGTGTTACGGGGTTTCCAGACATGCCATGGGGTTTACAGTATGTTACTGGGTGTCAAAATATGTTACGGGGTTCCAAAACATACTTCCGGCTTCAAAACACCTGACTGGTCACAAAACACACGATTGACATCAAAACAGGCGACTAGCTAGGCGAGTCGCCTCCTGACAGGCGACTGGCTAGCTAGTCGTCTGCTTTACGGGCTGTCGGCATTTTTGGTGTGCGAAACCCTCTAAATCAGATCTTAAACATATTGGAACGCCCCAATAAAACCACAATCATCATACAATCCAACCCTATCAATGCGCCCCAATTATAATCTCGTTTATCATATGCTAATTGCAAATTTTACAAAATGGATAATATTATGGGTAAGTCATATCAAGTGCATGCAAATGTTACCCTAAAACAAGTCAAGTATGGTATTTATAGATGTTACTAGTCAACTAACCCAGTTAATATGTTTTATGAATGTTTTGCTAAAGTAGACTTATAAGTTTGATAAAAGTATTAACCCGAATTTGTCGGGTGTCACATCATCCCCTTGTTGAAAGAATTTTCGTCCCGAAAATTGCTCGATGTCGAAAGGATAGAAAGAAAAAAAATTAAGGTGCTACACCAACGGTGGTTGGCACGTCGTTCCTTGCTGTTCAATGATGGAGCAGCTAGAAATGTACATAAAACGAAAAAGTATTATATATGACCTTTTCAAAACAGATATAGTAAATAACTTAAGAGTTTAAAAACGTATATTATATATGGTGCAGGGGTAAAGTTGAAACATTACAAACTAAATGAGAAATAGTAAATGTTCGGGGTTGGATTCGTCGGTCGGAAACCCCACCGGCATTTCTTAATAGGACAGATAGTGTATATAGTAATTTCGAAGTTTTGATATGGTAATAATATATAACTATAAATACAGTAAACTCCATTGGTGACACTTGTCACTGAATTGTGCAATCCCCCCTTTTCCCTTCCTAAATTCATTTACATGAGTTTTTATTTCCTAAATTGATACATGTATCCAACCCATTAAAAGATTCCTAATAATAACATTGAAACTATCTGTACTGTTTCAACATCTCATTTATTATCTTCCCCTAAACTAACTCTCTTACATCACACCATTCCAGTTCATGTGTATCGATTAGAGCTAATCAACCTAAAAACGTTAATCAAACCTTGATCAACATTGTTTATTCTTTGATTTTGAATGGCGATATGCTTTCAGAATCTTGTTAGGCCTTTTATTCCAATGTTCTTGACGATTTATGGTTTTTTTTATACTAAGTGTTCTTGACAATTTAGGGTTTTTTTATATATAATAGTAAGGTATTTGATGTCGTAGCATAAAATTATTGATTTGTAGTTTAATCAAATATTTAGGGTTATTGATTACATCGTTCTTGACGATTTAGGGTTTTTAATTATTTTTTTATAATAAGGTATTTGATTTGGTAGCATAAGGTTATTGAATTGTAGTTTAATCAACTATTTTAGGGTTATTGATTCCATTGTTCTTGTCGATTTAGGATTTTTAATAAGGTCATTTAGGGTTTTTCTTCTACGTGTTTAGTGTGCTGATGTTGGAATATATTCATTGCAAGGTAAACTGCCCAGATGTTATCAAAATATATAATAGTGGTGTGGCTAACTGAACATGTAGTTTGAGCAAAAGGTTACGTATCTAGCTTGTTTCAGGTACTGTGTTAGCTACCCCAATTGGCGTCCGAGTATGCTGTTAGTTTAGTGGATGATAACGTTTAAATGACCGTCGTGAATCTAGGCTGATGTTTAGATGACCAAGAGATTAAGTTGTCTCTAAAGTACACATAGTAGTCTGAAGTTGACCGTCGTGAATCTGGGCACCCACCCCAATCGGCGTCCAAGTATGCTGTTAGTTTAGTGGATGATGACAGTGTGGGAAGTAACTCATGTGGAATAGTACCTCTGATGTACCTAAGAATCTATTTGAGCACTTGAAAATAGGGCTCACGAGGGGCATGCATGAAAAGACAATTTTTTTGCAAGATATAGGAGATGCCTGGTCAGCTGATGGTGAAATATTGGAGGACGCTTGCTAAACTATGGTACAATGGGTCGTTGTCAAAGGGTGCACCTTAAGTGGCGCTGAGTTAGGCTCCAACTTCAACTTGGGTGCTAACTGGGTTACAATTAGTCATGCTGGCTCGAGATAAAATGTCTGCAACATTAGTTGATTGAGATAAGAACAAGCCATTTTTTTGTTGTTAAATTGCTATCCCGACAAAATGATGTAAAGGACCAAGGTCAGTCTTGTTGACTTGGTGGATAGTGATTTGATGATGTTGCAAAGAATAGAATTACTAGGTGCCATGAGGATGATAAAGTAGATAAACCAATTGGTCCCCGTTACGATAGACGAAAAGGGATGCGTCATATATACTGCTTTTGAAACCACATTTAGACATAAAAATGCAAATCCTTGGTACCACGCCCAATGTGCTCGTTTCTAGCCATAGAGGAACTTATTAAGTTTACACACAAATTTAGGCTCAGAGGTGGAGGTGAAGGAGGTGGAGGTGAAACCTAGTTGTTGAAACATAGAGATGGTTTCCTTTAAGTCCACATACAAAAATACATTTTTAACATCTAACTGGTGCTTGACCATGCCCTTGAGACAGAAGGGTTCGAATCGTTGCGGGTTTTACTACAAGACTAATGGTCTCATCACAATCTACACCCATAGTTTGGCTTTTGCCATTTACCACAAGTCATGCCTTATGCCGTTATTTGTCCCATTAGCATGCAATTTATGCTTTAATAACCACATGCAACGAATAATTGGTGTATCGGCTGGCCGCGGAACAAGTTCCCACGTTTTGTTCTCCAATAGTGCTTCATATTCTTTAGACATGGCAACTTTCCTGTTTAGGTCAGTGAGGGCGATTAGATGGGATTTTAGTAACGGTGAAATGGGTAGGGAGGTTGTGGTGTTAAGTGAGACTAGTTGTTTATTTTTGTGGATATTAGATTTAGATTGGGTCAGCCTGGTGTGAGTATTTGAGGTGGGAGGTTGTGAGGTTACGGGTTGGGTGTTGAGCCAAGAATATATAAGAGGACAGGGGTCGAGGAAAGAGTGAGTGCAAAGTGATTTAGAAGGATTTAAGAACGTGAATTGTGACTCGTCGAATGTGACGTGTCAGGAAAAGATGGTCTTGCCAGGTATCCGAGGAAGACAAACAAGGTGGATTGGTTGGTAAGTGTGTGAGGTCGGCTGGAGGAGGTGTTAGGGTAGCATAAGCGACCGAAAACACATAGGAGGTCGTACGATGGTTCTCGTGGTAGAGAAGAAAGATGGGAGTTAGAAAGTTGTGGAGTTTAGTGGGGAGGATTTTGTGGAGGTACGAGATCGTGTGAAGTGCTTCTACCTAAAACAAGAAGAGTAGCAAGCATGTGTGAGAAGGGTAAACATGATTTCATTAAGTCGGCGAATCATTCATTTGGATTTTAGGTTTTTATGAGACGTGTGAGGGCACGGAAACCAAACTTCAAAACCATATTTAGTAGCAAAATTTTGAAAATCATCATTAGCAATTTAACACGACATATCATGCTGGAATGATTAGATGGGCATTCGAAATTGTGTTGTAACAAAATTGATGAAAATTGGTGAATTTTGTGAATGTTTCGGATCTAAATTTTAAAGGATAGACCCATGTGTATTGAGTAAAATCATCAGTTAAAACTATGTAGTTTATACCTAACATGACTTAAAATGGGTGATGTCCATAAAACACAATGTAATAAAGCAAATGGTAAGAAAATACGTTTTGTGGAATCAGCAAATGGCAAATGTTTATGTTTATATAATTGAAAAGAATTAGCAAGAGAATTTAAATGAGATTTATTAAAGGAAATGAAATGATTGGACCTTAAAAACTCCAAGATAGGTTTACCCGGGTGTCCAAGTCTATTGTGTCATAGAGGAAAATCTTTATAGGAAACAAAACAGGTGCTGGTAGAAGCATTTGTTGTGAGTAGGTAGAGATCAATGGTACCGTTATGACGACTTAGGATCGTGCCATCCGTGAAATCCTCCAAAGAGAAACCAAAAGGGTCAAATTCAATGGATGTGTTATTATCAATGTTAAATTTCCGAACGGTGAAAAGATTTTCGATAATGTTGGGATTAAATATAATGGATTCTAGGTGTAAGGTTTTGAGGAAATGGGGATAACTGAGGAAGCCGAACCCATGACTGGAAGTCTGTTGCCATTTCCCACAAATATTGACTCTATTGGTGAATGCGTGGAAAACGTGTTTAGTTTATTTATATCAAAGTAATATGAGAAGATGCACTTGTATCAAATGCCACTGGTCATTCATGCCTGAGTTGGACTCTAAGGACATAGAAGAAAAAGAAAAAAAAAGTGAAAGTTAAAGGGATGGTAGAAGCTTGATTGAGAAGAGGCTTGTGCTTGTGATACCATGTAAGAAAGTATTATTCCTTGATATCCAATGATATAATGAGTGTACATATATAATACAATGAGGAGAGATCATAGGACATAAAAATGCTATACAATAAAAGCCATACAATTAAACCAATTAAGAGGAGGTTGAATATTAACTAATTAAGAGGGGGTTGAATATTGACTTGGAGAGATTAGAGGAGCCGATAATATCCTAAGAGATATGATCGGTTCACAAATCTATACTATATATAAAGCATGAGAGAGGGATACCCACCAAATTTAAGAAAATACAATATTTGATGCTAATGGTACAACAAGTTAATGAACCTAATAAATGGGTAAAATGGTCTTTCTACATGGGTATTAAATTAATTAAGTGAGATAATAAATATTATTAAAAGAATCCCGCACAGCTTGTCCCTCTTCCCTTTTTCACATTTAATCCAGAAGATGAAACCCTCCCTTTTTAATGAAAGGTCTCATCTAAAACTCTCAAATTGAATGCTCCATCATTCACTCATCAATTTCTTTCATTGATTCCTCTTAAAAATCCCAATTAAACCTCCGAATTCAAGCCTCCTGTCGGTTATGAAATTAGTCTCCATCAATAATAATTTCTTTGTGCATACCATCTCAAACACCTGGCTTTATATACTCAGGAATGTTCATTATGTACATCACAGTGGCTGTTTCCTCTCCCTACTCTCAGGTTATTTCTAATCTCATCTTTTCTGTTTTAAATAAATTGATAAATTTGATTTTCATCACTAATTATATGGTTATTATGGTAATACATACATTAGTTTCACTCTCTGCTTCGACTTCCACCCCTAAATCTAATTACGAATTTCTTCTGGGTATGTGGTTTAGGGTTATTTGTGATTGTGGTTTCCGGCCGACATGCTTTATCGAAGGAACGAGATACGTGCTTTCTCAAAATCGTTGGTAATGGTCATTTGATCTGCAATTGTTTTTGTATTGCATATTGTTGATTCATCACGTTTTTGTATCTGATAGTCGATCTTATGTTGTTTTGTATACCCATTTATTGTTGAGATAAGTAAAGACTAAAGATGTCTTGATTAATCCTTTGAAAGTTCAATACGTTGGTATCATGATTAAATGTATGCATATGTGACTATGTGTTTACTTATTTGTTAATAAGTTTGTTTCATCCTATTTCATGATATACTGAGTGCATATAAAGTTATTTTATAGAATTTACTAATATTTTGTAGGTTTGCTCCTTATTTCTGTCAACATGTGATTTTCACAACGGACTTAATTGATTCAAAGTTTGTTTACTTTTGTTGTTACTTATACTCTTATAAAAACTAGACTCTTTAAAAAAAAACATAACTGTAAGACCAAAATCTGAAGACATGCATATTTGTTTTTGAAAACGCTTATATTTCTAGACCACTTATAGATGAGCTATGTTAATTCCTCTTTTTTTGTTATTTACGTATGATGAAATTTTGAATTAATCTTTCCTTTTATGAAATGGATATTGGATAATGATAGCGAGCCAAAAGATTTTGCAGCAACATATGTTTTTGCAGGTTTGAGCTTCCATCCAATACATATACATTACTCTGTTAGGTTTCATCATAATTAGTTTGCTTGTTTCCTTCCTTCTTGATTTAACATAATTGGATGAATACCATGGGGAATCTTGCTGGCTTTTAGATTTGTGTTATAGCTACTGGTCTATTAGGTATGTGGGTCAATTGAAATTTGGGTACAATGCATGATAGTTTTGATCTCATATGGAAATGTAATAACTTGAATTTGAGCACTTATGACATGTTTCAAGAATGTATGACTATTCATATTTTAGTAGCAATTTCTACAGATATTTGATGGCAGGCTCAAGAAACCTTTGGATTTTGTTGTTAGATGAGTAAAGGGTACCAGTTCTTGCCAAAGATACTATGCTGAATTTCAATTATCTTAAATATTTATGTTTTCGAACAACAAATACATTATATTAAAGTTGCTAGAACAAATCCAAAAACACCAACTATGCCACTCCAAATCATTAAACTTTATCCACACAAAAAGGTTTGCTTCGACTTCCTCCACGACTACCTCAGGAGACTTTTTAAACCTCTTGAAAATGCGGTTGTTCCTTGCCTTCCATAACAACCATAGAATTGTCATAGTTATGCTTTGCACCATTTGTCTTCTCCTTGAACAACAACTTATCTTTAAGTCTTTAACTGTATCGCCTTTTTTAACCTCCATTTTACACATCATTTTATTATATCCCATTCCTAACTCGCATAAGCACAACTATTTGATATATGGTTTGTAGATTCAATAGCCTCTCCACACGCATCACATGTAGACTAGACATACACATTCCTCCTAGCCAACACCATTTTTTATGGTATTCTGTCCAGACCCTGTAGTCCCAAAATTACTAGATCTTAAGTGTGCACTAGATTGTTATCAACTAGAAACACCTATTTGTTAGGTGTTTTAGTTGATTAATCAAGACAAGTTAAAGAACTAGATGAAGATTATAAAAACCGACACACAAGAAACATAAAGACACGATTCCATTAATGATTTTAGCAGTGAACAACCATGGATTCTCTAGATAAGTTCGCACCTTTAAACTTGTGCTCTCAAAGATACAACAAAAACCCTAACCCTAGCTGCACAAGTGAGGTTCTATTTATAGGAGAACCTGATGGACTGCGAACTTAACATTAAGTTCGCAGTCCCTGTGTAATAAGTTCGCAGACTAGGGTTTACTTACTACAACTATGCTTTAATTACATAACTAGCCCTCCAACTCTAACACATAACTAAACATGATTAAACCTGGTAACTGTGGTCTCATTTTAACCCAACAATACTCCCCCTGGACCACAGCTACCAGTTCTACAAAATCAGTCTATCTCTACATCACTTAACTCCCCCTCTTCTCTTGCTTGATGTGCCGGGAGTGCTTGAACAATGCTCTCTTCAACTGTTGAATCTTCAGGACGAGGTTCTTCAGCATGTGTTACTTCAGCGTGTGGTTCTTCAGTGGATGGCTCTTGGATGAACAACTCAGCTAGATCTACAGTTGCTTGATCTTGCTGAGTTTCTGGGGCTGTACTTGGAGAGACTGGTGGGGCTTGAGAAGGCTCAGACTCAGGATCAACTGTTGCTGCAGAAGTCTGTGTTTGTACCTCTGGAATGACTTCAGCTTCTGATATCTTCGCAGCAGCAGCGGCAGCAGCAGCAGCTATTGCTCTGTCATCTCTAGCTTTGTCAGCTGCATTTATCCTAGCCACCAAATCAATCAGTTCTTGCTTTCTCTTCAAAGCTCGCTCTACTGCCCTTTTGAACAGAATGGCCTCTTCAAACAGTACATTGCCAGCACCCACATTGATCTGATTCGCAAAAAGAGTAGTTAAATCAGAAGGATTCAGAGCAAACACATCTACTGGGTCAACTATTCTCAACGTCTCTGTATCATCTCTTAGTTTGATCACAGCTTCACCAGTTCGGCTGTCATAAAACCACTTCTTGAAATCCGATAAAATCACAGGAAGCTCTGGACGAATGGGAACCCTAGTGACGACCTGGGGAGGGTCTATCACGTAGGTTATCATTCCCCGTCCGGTGGCTGGATCTATTCTCTTCTTTGACATTCTTCGCCTCGGCTTCTGTGGCTTCCAGTTCTTGAAGTCACGGGCACACTCGTCTTCTATAAACACCGAAACCATGTCAGCTGTAGAGTCTTGAGAGTGGTTGATGAAGGGTGTTCTGCACATCTCCCGAATATCCCATCTTGGGAGAGTCTTCAGGTTCGGTCTGCCTTTGAAGTACTGAATCGCACCTCCCCTTCGCTTCACAAAGAATAGACGTTTAAACCCATCATAACCCCAACAAACAACTCTTTCTTGGTGAGATGCACGAGTGTGGTGGATGTTCTGGTGCAAAGCAGGAATGGTGATTGGTCTTCTTGGAAACCAGCTTGATCTCTCAGGATCCAATATGTACCCATCATCCATCTCATACACTGTGTTTTCCCCCGCACCCATTTCTACGAACGTCTCCGGCATCTCGTCCTCACTGATCTCATCAACATCACTTTCTTCCTCTTTTCTTTCCTTCTCTTTCTCCTCTTCCATGAATTTCCCGAAATCAAATGCTTCATCAAAAGTCATTTTTGGAGCATCCGTACCCTGATTCTTTAACTCTTGAAGCATATCAAACATCTTCATTTGTACCTCAGTCTGAAACTTTATCAGATAACGCTGATCTTTAACCACCTTTTCAAGACTTCGGTTTTTGTGCTTCAATTTCTTCAGCTTCTTCCTTAATTCCTGATTATTGTAGATCTGATTCTTCAACATACAAATTTCCTTAGCAGCATTCTTTCCCACTTCCTTAGATAACGTCTCATATAATTCTTGATGCACCGGTTTTCGACGTGATGCACCAGGAACAGATGAGGATGGTACAGGCTGTTTCTTCGCTGGAGGCTTGGGAATGGGAGGTCTTTCGGTGGATGGTCCAGGCTTGGCAGTAGAGGGCCCTGGCCTGACAGTGGAAGGTCCAGGCTGACCCTCCACACCAAACATAGATTCAAGTATCTCTTCATTTTCCTGATCCTCTTCTGTCACAACCCGTGGCCTTTCAGACTCAGGCAGCTGTTCTCTCCTTCTTCTTCTCTCTGCCTTTGCTAGTTCAGCATTTTGTCTGGCAGCTTCAGCCATTTCAAGTTCCTCAGGAGTTAATGATTCTCTCCCTTGCTGCAATAAACCAGTAGGCCTGTTTCGTTTAGTTGGCCTTTGAGGAACAGGATCAGATGCCGCCCTTTTTCCAACAGTTCTTTCTCGGGCAACTTCTTCAGCAGTATGCTGAGGCACTGTAGCAGCAGGTTCAGTAGGAGCAGGTTCAGAAGGTTCAGGTTCGGTTGTAGTTGGTTGTTGAGCTCTAGCAGCAGATTGTCTTCTTCTCTTTATCTCACTGTATAGCTTCATTATGACAGGATACCGTTGAGCAGCATACATACTTTCCAGCAGGGGTTCCCAATCAGGTGTGTTGCACTCAGTGAAGAATCGTGCACCTTTGGCGAAACTGTATTTATCACCAAGGGGCAGATCCTCATGTTGTGAGTTGATCATCATCTGAACGAATCTGGGATACATCGTCCACTTTTTCCTTTCAGCTTGAGCATTCTTCACCATACAATCAAACACCAATCCAGACAGATTAAAGGGTTCATTCTTGCAGACTTTAATCATGGCAGTTGCCCAGTCAGGACTGAGTGCATTGTATCCCCCTTTTCTGTGACACAGAGACATCAGAAATACGTGACAAATAAGCTTCCAATCTCTGGTCAGCTGGCTCTTCTTGATATCACCTCTTGCGTCAAAGTCTCCTTTGTATCCAAAATTCAGGAACTCTTGATGAATCTCAGTTTTCGGTAAAGATCTAACAGTTGCTGGTTGATCTTGAAATCTCAGAACATTTCTCACTGTATCTTCTGTAATGACTACTGCCTTGTTCCTTACTGTGGCTTTAATCCTCTTGACACGTGCCACGGTCTCTACTTTAGCAGATCGCCAGAATTCTTCAATGTGAGAGCTGTAGACTTGAACGTGCTGCTCTACCGCATATCCAATCCTGCTTCTCCTGATCCATGCCACAACGTCTCGAAACTTTGTATCATCAGTTTCCAGAATCATCGGTTGGTTGTGCATTCCTCTTGGATCCCATTCAAGAGCCATCTGTGAGGGACACGTGCACGAAAAGTAAGTTAGAACTTTGGATTTTGAATTGACTAATGACAGACACTTCATTTACTTTGACGGACGACGTACTTAGACTAGGTTTGATTTTAAGTTGGTTTCACGTGTGTTATTCATTTTATGGATTAGATTTTAAAGTGTATATGACATGTTTCGTTTTTCATTTTAATAGTCATTTGAGTCCAGTTACGGTTTACGGATGAATGAGTCAAGGTACGTAGTCCGGTCAAATGTCATGAATAGTCAGGTCAATGGTCAACATTTTGGTCCAATATTAAGTTCACACTGTCCTAAGTTCGCAACCCAAGTCAAGTGCGCATCTAAGTACTCAGCCTTGACTGAGTGCTTATTGCTTGGTACGCAGTCATTTGACACGAGGAGATCAAGTACGCAGTCTAGTGACTCGGGCATGGTAACGGCTTAGGGTGAGATATCAAGTCTGCGTACTAGACTAGTACGCAGACACTTAAACCTTCGTTTAAGATTTTAGGTACGCAACCAAGTGCGCAGTCACATTAGGGTTTCAGAGGCTTGTATCATATGATGCAAGTTCGCATTCTATGAAACAAGTGCGCAATTCTTTAAGAAATTAAGTGCGCAGTTCTTAATAACCCCAAATCCTCAACAATGGTTCCTCAGATTTCACTGTGAGTCCTGTTGATACACGAAGCACTTATCAGAATCTTTCAAATACCTTAAACAAAACGCACAAGCAGATAATGAAGAATATGGAATGGATTAATCGTTGGTGATTCAACGGTGGTTTGGTGGTGGTATTACGGTGGTCAGATGATGGAGACGGTGGTGATGATAAATTAGGGTTTGAAGATTTTGAATAAAAAGTTAAAATGAAAAATTTACAGTGGTATTTATAGTGAAAACTTGCTGGGCTGCGCACTTGAATTTTGGTACGCAAGGCCCAACAAAGCTTAACAATGTGTTAAGTTCGCAGGCCCAATAAGAGATTAATAGACTGTTAAGTGCGCAGGCCCACAAACAAGAAAATAGCCTTTTTAACCAAAGATTTGAGTTTAGAGATCAACCGTTTCTCACCTTTTGCATCAAGATCATACCAGTCATACCTGCCAGACCACATTTCAACTTTCCGTTGGATCGCTGTAGCCCAAGAAAAACTGTCGGTATATTTGTCCACTTAAATCCATGCCTCTCGTCTTTCAACAAGCTTTATGTGATGATCTTTATCATGTTTTGGTAATATTGACGACATGTTAATGGACCCCACTTGTGCCAGGTGTAAGCCTACCAATCCTCAAGGTTTATTGAGATATAATGATGAGAGCTTCAGGTCTATGTTTCCATAAGCAGAGAAGATGATCATTATGTCAATCAGATGATGAGAGCTTCAGGTCTATGTTCCCATAAGCAGAGAAGATGATCATCTGATTGCTTTTTGAGCTATCTATATGTTTGCACGTCACTAACATTGCGTGTCTTTTGTTGCTCATTTTGATTTTAATAGCCCCGCTTTGGTAGCTTGCACTCTTAGGTGTCTTTTGATTACTTATGCACAAAATTTTCTGTGTCTTTTGATCTCTCAACCTGTGTATGACCAGACTCAGCTTGTGCAAACCTGAAACACAGTGGGAATCCAGCACCTCGTGTAGACTTTTTAGTTTGTCATCTTTTAGCAGTTTACTCAATTCCAGGCTGAATCTACCGACATGTCGTTGCTTGAAGCCACAACGTCCTCTGGGTCCTATTCACATGCTGACAAATATGATTAGTTTCTATCATTTCTTGATTGTTTTGAAAAAGTTTTTAAAACTTGCAAATTTAGGGATCTACCGGTTTATTTCTCCCCCAAAAATCTTTATTTTATTTTAAAACATAAGATTTTTCTATAATTTATTCACAAAGTGTTTTTTTTTTTTTTAAATCATTCAAAGTTGATCATCTCTAACCAAGTTACCAACTGACGAAAACGGGTTTTGTCGAAAGCTTTGGTAAAGATATCTGCCTTTTGATCAGCAGTATCTATTGGCAACACCTGTATGTACCCCTTGTCGTGCGCATCGCGAATTGAATGAATCCGAATTTCAATATGTTTAGTTTTCGAATGATCAATTGGATTCTTCACAATGTCACGACAAGCATCATTATCAATGTAAATTGGGGTTCTCATGATATTCAAACCGTAATCCAACAGCTGATTTTGGATCCACAACACTTGACAGCAACAACTGGATGCGGCTGTGTACTCAGCTTGAGCGGTAGATATAGACACAGTGGTCTGTTTCTTGCTCTGCCATGACACGAGCCTGTTTCCCAGAAATTGACAGCCACTAGAGACAGACTTTCGGTCAATCCTGCAACCTGCATGATCACTATCAGAGTACGCAATTAGGTCAAAATTGTCACTCTTAGGATACCATAAACCAAGTTTTGGTGTTCCTTTGAGGTAGCGGAAGATTCTTTTTACTGCAGTTTCATGAGATTGCTTTGGATTTGACTGAAAACGAGCACAGCATCCAACTGCCCACATGATGTCCGGTCTGCTGGCTGTAAGATACATCAAGGATCCAATCATAGAACGATAAGTGTGCGGGTTCACAGAAGGTCCTTCAAGATCTGGTACAAGCGTTGTTTGAGCTGCAAAAGGAGTGTTGGACGGTTTGCAATCCGACAGGTTGTACTTTGCCAGAATGTCTCTTGTGTATTTTGCTTGATGGATGAGAATACCGTCTTCTTTCTGTTGGACTTCGAGACCTAAGAAAAATGATAGTTCTCCCATCATGCTCATTTCAAATTGAGACTTCATAATGCTTTCAAATTCCCTGCACAAATTTTCGTCAGTTGAACCAAAGATAATATCATCAACATAAATCTGAACAAGGATAGAATGTTTGTTGACTTCTTTGGTGAACAAGGTCATGTCGATCTTCCCTCTCGTGTATCCATTTTGTAACAGATATGAAGACAAGGTCTCATACCAAGCTCTAGGAGCTTGATGGAGACCGTAGAGAGCCTTGTCCAACTTGTAGTATCTGTTTGGATGATGAGGGTCTTCGAATCCTGGCGGTTGGCACACATAGACTTCTTCTTTGATCTTCCCATATAAGAAAGCGCTCTTCACGTCCATCTGAAAAACTTTAAAGTTTCGATATGACGCATATGCCAAGAAGATGCGTATGGCTTCAAGTCGGGCGACTGGAGCGAAGACTTCCTCATAATCAATCCCCTCCTGCTGACGAAATCCTTGAACAACCAGACGAGCTTTGTTCTTGATTACCACGCCGCGTTCATCCATTTTGTTGCGAAAAACCCATCTTGTCCCAATTGGATATTTTCCTTCAGGCAGATCAACGAGCTCCCACACTTTGAGCTTTCTGAACTGAAATAGTTCTTCCTGCATTGCCTCTACCCAGCTTGCATCTCTAACTGCATCTTCAATGCTGAAAGGTACTGTTTGAGATAAGAATGCTGAGAGAGCGGTGTTGAGCTTGTCTGTCTGATTTCTTGTAAGAACACCCTCACTGATTGGTCCAATGACATTTTCAATCGGATGGTTCTTAGAAGATTTGAATCCCATATTTTCTTCTTCTTGCACTTGTAGAGGAAGGTTCGAAAGATGATCTCCAGGTGTAGAAGAGCTGGATGGTTCATTTACAGACTGCTGATTTGATTGTGTTCCTTCAGCATTTGACGTGCTTTCAGGAACGTTAGAGGTTTCAGCAGTAGTATCACCATTATTGAGTTGAGGAACAATTGGGTCAGCGACAAGAGGAGAGAAACGGGTGGTAAACGGTGTGACTTCATCATCAGAAGAGTAGAGAATATTTCCAAAGGGAGATGAGCTTGTAGCTTGATTTTCAGGAGCTTGATCTGCATGAGCTTGCTGTTCAGGAATGACAAAGTGATTGAACACAACATCCACATCAAAGAACCAGTCAGGACCAGTTCCAACATTAGTAGAGTTGGATTCTTGCCAGTCAACATAAAAAGATTCCAGAACCATCTTGGTACGTTTGTTGTAAACTCGATAAGCCTTTTGACTAGACGAGTATCCAACAAAGAAACATTCGTCTCCAACAGCATCAAACTTCATGATATTCTCAAAGTTGTTCAGAAGAGTGCAGGAACATCCAAACGGCCTGAAATAATCGATGAGAGGTTTTCTTTTGAAAAGCAATTCATAAGCTGTTTTCCCACGAGGCTTGACAATCAAGACCCTGTTAAGAACATAACAGGCGGTATTCACAGCTTCTGCCCAGAAGATGATCGGTAACTTAGAGTCAATGAGCATGGTTCTGGCAGCTTCAATAAGTGTACGATTCTTCCTTTCAGCCACTCCATTTTGCTGAGGAGTCCTTGTAGCACTGTATTGGAGATGAATTCCTTTCCCGCTGCAGAACGTCACAAAACTTTGGTTCTTGAATTCTGTTCCATGATCACTTCTGATTGACTTTACTTTTAACTTGATTATATTCTCGATCAAAGGAACGAACAGCATCAAGGTCTCAGCAGCCTCACTCTTGAATTCCAAGAAGTACACCCATGTGAAGCGAGAGAAGTCATCTGTAATCACCAAACAGTAAGACTTTTTACCCAGGCTTTTTATACTGATAGGACCAAAAAGATCCATATGTAGTAATTGAAGAGGAGAGTCAATTGAGTTCACTGTTTTGGACTTATGCGATTTCTTATGTTGTTTACCTTTGGCACATGCTAAACATTTTTCAGAAAAAGGGAATTCCTTAGAAGGAAGACCTCTGACTAGATTAAGTTTAGAAAGTTTGTTTATATTTTTAAAGTTAACATGACCTAATCGCCTGTGCCATAACAGTGACTCTGACTCGGATGCCTTTGACAGTAGACAAGTCATTGGTTGTTCAGACTTGGCATCCCTCATGTTTATCACATAAGTATTGTTTTGTCTGGGGGCTTTTAGCATGATCATGTCAGTGGGTGGTTTAAATCCTGGCTTTAGGAAGATGCATTCCATGTCGTTGAACAACACTGAGATTCCTTTGTCACAGACTTGTGATACACTCAACAGATTGTAGCACAGCTCTGGAACATAGTTGACGTCCTCAAGTGTCAGTGCATCAGAGACTACATCTCCTATGCCAACGATCTTTCCACCCTTTTCATTCCCAGCGAACGCTACAAATTCTCCATCAATGAACCGATAGTTCTTGAGGAGTTCTTTCAGTCCCGTCATGTGTCTTGAAGCGCCGCTGTCGACATGCCATAGATATCTCATGAGAGCTATCAGCCATTTTTGTAATTTATTCTGCACAGTCAAAAACAAAAGAGAAACAAAGCTAAACTAAAGAAAATCTATGTACAATGGTGATTTTGCCTGAAACTTAAGTAACTTTGGGAATCCAAGTTTGTTTAATTTTTGATCTGTCATGGTTTTCTCCCAAAATTGACTCTTGTTTCTTCCAAATTTGTGTATTTTTAACAAAACTTTTTACGGTTTCTTGAAGATTTCTTAATTGATCCGAAAAAGAGTTTTGTGTTTTGACATCTTTTTGTAATTTAGGTTTTATGTGACAGTTCTTGACCACGTGACCCTCTTTTCCACATCTGAAGCATTTTGAATGCTTAGGCTTGATCTTAGGAGAAGATCTGGATGATGATGGTTGTGATGTTCTTTTCTTGATCTTGTTTGACCTTGAGCTTTCACTTGAGCTTGATTCTTCCCTGTTGCTACTTGATTCTTCATTGGTGTCCAGATTATTTAAGCTGGAGCTGCTCTCTGTATCACTCAGTGATTCTTCAGAACTTGAGGTACCTGTTTCACTTTGTGATTCTTCAGAACCTGATACATCTGTGGATGAGGGGATAAATTCTGGGATTTCCTCAGTGAGAAATTTCCCAAACCTGTTACGCTTAAGTTCTGGCACAAACACAGATGGTTTGAGCACATGATTATCATCAGAGAATGCAGCATTAAGATCAACACACACAGGAATAACATTTTCAACACAAACATTAGATCGTTTGATAGGAGGCTTCCTTTCATCGGGAGCCACGGCCCCTTTCAAATCAAGTTTAGAAGTACAGTCATCCAACCTAGTTAAACTATTACAGTCATCCATCCTAGGCAAACTATTACAGTCATCCGATTTAGTTAAAGTTTTACAGTCATCCAAAATAGAATTGTTTTTTGAATTTTCATTGTTCCAGATAAACCAATTCACTGTTGAGTAATTGGCACCCGGATGTCCTAAACCCACTGTCTGGCCACCACAACTTTCATCATCCTCCACCTGAGCCTGTTGGGTCACATCTGCATTGCTTTTACTTATGTTAGCATTTGACTCAGATTCATCACATTTATTTTCAAAAAGGTCATTTTTTGGATGAGGTGATGGAATGGGTATGTATTCACTTTGGCTCAAGGGTAAGAATAGAGATCTTTCGAATCCATTCTTATCCTTATACCCAATTCCATCCTTTACGAATGATTGTCTCCCACAATCGATTATATCAGCATGAGCCCGTTTGCTCACATTCCATTTATCCACAACAATTTGAAGACGAGTTGTCTCATTTCTAGATTTCTCTAGTTTTGAGGTTAAATCATTTATCAGAAAATCTTTCTTAAGCACAAATTCTTTTAAAGTTTGCATTTCAGCTAGAGTTGCATTTAACTTTCGCTGATATGCCCACTCATTTTCTTTCATTTCAGAATTGATTTTACGAATGTCGTCCATTTCTCTTAAAACTCGTCTGTTGTGTGATAAACAGTATGCGACAGCTGTAACACACCTAGGTGAGCACAGTTTAGATTTAATTTCTAGAGGAATATTTACCATGTCTCTTTCCTCAGCTTTCTTAGAGGAACTTTTCACCTCCTCAGCGACCTTCTCTGATGAAGTCTTCTCAGCTATCAGCGCCTCCTCCCTTTTCTGATCATTCGCCTTCTCACCAATTAACACACTCTTCAGCCCGGCATTCTTCTGCATTTCCCCCTTTAGAACCTCAGCAGTTGATCCTTCAACAGAGTTCACACCATTAGAAGATTTGGTGCAGATAGTGGCCATCAGGGCTTTGTTAACTTCAACTTCAGCAGCAGCTGCCTCTTCTCCCCAGTCGAAATCTTCAACAACCAAAGCCTTTTGTGGTTCCTTATCGTTTCCCTCATTTCCATCGGTTATGGCCACCAACCTCTTTGTAGGCTTGATTTCAGCTTGGTTCAGTGTGGGGCATTCATACTTGAAATGCCCGAGGACCTTGCAGTTGTAACATCTGATTTTCGACTTGTCAAACCCAGCCTTTCCCGTTCCCACTCTTCTACCGGTTCTGTCTTGAAAACGCTTAACTCGTAGAGTGATCATTGCCATCTGCCACTTCAGATCCATCTCTTCCATGTCATCTGGGTCAACCTGGTACATATCCTCTGGGGACATCATCTCATTCTTAATCTCTCCTGTCTTCAAGGCTTCAAAACTGCTCATGAAAGAGTTGAAAAGTTCCACATGTTCAGCAGCCAGCTTGGCAGCCTGTGGAGTTAGTGTCTTTACCGCCTTCTCAGAATACATTGGAGCTTTGCCAGAACTTGAACTACCAATCCCTGCAGAATCCACATAAGAATGCAACGAACTTGAACTCATATCACCAATTGGGGCCATCAAAGCCAGATTCTTCATAGCACTGCTGGAAGTCACCTTCGGGACAGTCTGATTCATTTCTCTCTTTGTGATGTCCATCTCAAATGATTTCAGAGTGTTTATGAGATCAGCCAAAGTAGACTGAGCATCCAAGTAGTCCTTTTTGATCAACATACATTGGACACTCCACTCCTTTGGGAGAGAATCGAGCAGTTTCTTGATGGAATTGCGGTTGTTTACAGGAATACCAGCTTTCTTCATCTTGGTCAACAAATTCATGAACCTGTCAATGTGTGAAGACAGACTCTCACCCCGGATACTTCCAAACATGTCGTATTCCTTTTGAATCATATCCTGCTTGTTTTGCCTCATCTCTGCATTTCCTTCATAATACTCACTAAGAGCGAACCACAGATCGTGCGCTGATCCGTATTCTTCAAACATATTGTATACATCGTTTGACAGAGCCATGGTGAGAGCACCGTAGGCTTTGTGATCTCGCTGCAACAGTTGTTTGTCGAGATCAGTGTATGTAGTGGGATCAGTGTTGAACACTTCTCCTGCATCAGTGGTTCTGGTGGGAATGTGAGGTCCGAGCTGGACTGAGTTCCATTGGGTGTGATCGTTAACAAAGTACAAAGCTTTCATTCTGTTCTTCCATGTGCCATAGTCTTCAGCACCCATCAACTTGGGAATACGTGTTATAGTGCCGGTTTCAAGTTCAGCTTGAGTTATGGGGTTAACTTGGAATGAGTTGTTACCAGACATGATTTAAGATTGATTTTAGATTGATTTTAGATTGATTTTAGGGTTTTGGTTGAATTGATTAGCAAGTTATAGTCCAAAGTCCTTGAAAAATCAAAACAGTCCACAAGTTCGCAGTCTTAAGTACGCAGCAAGATCAAGTTCGCAGTTTCACAAGTTCGCAGTCTAAGTTCGCAGTCCCTTGGAAACCTGAAACAAATAAGAAGCAAAGATGATAAGTCCCTGATTCTCCTGAAGTACGCAGTCCATGTAGCACACCTTTTGGCTTAATTTCGCAGGTCAACCAAGTCAGAGCAGCACAAGTGCTCAGTCTTGACTGATCAGCCTGCGCACTTGTATAAGTACACAGACACTTAAACTCTCGTTTAAGATTTAAGTTCGCAGTAACCCTAGCCAAGTGCTCAGAAAATGCACCTTTTCAGTAAGTTCGCACACCAACTAGAGATTTCAGATAAGTATGCAGAAACCCTAGTTGTGGTGCCAGGAGAGAGAAAGCTGTAAAGCCTTGTGTAAATTTAAGTGCTCACACAGACACAAGTGCACACACTTTTGGCTTAAGTGCGCAGTTGTGGCTGTTAATAAGTGCACACCTTGAAATATCAAGTATGCAACTTATGAGCTAAGTACTCAACTCTTGAAACAAGTACTCAACTCTTGAAACAAGTACTCAGGAGCAAGAAACAAGTACTCAAATTATGAGCTAAGTTCGCACAATAAGTGCGCAACTTCGGCTGATATGACCTTTAATCTTACCAGAAACAAGTCCAAGAGATTTTCAATTGTTTTGAAGTTCTTGAATGATGTTTCTACTGAAATTAATACCTTTTAAACACCTTAGAAACACTTGTTCACGAGATTTTAAGGCAAAACTAATGAAAATATTCAAACTTTGATAAACACTAAATTTTTGAAAAACTTGATAGCAAAAACTAACAAGGAGGGTTTTGATATCTTTAGATAGATACAATCTCGAGCACGGAGGCTCTGATACCAAATTGTAGTCCCAAAATTACTAGATCTTAAGTGTGCACTAGATTGTTATCAACTAGAAACACCTATTTGTTAGGTGTTTTAGTTGATTAATCAAGACAAGTTAAAGAACTAGATGAAGATTATAAAAACCGACACACAAGAAACATAAAGACACGATTCCATTAATGATTTCAGCAGTGAACAACCATGGATTCTCTAGATAACTTCGCACCTTTAAACTTGTGCTCTCAAAGATACAACAAAAACCCTAACCCTAGCTGCACAAGTGAGGTTCTATTTATAGGAGAACCTGATGGACTGCGAACTTAACATTAAGTTCGCAGTCCCCGTGTAATAAGTTCGCAGACTAGGGTTTACTTACTACAACTATGCTTTAATTACATAACTAGCCCTCCAACTCTAACACATAACTAAACATGATTAAACCTGGTAACTGTGGTCTCATTTTAACCCAACAGACCCACTCTCCATGCTAGGAAATTTACTCTCTTAAGACAATCATATAGACCACACAAATGGTCTATAGTCATGAGTAAAAGAATTTGAGTCAATTAACCTTCGAACAAAACCAATGAAAGAACAACGAACCATCAACTAGCCATTTCCAGCTATCTCTATTCCCATTTAGGCATACTGTGCTCATTAGATCATTTCCTCAATTTCTAGATTTGAATATGGAGTTGTATCAGGTCATTAGCGTCACCGTTGCATCGCGTAGGTTTCCGACATTATGTGCTCCAATATATGTCACCCCGCGGCAACGCGCGGGCATCCCACTAGTTGTTTATAAACCTATTTGGCATTCACTTAGTGTTCTTCATCAAAAGTTTGTTTTCACTAAAGTCATTTAATTCAATATAATTAACGGTTACAATGTCTCACTAATAACAAACTCTCTTGCAAATTATTCATGTTGTTTTTCATAATAAACCTAGAAAGCCGTCTCCGACAAACATTCCGGTCAAACTCTCTGGCATGAGCATTAGTGGCGACAAATGTCACAACTATTGGGCATTAGCGACGAGATATTAGCAAGTGATTTGTTGCCACTAACGCTATTAGCGGCGAGAATTGGGGGATTTATAGTGAAGCTATGGGTGGATTCTTGGGACGTTGGAAAGCCTTACCTTGATCTATCCCAATGGATAAAAAGGTTAGAGGCTGCTTCTAGTGAGACTCACACCTCCAAAGATAAAGGCAAGCATTAAAATCCAATTTTAAAAAACACATAGCTGCTTAAACAACAATATAATGAAATTGGTGCATTCGTATAAATACATAGAGATACCATATTATATAGACACACTTACAAACGATAACACAATGTCCAAAAAAATACTAAAAAACTAAGCTCATAGACAAGAAACAAAACAAATTTCTTTGAATTCACTTGATAATGGTACGTACACAACACTTATGTCAGCCCGAATACACAAATACACAAAACCAAACAAGTCATTTTCAAATTACTTGTAACTCTTGAAAACCTACGAAGATATCTGTCTAAGCAAATGATTGAATGCAAAACAAGATAAGATATTTTCTTGTTACATGATAATCAGTATATTATTTACACGACACAATTGAATGCAAAAGTAGATAAGGTATTTTCGTCTTACATTATAAGCAGTATATTATTTACACAACATATAAAACATCACTTTCTATAGAAAAAACAACAAAAAAATATGAGTGGGAATTCTAATATCTTTCTACAATATTCCAAATTTATTATTTCTTGACCACTAATCTGCAAGATAAGCCCATGACTCTAAAAAAGGGTGGGGCTGTGCATGAGTGATTTAAATTGAAAGCAACATAACACATATACAAAATTATTATTAACACGCTGCCGACGAACTAGTGAAGGGATTAAAAAAGTATGGTTTTTTAGTAAAAGGGTTTTTGGTGGTGGTAGATTTGGTGTCTCCGAGTTGTTCACACGATGGACACACTGCGACGGTGGCGGCCGGCACGTGCATGTACACAGGTGATGACACTTTTTGTGCTTTGAGCTCTTGAACCTCTTGCCTAAGTCTTTGGTTCTCTTCGGTTAATGCCTTGCAGCATCTCTTTAAGTACTCACAGTCCACTTCAGTTTGCTTTAGTTTTGTTCTTCAATATTAACAATACGAAACGAAGGTTTTCTTTTAGTTTTTGGTAATTTAATTGATGAAAGAAAAAGGTTATTTATCTAGAGAAATAAGATAATGTTACACCCTCCAAATTGTTATCCTTTTGTTAGACACGTAGCAAATATTTTATAGAAAATATAGAAAGTGACTTAATGAGGGTGTAACGTATATTTTAGGGAAATTAAATTAACCTTGCTCTCCTGTTTTGGAACCATACTTCAACTTGTCTAGGCCTTAGCTTCAAGTCCCGTGCAAGCTCTTGCTTTTGTTTCTGCTAATATCAAACGTACACCAATTATTGTTGAGGTAAAATGATTAAATTTATATGATTAAGAAAATGTAAGAGCATCCCTAATTAATGTTTTTGGCTGTCGGAAGGATTCGGTGAGAGAGGGAGGAGAGGAAGAGATTTTTTTTTTTTTTTTAATTTCAAGATGTTTAGAAAACTCATAAGCGTTTCTAAGAGGGGTTTGAAGGGAGTCGGCTAGTCAAATGAGTAGGCTACTTGGTTGTGGAATATGATCGCGTGGTAACACTGGTGGCACGGTGATACTCTAGTAATCCGTAAGTGATTCCAATTGGCCGTTAAAAAATATATATCTGGTGTCAGATTTTCATCAAAAGAACATGACTAATTTTTTTTAGTAACAAACTCCTGAAAACCAAAATACTTTCCGGAAACACTTATCATTTTGCTAAAACAACTTTAAATCAAAAAGTTTCGAGTGGGAGGGGCAACCCGGGTGACATGGATATGTTTTTAAGGAGTATCCATTGGAGATCCTCTTAATACGTAGCTGATAATAGAAAACAAAAAGAACTTACAGGGTTTAAAGTTGTGTGAAGTTTGAAGGCTTCCTCTAATAGTCCAGATTGAGCTTTAGTTAACCTTAGTTTCTTCTTACCATTCACACCATCTTCATCTTCTTCACTAGTGTTCTCCCCTCCTTTCTCCGATTCTTCACTCGCAACCTCTCGCTCCCTCTTCGCACTAGCGATAGAGAACGATGAACCACCACATGAATCACCAGAAAGAGCCAAGGTTAGAGAGGGTTCAAGACAATGATCAGAACTCGGGTTAGGTTGTTTCTTAATGGGATTCATTGTGTTTTCGGCCACTGGTGATGTCGAACTAAGGCGTAATTCGAGTGCATGTTCTGTGTTGGCAAATCCATTGAAATCCATATTCTGAACAAGGATATGCAGATTGAAGTGTAGAAGAAGAAAATATGTTGGCAAGAATATGGAGGAATGAGAGAATATAAGAAATGATTGGTGGTTATGATTATTAATAAAGAAATAAATGAATGGTAGAAAAACGAATATAGTGTGTCAAAGAAATATGTAGAATATATATAACTAATTATCCAACAATTCTCTTTCAAAAGTCTACAAACATTGAATTGTTTGTTTGTTTATGTATGTTTTTTAAACGACAAAAATCAAACGCTTATCTAGCTTTATACTTTTTGACGGGAGTTTCACCTAAAATATACTATGATAACATTAGAATGGTTTGCTTCTTTGGCATCTATACAAGGTTTGTGTGTTAAATTGTTTATAGCATCTCAATCATGAAAGGAGAGTAAATGCATCATGTCATTAAGCATATAAAATTTTGCTCATTCTTAAAAACAAACATTTTCTATTTAATTATACATCGTTTCACTCTTACATTATCACTAGTTTTATACATTTAACATTCAGAACGAAATTTCTTTTTCTGTAACATACTATTGTTTTTAGTTTCGTACTACTTAAAACAATATAACAAGTCTAAAAAGTGTATATTACTGTATTTTAAAATCTTTAAAATTTTAAATCATTTTAAATATATATGTATATAGTTTACGGATCAAGTAAAAACGAGCGCTTAACCTACTAAATATGAAAATTGAAAAGGGATTTTTTTTTTTTGAAATTTTTTTCCCATCTGCTTAAACATATTTTATAAATGAATAATATAAAAAATAATTAGCGTAACTACGTTATTGAAGTAATTATAGTAATTTACACGACAGAAATTATGTAACTACTCTACTAGATAAATTACACTAATTGTATTTTATTTTAGATTTTGAAATACATATTTAACAAGATGGGAAAAAAAGAAATCCTCTATTTCTCAAGTTAAGGTATATTTATGGGATAAGAAATATTTTAAAAAAAAAAAAACATTCCTCACACCAGATTTTGGACAAACCCACAAACAGGGGTGAATGAATCCTCACCATCTAGCCACATAGTACTTGTATTTGTGCCCGTACGCTCTCCCGTATTGAAGATGATTTTACATACGCACGTGTATTAACACATATATATGAGTAAGTACTTGCGTTAAACTGAATGAAAAAGCATGTGGGCATTAATAATTAATTAAAATCTAGTATCACTTAAGATATTATATGTTTTTTTTTTCATCCAACCTTGTAGTTGTTTTTATATATAACTAGATTTTTACCGCCGCGCGTTGCAGCGGCCATTGTACGTGATATGATCATTTGGGTTGCTTACAGCGCTGATCATAGACTCTTATCAGGAAAAAAATCAGACAGACAATGCTAAAATTCAAAGGCAACCTACGTTATGAACATTTATCATTCGGGTTACAACAGCTTAGAATGCATTAAAACAGCCTCTAGATAGTACAGATAAACATTCAAGGTCAAAACTGAACATTGACATATACTGACTTGGCCAAATGAAATATGCACAAAAGTGGTATGGTTCTGCTTGCTATTACCACATACACTCTTCTTTCTATAGTAGCTTCAAGGCATTGGATCACCCTTTGTCTTTCGGTTTCTTAACGCACAGGGTATGTAATATTCCTACAACACGAAACAAATCGTTATAAAGTAAAAAAAAAGGTCATATTATAACAAAAAATAAATCAAGTTTGCAAATCGCAAACCTGGTATGCTTCGGGCCCTTCAGCATCGATATTTACATGAAACACCACATACATAAAGTAGGAAAAGTTAAGTGAGGTTAAGTGTCAACAGTCAAGTGCGAGGTATACTGTTAACATATGCATACATTTAAATAATAGCCTACATGATGTTGTTAGAATGATAAATATAACTTATGTTTATGTTTTTATCTTGTATTTTACGAACAATATGTTTCTGTAAATCGTATGTATGTAGCAGTATGTATGTTACTTAGAAGTAAACATTAGTTGTAAGTATAATAATATAGATAGGATATGGGTCAATATGGATCAAATCAAGGCTGCACTACAACAGTTTCAGCAAGGAATAGTTTGGCTGCAAAAACAGGAGGCAAACTGAATCATTGTATCGAAATGTAGCAGCAGAAGGATATGAAACAAAACTGGCGGGACAACAAGTAAAATGACAGAAGTACCCTTGATCAAATGTTAGTTATTTGGCGCCAAGAGTTTCAACCGGTGGCAGTTATTCAAATACCAAACAGACGCAACGATTCAATCCTTAACTGTCAACAAGACACATCGGTTGATAGTGTATATATATAGGACTAACATGTTTCATGTCTTTCTTATCAAGATTGTAAATATCACAATCCAAAATATCCTTGTAAACATTCATATTATTTCTGTTTTATAAACATTCCATTCGAAACCATACAATTCTGCCTTCAATCATTAATTGCATTCGTTCCTCAATTATTCTAGTGTGTTTTGATTAACAAATATTCCGCTGCAAATTGTTCAATACTCCAACAAAACTGGTATCAGAGCCAGATTGTTGATCAAAACAGTTTCTTTTCTAAATAATCTTCCGTTTGTCTTCAAATTTCTGCACTGTTTCGCTCCATCAAATACTGTTTCTCAAAAATTCTACACAGATTCACAACAAGTCACAAGCCAATCTTATTCATTAAATAAGTCAGTTTGTATCATGTCCGAGAAATCAATAAATTCATACGGGAATCCAGAAGTATATCAAAGAAACATTCATAAGAACCGAAGAGAAAGGAAGGCAGAAATGCGAAGAAAGGGATTGGAAACAAGAACATGCTTTTATTGCCACACACCGGGTCACATCATAAGTATATGTCCTATAAGGGAGAGAGATGAAGGCGCACAACTAATAAAAGATGCAATAGACACGGGTATAAGTTACTACCCTCAAGAAAGATTGCACTGTGAAGAAGAATACATCTTAAAGGGATCCGGCTTTGGTACTTGGAGAGATGTTTGGTATGTAAGTCCCAATATTCAAAATCATATAAGTGGAAACCTTGACTACTTTCTCAAACTAAAGAAATCCTTTGGTGTAGAAAGTAGATTAAGAAATGAATTTGTTTTTATAAGGGGTATTGGCATGGTTAGTGTAGAAGCCGAAAACAACACACTAATCATACCAAATGTGTTTTACTCAAATGACTTAGATGACAACATTCTAAGTCTACCCCAATTAAAACTTCAAGGTTTCATAGTTAAGATTGATGGGAATACATGTAGTATCCACCACATGTTTAAGAATGAAAGTATGCAATTCAAGATGATAAAAGATGATAAAGAATCTATGTTGAGGGAATTAGGAGATGATCATGAACATGAACAAAGAAAGAATGAGTACTTAAATGAGTACTTCGAAGGCTTGTCCCTCAATGCCGAAGAAAATATAAAGAAAATGGAAGAATCGGTTCATGATCTTGAAATAGATTCCATGGAAAAATGCATTGAATTCTTAAACATCATAGATCACTTAGAATACCCGTGGGCTCATAGGGATTTGTTGAAAGATCATTTTCTTAGAATGGTTGATTGGTTTCTAAACTTTTATTTAAAAGTACCAAATCGGCCTATCCCACCCATGGTCGAAAAAGGCAAGAAAGTGAATCTATTTGATCTTTATATATTAGTCAAAAGAGAGGGTGGACATGAGAGGGTATCAAAGTACAATATTTGGGTGGTAATAGCGAAAGATTTGGGGTTAGATTATGAAGACAAGGATATGTTAAGGATCCTCTATGCCAAATATTTAGATGTCCTAGAATGGCAATATCGAGTGTACAAAACAGCCCTGGATATCGCAAATCAAGATGAAAAGGACAATGTTGGATGTAGTGAAGTTAAAAAAAATGGTATAGTATTACAAGTATTGAATCGGCTTCACAAGAATTCAACAAATATGCATGAGGATTATGCTCTTTACATGGGAGGAGACTGGAATTCAGCAAATAAAATCATCAAGAAACGCAAGTTTGATTTCTCTCAAGTTGAAGAAGCACTAAAAGAAGCAATGGACTCCCTACCAAGATCGTCAATGAAACCAAGTTATATTTAAGGGAGGGTGTTAGAATGATAAATATAACTTATGTTTATGTTTTTATCTTGTATTTTACGAACAATATGTTTCTGTAAATCGTATGTATGTAGCAATATGTATGTTACTTAGAAGTAAACATTAGTTGTAAGTATAATAATATAGATAGGATATGGGTCAATATGGATCAAATCAAGGCTGCACTACAACAGTTTCAGCAAGGAATAGTTTGGCTGCAAAAACAGGAGGCAAACTGAATCATTGTATCGAAATGTAGCAGCAGAAGGATATGAAACAAAACTGGCGGGACAACAAGTAAAATGACAGAAGTACCCTTGATCAAATGTTAGTTATTTGGCGCCAAGAGTTTCAACCGGTGGCAGTTATTCAAATACCAAACAGACGCAACGATTCAATCCTTAACTGTCAACAAGACACATCGGTTGATAGTGTATATATATAGGACTAACATGTTTCATGTCTTTCTTATCAAGATTGTAAATATCACAATCCAAAATATCCTTGTAAACATTCATATTATTTCTGTTTTATAAACATTCCATTCGAAACCATACAATTCTGCCTTCAATCATTAATTGCATTCGTTCCTCAATTATTCTAGTGTGTTTTGATTAACAAATATTCCGCTGCAAATTGTTCAATACTCCAACAGATGTACCCTTGATAGAAGTAACGAAAAGTTGTATTTTTTTCCATCTAACCACAGTTATAATTATGGCGCGTAGAAAAATGTGTTATGCATTATGAGTTTGCATCTAACCTTAGTTTTGTGCCGTCTGCCATATGTACAAAAATGTGTCATGTATTATGATTTGGCCAATGAGATTACACCATAAATAAAAATAAAATATTAGTTTCACATTCATATGTGTGGCAAAATAGGTTGTTAAACAAAACTTTGAAAAAACTAAATAGAGAATATAGAGAAGTAAGTACTTTGAGAGCATAGTACTTCGCGGCGGGGGCATGTTGTTAAACAGGTCTACTCGAATGCAGTTAATTAATCCTTTCTTTATTTCCACCCGTGCTTCGCGACGGGGGCAGGCTGATTTAACCATGGCTCAAAGCAAACTGGATGAGATGGAAGTGTTTCCATCATCATAGCCACCAAAAATTCAAAGTGTAAAATGGATCAGATTCATCAACAGCTAGTAACAGTCGAACCTATCAATACCATAGTCGGTCAGGTGACTAATGCATAGTACCAATCAAGGAACTCAATGATAATAAAATCTTACAAATAAAAAAATAAACTTCCTACCATGGCCTGCACTTAGTTACACACGCTGCCTAACAAAAGGTGTGAAGAGTTGTTTTGTTCTTTATAGGTAGCTTCTATAGTTTAGGTGGTGTCCGCGACTGATGTTTTTGACAGTGTCGTTCAATCTGGATAGCGAACCCTTTGTTTTGCTAAGATTGTTTTCTGCATATAATGTATAGCAGTTAATGTAAGTGTAAATGTCACAATGAAGAAAGATTCTGTTTTGACGTACCTGTTGAAGAAAAGAGGGCTCTTTTTCTTCCTGCCAATGTGGTTGGTGTTGTTGTGGAGTTATGCTTGGGGCTGCATGATAAGCTGACTGAATTTCTGAGTAACTGATTTTGTTCATTGTGCATTTGAGACCTTCGGACCATGTATCTTTTTTAGTTTGGAGGTGTAAGCTCTTCATTTTTCCAACTGTTTGTTAAAGGGCTGATGTAGTTGTTGATATGCTCGCCTCTTTTGTTAGGAGATCCTAGTGTTCGGCACCGAGCAACATTATTATATGTGCATATATTGACGAAAAAAGGTCAATTTTCATATTATAATAAGTCTATAAAACTGTTCATACTTTACTTGAACACAGAAGTTACAATTTCAAAATCCACATCCCTAAATACCCTTACACACAAAAATTATATAATTTGATGGATTAAAAATGACTCTTTTATCAGAAAGCTACGGAATCCATTTTGAAAGTGAAATTGCATAAATTTAACCAAAAATTCAAAACTTTTTGACATCACCAGCTTCTTGAAAGGTTTACAATTATCTTTAGAGATCGGTCGCTATCCAGATGTTCAATAAACAGGTTACACGCATCAGTGAACTATCCACTAAGAATACGAAGGTTAAGCGTGTCATCATCAAACCCGAAATCAAAATAGTGATCATATGGTACCAAGTGTGTAGGCATTTTCATCTAAAAACCACACTAAAACACCGTAGACATGCCATTAACAACTCAATAAACATATTACGGAAATCATAAACAAATAACATCATATTACCATTATCCCTTTCAAGAATCTTGGCAGCCTAAGAACGACGCAATCGGTGTCGTCATCTTCATCTTCTTCATCATTTGTGCATACCTAAAACCCTAAAATGATGCAACAAAAACCAAAAACACAAAAGGAAATAAGGAAAAGGTAAAAATTGCAATTTATTAAGTCCTTAGTCGCCAGGAATGTGCCGCTACCTGAATACCTGAGCAGAAACAGATGCGAGAGGCAGTGATACACAGTTGCGTGACAGACGGCGGGAGCAGAAATTCGAGAGCCATGGTTAGGGATTTGAGTGATTATCGTAGTCAAACAGAAGGGGAAGAGGGTGAAGGACCGTGGTGTGGCGGTGGAAAAAGAAAAAGCAATGGTGTGGTGATGAAGACAGAGAACAAAGATACAACCAACACGTGTAAAGAAAGAAGATGAGTGGAACAAACCATGGGTTTGAAAAGGTGAAAAACCACCTTACAATCATTTCTACACAAAGTGCAACCCTTGAGTGCACAAATAATAAGCAAAGCACAAAGTACAACACCACATTGCATGAATGCTTTGATAATTAGAAGTATTTAAATTATATATATTAAAACCATAAGAAATTTACAGTAGAACATTAGATAAACAGACAATAAGCTGCGTCATAGCCTTTTTTAATATTAATAGCAAATCCAGTCATACCGAAACCAAGCTAACCATGTCTTTACGCACCATAAAGTGTTTCTTGTGAATATGACATATAGTTAAGAAGAAGCTTCGTCGAACCTCCCTTGATTGATAATGATGCATGTTAATTAATGGATATTATGGTTGTCTATTTTTTATATGATACATCAATGTATTGAGAAACAAATGTGATGTCAAGTAGCAGTCTTATGGTTCCATGGTTCAACCGCGTTTGAACGACCGTGGGCCTAATAATCGGATAACTTTCAAAATATATTAAAAACATAAAAGAATGTAGAAAATTTAACACTGTAATTTTTTTTTTATTCTAAAAAAGACAAAAGAGGGTCTATGAGAATGTTTATGATAAATATTATCATGTGATGTACTCATGTACACATTATAACTGCTGATGTAAGTATACATCATACATAAGTATACCACTGAAGTAGGTTGTAACACAGGGGCGGATTTAGGCCCTTTCGGTGGGTTCTCAGGAACCCATTCGGTTTGTAATTTATAGTGTTAATGTATATAGAAACTTGGAGACAAACCCATAAGAAAATAATTTAGGAACCCATTACTAAATGTTTGGAGTGCTCTAGTGGTTGAAATCCTCCCTCATGAACCCGAGATTCTAGGTTCAAGTCCTCTGTCAAGCTTTTTATTTTGTGTTTCTAACCGAAAAGACGTACCTAAACCTCTTAGTTTTTTAAAGATACCTGGAACAAACGGAAGTGAGATATATATGGAAATGTAATTAACTAAAATAACTGAAAACGTTTGTATTTAAACACTTTTTAAACCGCAGGGAAGTGCTATTCATAGGCTTCCTAAAATAAACATATAGGATAATTACAGATCATGAACTCGGATGATACCATGGTTGTAGAATAATTTATTAATCACTGTTAACTTTTAAACTGTTATGTATCTTTTTCATTATAACTAGTAGGAATTCGTGCGTTGCGGCGGGCTGCACTGTGTTTTGCGGATGTGTCTGGTCAATAACGTGGCGGGTACTGTACATTATACAGAGATATTTACAATGTGTAATATATGATCGGAGGATGCACAATTTTAGTAGGGAATAGGTATAAACATTGGAGTAGAGTAAGAAGTTATTTTTGTAATAAGTATCATGGTAAAACTAACCCATAGTGTTAAATTATAGATGACACCATAGAGTTTTCTAAAAAAAACATAAGTGAAGAATAATGATTAAAAGAAATACTTCTAAACATCGTAAAGACAATGGTATTTATATTCCGTGCTTTAAATTTCTAATGGCGATATTTTTTCATTATTGTATCGTATTTATATTATGTGATAAACCTTACCCGATCTGAACCGTCAAACCGACCCGAACGACAAACCGACTTGAAGTTGGAACACCTTAAAAAGGAACCCAGTGAAAAAAATTTCTGAATCCGCCACTGTTCTAACATATTTATTTACTAGCATGCACACATATAAAATCCTTTTAATCAGAGTTTCTTCAATAACCCATATTCTTATTACAAACAAAAGACAATAAAAAATAATGTTCTTATAAAAACATAGTGAATTGCATTTTCTGTCCATTACATGAATTGTATAAAAATCCAATTAGATAAACTTTAAAGTTAAAATAAAAGGTCTTATACACCAATTTATGGGTATTTCTTAGCATCTCATGTTGATGTAGATGGGGGGAGGAATTAAACCAAGAAGTGGGAGGGAATTATAAAAGTGTTTGGGTGGCTAATGTCACAAAAAAGTCATGTGACCTTATGAGTCCACGATTATGCAAACGATCGATATTCGCTTTTCGCCAAACCTTGGAATCATTAGGGGATGGCATTTATCCACGATGAGTGATGTACCAAAATGAGTATGGACTCCTAGTAAATATAAAACCTTCATCCGTAGGACATTCCAAAAGACAAGGAGGTACACGCTACCAATTGGACTTGTCCTGATTTTTTTGTTATGTGTTTTACGTCAAAGGCATGATGCAAAACTACTATCGAGTTGGGGTCTCGCTGGAAGTAATCTCTCTATTCCTACGGGGTAGAGGTAAGGTTGTCTACATTTTACACTCCTCAAACCCTATGTTAGTTTTGTTATTGGTGAAATTTACTTAGTATGATCATGATGATGATCCGTAGGACATTCCAAAAGATAAGTAGAATAACCGTGAATCTATACATGTAACTTTTTTTTTTGCTTTCAGGTGGACTCATACCTCAAACCTTTGGCTTAGGGGCTTAGTGATACCCTAACAACCATTACATATGCATCCTTGTTCATGGTTGCTCCACACATGGGAACACCCTCTAATGTCTTGACTGCGCGCTGCCTTTATCTATAAAGCGTTGCTTGACATTCACACACTCAACCCATGTTCATTGACCAATCCCTCTATATTCGTCCATGTACTCTCGATCTCAATGCCTAGGCTCCAACAAGTATGCAGCGACAAGTAAACCTCTTTGGCATGGTCCATTAATCTCCCTAGCAATGAGCTTGAACAAGATTGGGTCTTGAAACTAGGTCATCCCAACTTGTGTTACATCCCAAAATGGTGATCTAGCCCATTATCATAACTCATTGGTCATGGACCTTCCATCCAAGTTAAACGTTCCTATCACCATTGTGTGTGGGAAAAAATATTTTAATTTTGAAGGTGACATGATTACACCGCTTACTCCTTTAGTTTAATGGATCAAACTACTTATATACCGCTTGTCACATGATGCCTTGAAAAGCATGATTCAGTTTACATTACAACTTCTAAACTTTGATACATTTATCATTTGCACCTTTGATATTTTTTTCTCCATTTTTAACCAAGCAGGTTGTGGATTTTTTTTTCATCATATGACTTTTAAAGTATGAACTTTTATTAAAAATAAAAATGAAGCTTTACAAATTTACGAATATAGTGCTTCAACGTGCTCATCTATCTATGATTAGATGTAAAGTTTTTCAAGAATCTAACTATGCGTGATTGTGTATACTTGTCGAAGCACAAACGTATAATTTGTTAAAGCCACATTAACAATAAGTGGTCTTTTACACCTTTTTTTTTTTTTTTTTCCTATTACACTACTTTAATCAACATTGCGACGTGCACTTTTTTTAGTGGTTAATATTAACGTACTGGTAGTCAAATTGTCAAAACCGTTTAGCACCCCGCCACATAGCGCTGGTTACACACCTTAAAATGCTTTCACCATGCACAAACGTAATCCATTGTTAATTACATGCATAAAAAAATCATTTTTAACAATTTTATTTCAAACCCCAAAATACCCGGAACACCAAATTAGTAGGCTGAGAATCATATTTCGCTTCGTGTATCCAACTTTAACATTTGCCCACACAAAGATAATTATTTAGGTACGTAACTCCTTAGTTATTGGTTGCGACTTCATGTAATTCCTAGTTCCTTTACGCGGTTCCATGCATCTTATGTATGGGCATGTTTAACTCCATATATTTCTTGGGCCCGACTCTGATTTAGGAATCCCGATATTCTCATACCATTCCAAATAGTTATCTAACTTTATTTAAAAACTTAGGCTGGTTTTATATAATAAAAAAACTTTTTTTTGATAATATTAACTTGGGTCTTCAACTTAACATTAAGAAAACTGAGATTTTTTAGCCGTCTTGTAATAGGATGAAAGTTAGGGATGGCCTTTTCCCCCAGGGGATTGGTAGACCAGAAAAAAAGGGGTGAAGCTCCTTGTAGGGGCCGTTAGTCGGGATTTTTCATCTATCTAGGAATTAGTAGGGCGGAGAGCCTCGCGTGCGATTGATCTTATGAAACTCTTGCCCTGCCTTCAAGATCCTCAGAGTGAACTACTCTTGCTCAAGTATTATATGGGCTTCGCCAAGTTGCTTTTTGGCTTTTTGGACGTGCCAACCCCTTATGATGGACGAAGCGGTTTCATTTTTTGACAACGGACTCCGGGAAGCCATTGAAAACATAGTGGTGTGCGGGGGGGGGGGGGGGGGGGGGGGGTCTTTGACGACTTACAATGGCTTCTGGCATCCTTGTCGATACGCTTAGGAGGACTAGGGCTTATCTCTGCGAGGGATGTGGGGGCCTATGCTTTTGTGGCCTCGAGAGCTCAATCTTGGAAACTTTCAGGACCACATTTTAAGGAATAATGGGGTGGCCGGCTTGGACTCGGATTACGTTAAGGCCTTCGATAGGCTAAATGACTCTCTCCAAGGCTTTGATATTGGCGGTTTTTCTGATAAGGACACCCCCCAAAGCCTTAAAAAACTTTGGCAAATGCCCTGTTTGGCAAAGTCGCTTAGAGCCTAGGTGAAATATTTGATCTATCCCCACGTCCAAAGGCGGTTATTGAATGCTTGCAAGCGCCCCACGCCCAAGATTTTCTGTCTATTATCCCGATCGACGGTATTGAAAGAATATACAATAATGATCAACGGTTATTGAATACTATGTGGCTAGGTATTTTTTAAAAAAAAATTGGTTGCACCATATATATGAAAGAGTATAAAATAATGATGTATTTGCCGAACAAAATACCGTGCTTTAATAATCAAGAATTCTGATAAGTTGATAATTTTACTATTAGTTGGGAATTTTGTGAAAGGTTCCTGTAAAAAGTTTCATTGACGACTAATTCATGTCGAGTAGACCTTTTTGTTGTGAGAATTCTTAATTCACGAGTTGTAGGGAGGTATTTATGTCACCACAAACAGAGACTAAAGCAAGTGTCGGATTCAAAGATGGTGTTAAAGATTATAAATTGACTTATTATAGGAATATGAAACCAAGGATACTGATATCTTGGTAGCATTTCGAGTAACTCCTCAACCTGGAGTTCCGCCTGAAGAAACAGGGGTCACAGTAGCTGTTTACAATTGCGGCAATATTCTAATCAATTTTATGAATTATTAGAAACTAACTTATCAAATTCACATTTTACATGATCGTTAGTTTATAGCCCTAAACTTATAATGGAGAGATATTTCTTATTTTCTGTTCAACAATTTTCTATTGAATGGGACATTATTTTACATCGATAAACAACAAGTAAAGGAAGAAAGATATTATTTAGCACCTCTTTCCAATACTGATTAAAATGCATTGTTGTGTCAGAAGAATGATAGTTATATTGATTCGGTATACTCTAAAGACGCCCTCAATACAATACAGAGGCCAACGATAGATAATAACTCCCCCACCCAAACACAGCTTACAACTTTCATCGTATTGTGCTCTCTAAAGAGAAACCCTTATCAAAATCTCACTCAAAAGGTGCTGAGTTGGAATCGCATTATAATTCTAAATAAAGATTCTTGTGGTTCCGGAGGTGTTAGTGCCCTTCATGTATGTCCCCAACTAGCGATAGTTTGATAATAGTCGTAAGCATAATTGTATAGCGTTTTAGATGTTATCAGATTGCATTATAGTGATTAGGGGTATTATGGGAAACTTATGGGTGCCATACGCCTACATTGGGCTCATACATGTGTACTGTGTCCATGTATGAGAGCTATACATGTTCAAGATGAAGGAGGCTTATGCCACTAGTATAAATACCCCATGCCTTAGTTTTTATAATAACTTTTGCGTATTCTAATACAAGGGCAACCCTTAGTGTGTGTTTTTGTGTGTGTGCTCTCTCTAGCTTATCCTTATCTTATCCATTAACACTCACTTATAACAACTAATCGGGTTATTGATTCCGCCTTTAATCCGAAACATGCGTGATATTCAATTCTTGTCGATCCTACAAGTGGACAGATCAAGGTTGAGATACCTATACCAACTCACACTGACTTTGAGATGGTTGATAGATGGCTAAAAAATAACCACTTAAAGATGGACCTGAGATGAATGCAGAGAGAACAAAGAGGGTTCAGGCAGCGTGTGAAGCTTGGTACTCCAGGAAGAAGCCAGAGCCAGTTCAAGCCCGAAAAGTTAGCTAGAAATGGAATCTCATGTCTGGTAACATTATCAGTTGGATGTACATGGCTCAGCTAAATGCTATTGGAATCAAGTTCGAGACCGGTATTCTATATTTTGCTAGTGTTTACAAGATCAAGTCCTTACCATACTTGTACGTTCGTGATCTTGCCCGTTTGAAGCCGATCAACACTACCAACACCCTGGAGATCTACAAAGGTTTACTGGAGAGAGAAAGCATATCAAAGTGGGTGTACAGACAGCCACAGTATCCAAAGAGTTACCAGACTGATAAGCTACATCATATCACTGGTAAGACCATTTGGAAATATATGATCACCCACTAGAGATAGTGACAAAGATTCCACTTATGCCGATGGAGAAAGATTTCATGGATAAGTTCATTTTTTGGTATGACTATCTGACCACTGAAGCCATCATAGTTTTAAAGAACGATCCCAAGATTTACAGGAAGATACGAGTTTGGGATCCGATGTGGCTAATGAATCTTTCAAAACAAGACATGTAGACACTTAACATGAATCAGATCCATTTCAAAGATCGGGATGCTGATCAGGCTAGCAGATTTCAGAAGATGGTCAGGTATTCTGCTGCTAAGAATATACATGTGGGTTGTGATTGGTCCATGCTGCGGGTGATAGAATCTTGAAGACAGTTGTCGGTTGTTCAAGTCAAGATTTTGGAAGATTTATGTTTTGTGTTTGTTTTAGTTATGTTTGTAAATATCCAGCTAGGGCCAAGGGGGAGTGTGTAAATGCATCCTTCGGCTATGTTCCTAGCTTGGATATCATAGTCGGATCATGTTTTTATCTCTTTCTGGGTTGTTTAGTTGATTACATAGGCTAAAGGGTATTTTGGTAATTTGTGGGCTACCATATGCCTTCCTTCTGGTCATACATGTGATATGTAACATCCGGCCTCTCTCATCACCAATATTGTCCGCTTTGCCCCCGATGGGTTGCCCATCCAGGAACTCACGGCTTTGTTTTTGGTTGCCCTGGTGGAGACTTCCCAGGAGGTCACCCATCCTAGTACTACTCCCACCTTAGCACGCTAAACTGTAGAGTTCTCCTCTCTTCCAGTAACATTAGGCCCAAAACGCGTTGGTAATTTAAGAGGCTTTGGATTACTTATGAACCAAGGATCTCTCCTGGCCACGGCCGATGTGGGATTTGCCTAGGGTGTCATACAATGGTCCATGTAAATCTTCTCAGAAATCGGTAATGTTACAATCACCCCCCCCCCCCCTTTAGGGACTCATCGTCCTCGATGAGTTTTGCCCCACCATCCCGAACGGCACAGGAGTGGCTCTGATACCATTTGTAACATCCGGCCTCTCTCACCACCAATATTGTCCGCTTTGCCCCCGATGGGTTGCCCATCCAGGAACTCACGGCTTTGTTTTTGGTTGCCCTGGTGGAGACTTCCCAGGAGGTCACCCATCCTAGTACTACTCCCACCTTAGCACGCTTAACTGTAGAGTTCTTCTCTCTTCCACTAACATTAAGCCCAAAACGTGTTGGTGACTTATGAACTAAGGATCTCTCCTGGCCACGGCCGATGTGGGATTTGCCTAGGGTGTCATACAATGGTCCATGTAAATCTTCTCAGAAATCGGTAATGTTACATGATATGTCACATTTATGAGAGCCATACATGTGCAAAGGAAGGGAGCTGTATGAGCACTAGTATAAATACCCCAGGCCTTAGTCTTTGTAATAACTTTTGCCTATTCCAATACAAGTGCAACCCTTTTGAGAATGTTTTTGTATGCGTGCTCTCTCTAACTTATCCTTATCTTATCCATAAACACTCACCTATAATAACTAATCGGGTTATTGATTCCACATTTAATCTGAAACGCGTGCACTATTCAATTCTTGTCGATCCTACAGGAGGATCCAGCTACAAAAGAACCAAGAATGGAGAGCTTCCCCCCCGCCGACTCTATGTCTTTAAGAACACTGGTTTTAAGAATGAGTGATTCAACTTAAAATTAGAATAAAAATATGTATTTAAATAATGTCAAATCACTAACAAGTATATGAGTTGTTTAATTTGTTTAATACAATATATTTAGAACTCACCACCCCATTAATCAGGTTTACATTTTTAATATAACGTTAGTCAGCCTTTAATTATGACAAGGTTATATAAATGGATTATACATGTGGTATTCATATTAAACGAATTTATGTGTGTCAATTTAGGGTTTATATCATTAACGCCGATAATTACATATGTCACATTTGAGTTACTTTATTCAACCCGTCAACTTGAAAGTCGTTACCATAAAATCAAACAATTTTCAAGTAGTTCTTAAAATAAAATAGAGAGGTGTTACCCATTAAAATTAAGGGGAGAGATAACGTATAAAGCCCCCTTAACGTAAGAAGCGTAAGAAGCAATCTCAGCCATTAGATTAAGGATGCAGATTAAAAACCCTAACCATACATGGGTTAAAACAGACGCACTCATTAAATTTCAGACGCACTCATTAAAATTCAGACGCACTCATTAAAATTCAGACGCACTCATTAAAATTTCAGACGCACTCATCAAAGTTCAGACGCACTCATCAAAATTTCAGAAGCACTCATTGAAAGTTTTGGAAGCACTCATTGAAAATTTTGGACGCACTCATCAAACCCACCAAAAAAACAAACGCACCTTTACCAAAAAAAACAAACGCACCTTATTAATATCAAACCAAAAATCAACCCAAACAAACGCACTCCTTTATCTCTGCTATTCATATCAAAGCAAATACCAACCCTTTACTATTTTAAACGCACCTACATCGCACATCATCACATATTTTAATATCTTCTTCTTTGTTGCACTCTCTGTGTCTTCTTCTTAAAAGCTAACACCTCTTTATCAATAACCTTCATAGCATAATAGCTTCTGTTTGTGAATATGGCTTCGTTCCTTAACTTGCACAAATAAACTTTTCCTTTATCATCATCCCATCTCCAGCCACCAATCTTTTTTGCAGGTATATCTCCATTTCACCTCTGTTTTTTTATTTACAGTCTTTTACTCTGTTTTTTCATACAAACAGTTCTCAACAAATCCTTATCCCTCAAAATGAGGACGGGTTAGGTTTAGAACAGGGAAGGATGACGTGGTGGTGCCGGGTGGTGGTTTGGTGGCGGTGGCGGTGGTGGTGGTGGTGCTTAGATCTCGATCGATGAACTTCTAGTCAGGTTTATGTTCTGTGTTTGTGTTTAGATCAGGGGAAGATAAAGGGGAAGATAATATGTTTAATCGTTGTTTAACTGTGGTTAGATATGGTTAGGTTAGATTGACAGGTGGCAAGTTCTGGTGGCTTCTTACGCTTCTTATTTTAAGAGGCTTTATACCGTATACTTTCTCTAAAATTAAATAGAGAAGTGGTGCCCACAAATGATTTGGTTGGATGAGATTAGATTGGGAGATGATGATTATGGTACGTAGAAATTGGCAATAATTGAAGGTTTGATTTCCTAGGATAAGATTTTCACTTTTCTCTTTTTCTTTTTGAGTTATTGAATCTAATTTTCTTTCTTTTCAAATAATCTATTCTCCATAAAACAAAATGTAGCAATCAATTTGACATATAAATTACTAAAATCTTTTATTCAGTGATTGACCATATAACACGCATCTAAAAAAATAAATTCACGCGTTGTCAAAAATAAAAATATCGAATGTCGACACTGGTATCAATAATAACAATACTGCTACTGATGTTATTAGGTCGGTATTGGTTATGTTCATTGGGTTATTAGTATGTTAAACATTAACACACACTTAACATATTTATTTAACGACGTCTAGGATAAGAACCACTCGAATGCAAAAGTGTATACCACTAGTGTAGGATTGGATTCGGACAATAGACGATGTATCACGCACGTATCCGATTGAAGGCGGAATCAATTATCCGGTTAGTTGTTATAGGTGAGTGTTAGTGAAGATAATCATAATATAGAGAGCACACACACAAAAACACACACTTAAGGGCTACACTTGTATAAAATGGCAAACGTCTTTAAAACAACACAAGGCATGGGGTATTTATAGTCAATGACACATACGCCAAGGAGCACCACGTGTATGGCCTCCATACGAGTCCCTATGATGCGCGTATGAACATCATACGCGTATGGACATTACAACTTGACTAAAATAACCCTAAACACTATAATGCAACCCAAACGGCTATGCAATCATGCCTACAACTAACATCGACCTAACACTAGCTGGGGATATACATGGAACTAGGATAGCCACTAAACAAACGCTTACCAATATGGGATCCTCTTAAAGCAAGAAAATCAAGAGTACTCGCCAGCACTTTATTACACTTAATTGGTAATATTTATACTTGCGGTCAATAGTCCCCACGCACACAACACATTCCCGTATCAGGAATTGTGCAAAGCTTCGTCGTAACGGGTGTGTACGCCATGACCATTCGTTTACAAGACACGAGATTGATTGAATCTCGGTCAGGGTGAGGGAAGATACCAGAAATCATTTTTATTTTATTTAATTTAAATTTATTTATTATTTTTTTATAGATACTTTCCTTAAAGGGCGTGTGCAATCCGAGTCACTATCCCAGTGCACAGTCGCCATAAGCTCCGTATTTATTCACTTACTGTACGTGTGGCTGATTCACACACTGATCTTAGCGTATGTGTTCAATCCAGGTCGCTATCCCAGTGAACATTCACCATAAGCGTTAGAATTACTTATAGTAGCCTCCACACATAAGTTAGGTTTCTGGTACGAGTTGCTAGAGACGAAAGACACTCACACTCCTCAGCTAAAATTCTCTTATTATTTGTACAAGAATTAGGGTTTGGCTATTTATGAATCTTTTCAACACATTTTAAGAACGTCTGATCGATACAACCGGATTTACAATAAATCCAAGATTCGATCAGTTGTTCCCGGATGAATCACAGACTTAAAGACCCGAAACCTCAGAGTTTGGCAACCCATCAATTGAGATTTCGGTACTAAGACCATATGCCAATGAGGCGGGATAACCACTCAACATTAAGTCGTGTAATGTTTATATCAACGTGCCAACTTTGAAATGATTTTCAGGCCTACTAGTATATCATTTGTAAGACTGATTATCATTTGCAATTTCGGTTTTGAGGAAATCAGACAGTTCACTGATGTACTATCATTTTCTTTTTTTCTTTTTTTTATGTTTTTGTGTTTTTTTTTTTTTTTTGGAATTTTCTCCCCCTAAAATTCAAAAAGTTTAAAGAAATTTAAATTGGTTTTATGCAATAAACGGGTCAAAATCGGTTTTCTATAACAATTGCCTTTAAAATTTCAGATCTGATGCAAAACCCCTACAACAACACACATGATATGAGCCTTGGCTCTGATACCACTTGTAGGATCGGATTCGGACAAGATATGAAGTATCACGCACTTATCGGATTAAAGGCAGAATCAACAATCCGATTAGTTGTTATAGGTGAGTGTTAGTGAAGTAGATAATAATAATATGGAGAGCACACAAACAAAAACACAAACTTAAGGGCTGCACTTGTGTAAAATGGCAAACGTTTTTAAAACAACACAAGGCATGGTGTATTTATAGTCAAGGACCCATACGCCAAGGAGCACCACGCGTATGGCCTCCATACGGGTCCTATGATACGCTTATGAATATCATACACGTATGGACATTACAATTTGACTAAAATACCCCTAAACACTATAATGCAACCCAAACGACTATATAATCATGCCTACGACTAATATCGAGCTATCACTAGCTGAGAACATACACAAAGTGCACTAACAACCGGGACTATTCGTATTAAATGAGAGCATTTTGTAGGTCCTTGGAATGGATCGATAACAAGCTGGATCAGATCTATCAAGGTGCGGAATCCCTCGATAGACGTTTATGCAAACAATGAATCAATCACAACGGGAATACTTATAAAGGGCTTGTCTATTGATATTATTTTAGTGGAACCAATATCAATTACAAGCAACTAACTGACCAACCCTAGCCAACACCCCATGCAAGATATATATACTTGCAAGCGCCGGACTTGTGAGGGACGAAAATAGCCCATGAAACAGTTGGGCGAAGATGCCAAATGGCATCTTCGCCTTTTGCTAGCTTCGCCTTATATCTATGTTAATCTACTAACATTGTTTGCTAGGGAAACACACAAAAGACTATCATACCTGACTTATAACAAGGTCTTGAATGTTACAATCAACCTATCAGCAAACCCAAAAACGATACTAATCTAGAGAAGCGTTTGTCACATAAACATGCACTAACAAACTCCCCCTTGACAAATGCTCTCTAGATCTTCAACCTCCTGCAGCCTTCAGTCTTCAAGATAATGCCAGCTGCTGCCAGCATAGAACTTCTTCTTCACACATAGATCCACGACTCCTTGATAGCGATAACCCCGATGTCTCAAGTCATCTCTGTAGTAGATTTGTTGTCGATCTGTACAGCTTCTTCAAATCAGCTCTGGAGAGGTTCACGAGATGCATAGGGTCATAAAGCTTCAGCAGAGATTTCTCATTCTGATCTTCCATCACTGCTTCAGCTGTATCACTATCTATGTACCACAATTTGAGGTTGCCCAGAATGTCTTGAGGGAGCTTCTTCAAGGGAACCCGCATCAAACACCTAGCAGGTTTGTAATACACCTTCATCTAAGGCTTGCTCGTCCTCGGATCAATCCGTGTTTTGTCCTTAACCCACTTTCCTTTCAGCGGTTTAAAGTACCGAAACTTCCCTTCCCTGATCTCATACCTCAACGTCTTCTCCAAACCTCCAGCATACGTATCATCGATGGGATTGATCATTGACGACGTGGGTCCTAAAATCCCCACGTTTAGTCCCTTGTTAAAAAATAAAGCAATGAAAAGTAGTAAAGATGCCTGACTTATTGGAGATGAACAGCCTACGTAGGGCAGGCGGCAGCACGGCTGCCGTACGGAAACGCTGCACCAAAAAGCAAATAGTAACTTCATTGGGAACATAAAAAGGTATTTTAACTCTTGCTATGGTCAAAGGTAAAAAACAACACACAGCTCCAAGCCTGACCTAGAAAGTAGCAAAAGCTGAAAATATACCAAATGGGCAAAGCTTCACTGCAGGGACTCTCTAAATTGTGCAGGGTTGACTCTCTAAATTGTGCAGGGACTCTCTAAATATACCAAAGTAGCACAAAGTAACTGCAGGGTTGACTCTCCTTGTGCAGGTCGATCCAGCAGCTCAAGGACCCTCTAAACTCAACACACCCCTAACCTTAAACATCTCTTAACCTAATCCCAGTCATTTTCCTTGTTGTAGCAACAAGTGGCGCCCACTGTGGGGCTGTGGCTACTTTAAACAAAGTCGTTGGAAGTTTCTACAGTCCCGTTTGTTCCTAAGTAACCATTTTTTGCGATGACCGGTGGAGATAGCCACCCAGACGAGGGTCCCTCGGAAACTCCGGCCAACAGCCACACTTCTGGTGACGGTGCGAGCCGAGAGACACCCGAACGGACGGACCACGTGTCGAACCGTCTCTAAGAGACATGCCTGACTTCCGAACTCCACAGTCCTCAAGGGCTGTCAACTTGTCTCCTGGAGACAATGTGTTGTTACCCATTGAACGTATGGACATCACTCCAGAGGGAGTACAAAGAAATTTCTTGCAACTCTGAGACCTCCTGAACGGCTATGTACGGGAGAAGAGATCCCGAGGTGTGACGGTCAGGTTATCTTATGATGAAGAACCTGTTGTTACGCTCTCACCTGGTCCTCCAGTGATCGGAACCACCACATCACGGTCACCCGACGATTTAACGCAAGTCCTCACCCTTACCTAAACGATCAAAGGGTATCTTTTCAGGAGGAGGCCCCAGACATTCCGTGCTCTCCCCCGAGGTCCAAGAGTATACGGTAGAGCAGCTATTGGAAGTCACACAGGCTTCCCTGTCGTCTTCAACACCACTCTCCTATGGGGAAGCTTTGAGATCCTTACCCCTAGCAAGAAGTGCAATAGCCACCTCCTTGATGGGAGTCAGCTGCCCTTCCGGGGCTCCTATCTTCCCTCCAGGAGTGGTGTACCCCAATTATTCGCATCCTCAGTACTCACCTTATGTGCCACCGTATTTCCCCAATTGGCCAGGAGGTTACCCAAGGCAGGTCCCACCTCCCCTAAGCCAGGTGCCGAGAACGTCTCTTCCTGGAGGCCAAGGTTCTGGGACCTCCCATCCTCCTGTCCTCACCTATATGGCGGAGACAAGAATTGAGGCTACCCCCTCGGAGCCATACCGTCCCAAATCGTTGGAATGCTTTGCCGAGCATATAGCTCACTTTGATTTCCCTAATAAAATCAAAATGCCGGCTAATGTAAAAACGTATGATGGGACCGAAGACCCTAACGATCACCTGAATGTCTTCTCTGGGGCAGCAACTGCGGAAAAGTGGAACAATGCCAAATACTGTCACATGTTTATGCAAACCCTAGTGGGAGCAGCTCGCCTATGGTTTTGTGTCCTCCCATCTCAGAGCATCTCTTCTTTCGATGACCTACGGAGGAGTTTCACGTCGAACTTTAATCCCCTAAGAAAATGTAGCAAGGATGCTGTTATACTACATCAGATCCAGCAGGGGGAACATGAGGATCTCCGAACATTCATTGAAAAATACAAGAGGGAAGGCTTACAATATAGTGGGGCCACAGAGAAGATTAGGGTGTTAGGTTTTATGGGAGCCATTCGTCCCAAAAAGCTTCTAAGAAGATTTCATGAGGATGTTCCTTAAACCATGGAGGAAGCTTTCGAAAGGGCAGAAGCCTTCCTTAGGGGAGAAGAAGCTCTTACCCGGCAAGACTCGAAGAAACGGGATAGAGGAAGCTGGAGAGGCAGCTCTTCCGGCTCTCGAAGACCCAGCTTCCAGCCTTTTAAGGAGAGGCGGTTTGGCAGATCATTTGACTCAAGAAGAAATGGGGAACGGAGGCAATCTCCTTGGTCGGGGAGGTACCATGATAAGGAAAAGCAAGTGTTCACTATCCTTACCAAGACACCCCAGGAGATACTTTCCACTGAGGAGGTTAAGTAAACCTTCCGTCCTCCACGGCCCTTGTCCAAGCCAGCCAATAAAAGATACGGGGCATCACACTGCGCCTTCCATAATGATACGGGGCATCACACTAACGATTGTTACCAATTAAAAAAGAGGATAGAAGAGGACGTTAAGTCTGGTGAATTGGCTCACTTAATCAAGGACATCAAAGGGAAGATGGACGATGGAAGGAAAGATAAAGAAGTCAACATGGCTAGACAGGAGGGGACACCGCAGACCAAGAAAGCTCGTACTGAGCCCTGGAACAAGCAGTACATCTGCCTTCCTCATGCTCCAGACGAGTTGATCGTCACCCCAGTAATAGTAAAAGCAGAACTGGATGGTTTCCCGGTGGATAGGGTGTACATGGACTGTGGTGCCTCATCGGAGGTAATGTATGAAAAATGCTTCGAAACATTAAGTCCCAAGATAAGATCCAAACTCAAACCATCATATGCGTCTCTGGTGGGCTTCTCTAGGGAGCGTGTACATCCCTTAGGGAAGCTCACCCTCGGCGTTTGTTTCAGGGATGGGGATCTGTCAAGAACAGAGGAGCTGACGTCCTCAGAAATTAGGTACCCTTCCAGCTACAATGTTCTCATCGGAAGGGTGGGCATTGCTACTTTCGGTGCCGTAGTATCAACGACACATGGCTTAATGAAGCTTCCCAGTCCAAACGGGATTGCAACACTGAAACCCTCAGCTGAAGCCTTGCTTATAGCCTCCGTGGAAGAGGCCAAAGACCTTAGGGAAGCAGAAAAACCGACCAATGACCTTGTTCGGGAGGTCAGCATAAACCATGCTTACCCGGAACGAACCATTAAAGTTAACAACCTGCTCCTAAGTAAGGTTACATGTGAACTAATTGACCTCTTGCAGGAAAGTAAAGATTTGTTCGCTTGGTGTTCAAGTGACATGACTGGGGCCCAAGAGATCTGGCTGAACACTCGATGAACATTGCTCCCTCATACAAGCCTGTTGTCCAGAAGAAGAGGAGCCTGCCCCGGCCAGGAGCCAGGCTACCTATCAAGAGGTTGAGAAGTTGGTGGAAGCTGGTATCCTAAGGGAAGTCCAGTACCACTCTTGGGTTTCCAATCCAGTTATGGTAGCAAAGTAAGACGGAACTTGGAGGATGTGCGTGGATTTCAAAGATCTTAATAAGGCCTGCCCCAAATTCTATTACCCCCTTCCCGAAATCGACTGGAAGGTAGACTCCCTCACAGGTTTCCAATACAAGTGTTTCTTGGATGTCTACAAGGGGTACCATCAAATACAAATGAAGCAGGAAGATGAAGAAAAGATGGCATTTCACACCGATAAGGGGAACTTTTGCTACAAGAAGATGCCCTTTGGCCTGAAGAATGCGGGGGCAACCTACCAACGGCTTGTAGATCAAGCTTTCTCACAACATATAGGAAAAAAAATGGAAGCCTACGTAGACGATTTGGTCATTAAAAGCAAGTCTGGGGAGGCCATGATTAAGGACATCCGAGAAACCGTTGACAACCTCCGAAGAATAAACATGAAGCCAAATCAAGTAAATTGTTCCTTCGGATTTGAGGAGGGCAAGTTTCTTGGCCATATATTTGGAAAACAAAGTATCAATGCGAATACCATCAAAATTCAAGCTGTCTTAAACATGAAGTTGCCTACCACAAAAAAGGAAGTGCAGAGCCTCAACGGTAAAATTGTTGCCCTAAAACGTTTCTTGCCTAAATCCGCGGAGAAATCCTTGCCTTACTTTAAAACACTCAAAAACTGTGTTGGCAAGAAGGATTTCTGTTGGACAACAAAGGCAGAAGATACCTGTATTGAGCTTAAAAAACACATAGCTTCCTTGCCAGAAATGGCTGCATCCGAATAAGAGGAAGTGTTAACAGTTTACTTATCTGCATGATCGGAAGCTGTAAGCTCGGTCCTCCTGGTTGACCAAGGGAAGGAACAAATACCTGTTTATTTTGTCAGTCGAGCCGTAAAAGATGTTGAAATTAATTATGCTCCTATAGAGAAGCTGGTGCTGGCACTTGTACACACTGCTAAGAGGCTAAGGCCATATTTCCAAGCTCACCCGATGAAAGTAATCACCGATCAACCTATACGCTCTGTCTTAGAAAAGCCAGAAGACTCGGGAAGGTTGGCAAAGTGGGCTGTTGGCCTAGGGGAGCACAAGATAGAATATGTTCCAAGAAGGGCTTACAAGGGACAGGTATTTGCAGACTTCCTCACTGAGCTGCCCAGCCAGCAGATAGGGGAAGAATTGAACGAGGTCGAGGAGGAGCAACCTGACCGCAAAGGAAAGTGGTGTCTTTTCACTGATGGAGCGTCAAGTGTAGAAGGTTCCAGGGCTGGTCTTGTCATCAGGTACCCCCACGGAACTGAATACACTTATGCACTCCATCTGGACTTCCCCTTCACCAATAACGTTGCTAAATATGAGGCCCTACTGGCCGGCCTAAGATTGGCAAAGAGCATGAAGGTACGAGAACTGAAAGTGATCGTTGATTCAAACCTGGTGGTCAACCAAGTTAACGGGCGGTACACGGCTAAGGAACCTTCAATGATCAAGTACAGAGAAAAGGTTAAGGAATTCATCAAGGAATTTGAAGTCTTTACACTTGAACAAATATCAAGAACTAAAAACAAGCAGGCAGATGCCTTAAGCAAGCTGGCTTCCCTGACATTTGCTCACTTAACCAAAAAGGTCTTAGTTATAGTACTACGAGAACCATCCATTAACGACAAAGAAATCCAAGATGTGGTCACCGAGACAGAATCCACCTGGATGACGCCCATTACGTCCTACCTTAAGGAAGGGAAGCTGTCAGATGACGAGGGAGAAGCAAAGGGATTGGTCATCAAGACAAGACAATATGTGATTGAAGATGACCAGCTCTATAAGAAGGCCTACCTTGCACCTATGCTCAGGCACGTAGGCCCCAATCAAAGCATCTATCTCATCAGGGAAGTGCATGAAGGGATATGTGGCATGCATGTTGGACCTCGGGTTGTCGTATCAAAGTTGATGAATCTTGGCTATTATTGGCCAACAATGCACAAAGATGCATTCGAGGTAATTCGTAAGTGTGAAGCATGCCAGCTACAAACGCGGGTGAAGACCAACCCCAAGTGTGCTACCCCGCAATTTCAGGTTCTCACTTTAACAAAACTCTAGTTACATTCTTTGCATTCTACTTAACTAGGGTTAGCTAGATAAGGCACACGTTGCACAGTTATAGGTAATAACTGCATGAAGTGGTAATTCGGGGAATTACCAGACTATATACATGAGTAGTGAACCTCGGACACTGATGAACGGTGAAATTAGATAATTGTGAATTAATTGATTGAGATTGATTGCAATTATGTGCTTCTGTGAAACTATTGGCAAACTGTATGTGATTACGTGAACTTAAACCGAAAACGTTAATAAAAATCGTAATGGGTGGACCATTAGGATGGTTGGTGTCTTAACACATGGGGTTACATTTGTTATGGTCCAAAAGAGTGAAAACATCGAAGAAAACACGCGGTACAGCGAAGCAGGACACCCGAAGCGGGTCGGGGAGGAGTGAACGGCCGCTCACTCTCTCCGAGCGGCCGCGCGCAGGATCTTGACGCAAATAAACCGACTCAAAACACTATTTAAGCAACCTTAAGCCTCGTGTATCCCCTAAACTCAACCCTGATCGCCCCTGCGCAGGATTGCGCACAGGTCTGAAACACTTTTATAAAGATTAAAACTTGATACTTAGAGATAAAAAGGATTAATCATGTTGTAATGTAATGGATATGATGTGTTTTGCATGATTATGCATGTTCTTGATGTTTTAGGCTACATGGGTTTATGAATGATGATGATTATGATGTATCATTATGGTTTTGATCAGATTTGGCTCTTATTAATGTTGTATGATGTTTGTTGGGTTTTTTTATTGATAATATGCAACTAGGGTTTGATATAATTGATAATATTGCATGATTAAAATCTGGACAGAATCTGAATGTCGACTTGTAGGGTCTGTTATGTGACTTTAAATTGTTGATCTTGATGATTTCTTTGCATGGTTGTATTATACATGGTCTTAGCTTTTCATAATGGGCAAAATCGTCTGAATTGGATGTCGTTTGAGTAGTTTTTGGAATTTTATTTGATCAATAAGGGTCAAATCAGATTTTTGGACTTGTAAACTGAGTGAACTTTAAACGATCATGACTTGAGTTCTACAAAGAGTTAGGTTATGAAATTTGGACAGTAGATCAACACTGGAATAAATTGTCTTTTCCAAGTGGATTCACCCCGTTTGGGTGAATACAAAATTTTTGGGAATTTGTCTACTAAACTGACCTGTTGTGAAAACTTTCTGGACATAGCTGTGTTATACGAATTTTCATAATTTTTGTGTTTGGTTTTGAGACAAAAAAAAATTGGGTTATCAAGTAAACCCCAAAGACCATTCTGTATAAATTTGGGAGTTTAAATCGTTTGTTAAGTATTTTAAGTAAATTGTTTTCTACAGCACACAATCTGCCCTGAAAACGCAGATTGCGTAAAGTATGTTTATATGACTATATGGAGTCCTATGTGGTATGTATTTAACATGAACTTGTATGGACACTTATGTGGGACTTATACAAAGTATAAAACCGATGTTAATCAATATGTTCACCAACGGGTTCGTAGGGTTTACTTCTGCATGTAGAATCACTAGGTGTCACATACACAGTTTTGAACATTTAAACGTCTTGGACAAACAGGTTATATGGTGTATTGGTTGTACACATATACTCACTTAGTGACACTTGAAATAGGGAGTCGGTAGCACCCTATTGTTTTGGAGTTTGGATAATTTTGCTTGCGACCAAAGGTGAGTTTCACTACTTTTACTCAAAGGCATGCGTCTCGGGTTAAGACAACTTTGGTAAATGTTTTCTAGTCCGGTTTGGGACTACTCGGGCTATGACTCCTTGTGTGGGTCCAACAATGACTCCTTGTGTGGGTCCGACAATGACTCTTTGGGAGGGTCCGACATGATTCCTTAGGTTGTGCAGCAACCTCATGTTTGCGGTGCTGGGAGCACAGGCATGAACTTCTGACCACATCTGTTTTGCTAGTGTTGATAGACACTAGTCACTAAGGCAGTTTAACGTATGTTAACACATTACTGAAGGTTCCCAATAATCACATGTTTAGTTACAATGAGTGGGCTAGCTACCCCTGACACACTTAAACTAATGACACTTGAACATTTGGGTTTTGACTTCTTTATACTTGTTATCCAAACTGTGAACTCGCCAACATTGTTTGTTGACCCACTATCTACATGCTTTTGCAGGATATTAGCTTCCGGTGTCACGATTAGGAAGCACTGCACGTTTACTGCATTTGGGGTCTTGGGCATACACCTAAATTACACATCGTGCTTTTACGTTTATTTCTATATGGTTTTAATTTGGGCGCGTTGTTTTGCTCATGGTTTCTAAAAGATTTAAAATTTGGTTTACGCTTCCGCAGCTTAACTAAACTTGGTTTTTGAAAACGAACTAAATGGTTTGGGCTTTTAGAGTTCGTTCATATGACTTATGGCTATGGGATCCTGGTATGTCATGCGTCTCGTGGTAAACCCCGCAGTGGAAATTTGAGGGTGTGACACCAAGCTTGATCTTGTACCCGTCATCTCAGCCTGGCCCTTCTATAAGTGGGGTATGGACATCGTGGGTCCCTTCCCACAGACTCCAGGAAAACTAAAGTTCCTTTTGGTAGCTGTGCTCTATTTCACTAAGTGGCCGGAGGTCAGGCCATTGGCCACCATATTAGGAAAGCATGTGATCAACTTCGTTTAGGAACAAATAATTTGTAGATATGGGCTACCAGGGGACATCGTTACAGACAATGGAAAACAGTTCGTAAATAGGCCATTCAGCACTTGGTGCTCCGAGCTAGAAATCAAGCAAGTATTCAACTCGGTAGCTTATCCCCAGTCCAATGGGTGGGTTGAACGAATGAACAGAAGCATTATTGAAGGTATTAAAACAAGGCTGGGAAGGTATGGCAAGAACTGGGTAGATGGGCTCCCGAGTGTCTTGTGGGCGATAAGAACTATGGAAAAAACAAGCCACCGAAGAACACCCTACAACCTTGTCTTTGGGACCGAAGTTGTGATACCTGCCGGGATAGGGGTAAGCTCAAATAGAAATGCTTGCAAAGATTCACAACACAATGACAAAGAGGTGGTACTCAATTTAGACCTCCTGGAAGAAGCAAGGGACTAAGCCTCCATCAGGGAGGCCAGGTACAAAAAGAAGTTGGAAGCCTATTACAACACAAGGGTAAAGAAAGAGGTCTTCAAACCAGGGGACCTTGTGTTAAGGTGCAATGAAGCCAGTAAGCAGCAAATCACAGGGAAGTTGGGCCCCCGTTGGCAAGGCCCCTATGTCATCAAGGAGGCCCATAAAGGGGGGTCCTATAAGCTAGCTGACCCTAATGGCAAAATGGTCCCAAGGCATTGGAGTGACAAGCACCTGAAGCGATTTTTATGTTTAATGGTTGTAATGCTATTATGTACTCCGAATGTTACGAGTAATGGAAAAACATTGTTTTAGAATCAATTCACTTATCACTTATCTTACCAAAGGGTGAGCCCCTCCTAACAAGGCTCCATGGGGTCCGGCGCTATACCTACCCATGAAACGGGGATGAGCTCCCAGGCCACAACTGCTCAACAGGGAACAAGGCTGAATATCTTCCTGTATACAGGGTGAGTTTCTAAAACAATCCACAACTCCATGGGACAAGTCTTAAAGAGAAAACCTAAACCCATGAAAGAGGGTGAGCTCCTCACACCAAGACAGCTTATACATGTTCATATAAAACACAAAGAACGAACATATAACATAAAAACCGTTCAGTATGGTTCCAGATAAACAAACAAGCTAATAGGGTATGTATTACATCAGCCCTCTAACTAAGTAACTTGGGTTGGATGACTTCAGCATTCAACTCAAAAGTGAAAAGTTAAAGACATTGCAAACACAACACAACACATTACAAGTAAAAGAATAAAACGACAACCAAGCATTAAACATAAAGGCATCACCCCTAAGGGGCGAGCATCCTGATTATCAACATTCTAAAGATAAAAGCCTTGAAGGCTGACAGTACAAGGATAACATCAAAAGAAAATATTACTAAGACATACTAGATTCATGGGGTAGCCGCATCTTCTGCTTTATTAGCGGAATCACCCTCGCAGGTGGAAGCAAGCATTTGGTTACCAACATCATCATACAAGCCTTTAGTATCCAGGCCAAAGAAAGGATCATCCTCAGCAGAAAGAGGGGTAGACTCAACCTCCAAGGCTTGAATAGGGGAAGGGCTGTCAAGCACCTGCTCCGATAAGGGAGCTTCATAAATGGTTTCCATAGGTTTGTTACGCTTGGAACTTCCTTCCGCAGAGTCACCCCCTTCAGGCATGATCTTCAACGGCCTTTTCAACACATAAGAGCTAAAAACCTCGTCGGCCACCTCCTTCTTCAACCTTTCAGGTTCCAAATTTTGCAGGAAAGAAAGCGGTTGCTCAGATGACTTGCCAATGGCAAAGATGTAAGGATAGGTAGACAACTCCATTGCTTTCACTGCGTCAACAAACTCTGCACCAGATGAAGGCTTGAAGGAGGGCAACTCCTCGAGTTTTTGGCATGCCTCAGCTGCCTTAAAACCAACCTAAATTCCCCCATGACAGCCAAAAGCTATGGCCTTGGAATAAATCTCAGCAAGAGAAGCATTAAACTCTTGGGAGTGCAAGAGGTTACTAACAATGCAGACAACACCTTTGGAGATCAGCCAGTCTTTTTTCCTCGGTTAGACGGTCAACTTGGTCCCTCAGCTCAATTCCAACCTTCTCTATAGCAAATTTACCCAGGCCCCTCGCTTTAGCCAAAGCGAGGCGCTTTCCTTAGGGAGTTGAATTAGAAATAAGGGGGTTTAATTAGAAAGGTCCTTTGCAATAGGGAAACAATATATCACTAGACCACTAAAGATTTATTTTTAGTTTTCTAATACACATAATATTTTGCCGAAACGAATTAGTACCATCTGAATAACATCTGTACCAGTATTACTTTATGTTTTTTTGGTTTCGATACTAGTAAGTTTTGATGTTTTTTCTGTATCCGTATAGAAGCGGCACCATAGCGCAGCGTAACTTTGTATTGTATATTCTCACAACTTTATGTTCTTAACGTTTATCTAATCAAGTCTAATACTATTATAGAAATTTCATTTTATGTTTCGTGCATATACCGAATTTCCACTGCATTTCATTACAAAATCCCATTCAATGGCGAAGGATAGTGAGGGTCAGGGGTGTCCCGACACCCACTGTTTTTTGGTTCAGTTGTGAAAGTTTGCGATTTTCGTAGGTAATTTTTATATAGATTGAGTCCGCCCCCACCAATTTGATCTTCCGGCCCCTACAGATACGAAAAGATTGAGTCCGCCCCGCCGATATGATCTTTAAGCTTCGCCACTGATCCCATTAGTAATATATTCATATTGAAAAATAACACATTTGGTGGTGACAAGTTGGTTGAAAGATAACTAATTAGACCAGTTTAGTGTGCGATAAGAAGGGAAGCACATTGTCTAGTCAACTTATGCCATATTCCAATGGCAATATATGCACCCACGCCCAACTATGGTTGGTTCCATCTTTAGCATTTTTTTGACCACTAATTACCTGTCAACAGCGACAACAACTATTATAATTTTGTTATTATTATTTCTGCTATGTTTTACTGTTATTGGTCTTGTTGTGATTGCTATATTCTATGATATTGTTTTCGATAATATAAAACTAAGATACCATATAGATGGTGAAGACTACGGGTGGTTATTTTGACACACCTTGAACACAACACAAAAATAATTAGGTCATGGTTATCAAATGCAACTCATTTAATATACATTTTTGTGTGTTCAGTTGACTTGATTAGCATTTTTTAATTGGGATAATGGATTTAATTACTCCCAACTATCGCCTGTTGGCGGATAATACTCCCAACTATCACTTTGGCCATTAGCACTCCAGACTTTCAACTTGTTGGATTTTATCACTTCCAAACTAATTGAGGTCTAACCCAGTTAGTGTTTGTGGCCAAAATGTAAAAAACAAAACTTAAGAGACCCTTTTGAAACTTTTTATTATTATTATTATTATTATTATTATTATTATTATTATTATTATTATTATTATATCTTTTAAAAATTTTGTAAATCCCAACCCCCCCCCCCCCTCCTTTCCTGTTGACAAACCACCCCCCCCCCCCCTCTTTGTCTCTCTAAACCACCATCACCACCACCTCCACCTCCACCATCACCCATTGGTGGTGGAGTTCAGAGAGAGAGAGGGAGTTCAGAGAGAGAGAGAGAAACCCCTGCACCACCACCGCCCTGCACCACCACTGCCCTGCACCACCCCCTCCCCTATTCTAATCTATCTAATAACACTAAGCATCGATAAAAAAAACTAAAAACCCTAAATCTAAATATAACAATAATAACCTAAAGCTAAATCTAAATCTGAAACTTAATAATAACAATAAAATCATGAAATCTAATCGTGATAGAAGTTTAAAACCTGAGGATATTCAAAGCAGATGGTTCGATTGTTCCTGTTCCTGATGGTGGTGGTGCTGGTGCGACGTTGCAGTGGTGGTTACAGTGGTGGTGGTAGTGCGAGGATGGAGGGTGAACGATTAACACGCTCCTTCTTCTTAATCTGCTTCCCGAGTACGATTAACCCCAACCAAGCACGATTAACACCCGATTAACACCGTCGTTCTCCTCGCCGCCGTCCTCCTCTCCGCCGCCTCCTTGTTTCTTCTTCTGCTAGGGTTTCGTTGGTTGTGGTTTTGGATGAAGGTGAAGGGTGGTGGTGGTGGAAGGTATGGGTGGTTTAGAGAGAGAATGGTGGTGGATGACGGTGAAGGGTGGGTGGATGAAGGTGGTGAAGGGTGGTGGTGGTTTAGAGAGAGAAAGGGTGAGGTAGGTCTGAAGAAGGACGGGGGGGGGGGGGGGGGGGGGGGGGGTGTTATAAACTTTAAATAATAATAATAATAAAAAGTTTCAAAAAAGTCCCTTATGTTTAGGTTTTCACATTTTTGCCACATAAATTGTCCCTTAAGTTTAGTTTTTTACATTTTGACCACGAACACTAACTGGGTTAGACCTCAGTTAGTTTGTGGGTGATAAAATCCAACAAGTTGAAAGTTGGGAGTGCTAATGGACAAAGTCATAGTTGGGAGCACTATCCGCCAACAGGCGATAGTTGGGAGTAATTAAATCTATTATCCCTTTTTAATTTGACAACTCATGTTCAAGTTGTATTATTTCACCCGTATGTTTAAACATATTAACCCACCAAACCCGTTTAACGCGTTTATTCAATCCCTGACCCATTTAAATCTTAACTACAATCCATCAACGTGCGTACAATACAAGATCCGGTCTGACTTGTTTATATAAATGTTTAAATGAGGTCGTGTTCGGGTAACATGATTTAAACGTGTCTCGTCAGGGTTTATTTGTTTAAAGCGAACAAATATACGGGTCTTGTCCGGTCTTCCAGAGTCAACGATTCTACCCGCTAACCGGGGCTGGTGTAGCCATCATCCATGGGGGCCCAACATATTTTAAAGTTTATACATAATTTAAAAAAATAGCAACAAATAACTTGATTTAAGGCCCAAACAAAACATGGGAAAAGAATTAACTTTAGGGCCCATAAATAAACCCAGTTACATGTTAGCCCACATTAGAATTTTAATAGCACAATGACCAATGGCCCAATAGGTTGTTTGTTTAAACTAAATAACCCAAATATAAAAAGAATCTCAGTGGGAACGGACGTGCAGGATTTGGGTTTTCGGTTTCGTTTTTCCGTGAATGATGGATTCCTTTGAAATCAGAAAGCGTCCGTTTCATGGATTACAATGAAAGTGGAATTCGCTCGATAACTATAATTTGATTTGGAATTTAAATGTATTCGTTTCATAAAATATGAAATCTCGATGGAATTGAAATGTAGATTCCCTTTCGTACTTTATTGTTCAATTACAATTCTCCTTTTGTTGTAACGAACAACATAAGAAGTCGAATACATATTCTAATTCCATTCCGTGAAACGAACACTAAAATTTTGATATTTGAATTTTGATTATTTGAAATTGAAACAAACAGAACTGTATTATGAATTACGAATGCATATTTACTTCTTGTATAATGAATACATGATCTATGAATCTGTATATATAATAAACGAAGAGAAAGTATACGGTATAAAGCCCCTTAAAATAAGAAGCGTAAGAAGCTACCAGAGATTGACACCTATCAATCTAACCTAACCACAGTTAAACCACAATTAAACGTATTTTTTCTCTTCCTGTTCTAGACCTAACCTATCTCATTTTGAAACAAACCGATCGCCACCACCACCACCTACCACCACGGAACATGCTCCACACACAAACGGTAGGAACAGTTCCAAACGGATACCGTCTTCGACATCACAGAGACGACCTGCAACCAACCTCACAGCCGACTGCATCTCCCACCGTCTAAACCTCCGACCACTTACAACCACCATCTGGTCACCGTGCATTCCTTCACTATCGAACAAGAAAAGAAAAGCGTGCTTGATCAATTCAAAAGTGGGAAATCAGTGGCTAAAAATGTAACATCTTGTTCCGAGATCAACAATATTATGGATGATTTCTTGGAAATGGAGCGAGCTGAAAGAACAATTAGAGAAATGGATTTTATCATCTCTTGTAAATGCTTTTGGTGGTGCAGAATTCTCTGATACCTCTGTTAGTGGGAAGTTATATTATATTGAAGAAGGCACATCTTTTTTACTCAAAAAGTGTAGGTGCGTTTGAAATTTCTTAAGGTGCGTTTGTTTTGGTTTGAAATTTTTTTTTTTGTTTTTAATGAGTGCGTCTAAAATTTTCAATGAGTTATTCCAAACTTTTAATGAGTGCGTCTGAAATTTCAATGAGTGCGTCTGAAGTTTTGATGAGTGCGTCTGAAAATCTTGATGAGTGATTCCAAACTTTTAATGAGTGCGTCTGAAATTTCAATGAGTGCGTCTGAAGTTTTGATGAGTGCGTCTGAAAATCTTGAAGAGTGCGTCTGAAAATCTTGAAGAGTGCGTCTGATATCTAAAAGTGCTCTGTTTTCACCAACTTCATCTTCTTCCTCTGTAACTTTTTTTAACCTAATTTTTAGGTTTAATCATCCTTATTGAAACAAAATCGGAAGTATTCGACAACTATTACGATTCATAATTGTTCATATGCTTATTTAATCATTTTTTGTTTGTAATTGTTTTTTTTTTTTTTTGAATTGTGTAATCATTCTGAACATGAATTGATTTGAAAACGATGAAAAATCAGGGTTCAAATTAGTTCTGTTGTTACGATTTTAAAAAAAAAATTAGACGGTTACAAGGTTTTTTCCTATTTTACGCTTGGTTAGTTTAACCCAGGTATGATTAGGGTTTTTAATCTGCATCCAGAAATCTTGTTAATCTAATGGCTGAGATTGTTTCTTACGCTTCTTACGTTAAGAAGCTTTATATGTTAGCCTCACCCATAAACGAAAAGTGTTATGCCACATTATACTAGGCGAGACCTTCACGCCCTTGATTTACCTTTAAAATTCTTTTTCTCTCTCATATATATGGCACATGCACTTCACTTTCACATTTAAACGTTAGTAACTTTTATATACGACATTTTTTTAAATTAAATATATCAAATTAACGAGTGTTTTATTATCTTTTCAACGAGCACCATAGTGCTATACAAAAAACGAAAAAAAAGATGTTTTGTGGGTTTTTATTCATGTAGGAAAAAAACAATATGTGTTCAGATAATTTATTAATCATGTTAAGATAGTATATATGCTTTTGAACCTACTATTACATATAATAACTCGCTAACGACATATATATTCACAGATGTAATCAGTTTGGTAAGAATCTACTTTTTGTATTTTAATTGGTGTTCCTAGGTAGGGGTGTTCATCAATCGAATAACAGTTACTCGGATCGGGTTATTTGGATTTTGAAATTTTAGGAACTTATCCAAAATCCGATCCAATCCAAATTGGATGTATACCCATCCGATCCAAATCCACCTGAATTCAATTCGGATCGGATTCGGATAAATACGAATAATCCGAACGGATATTCAAATAATCCAAGTTAAACCAAACAACAATTTTTCAATGTGTTTCCTAATTTATGGTTCCTAACATTTTATTAATTTGAATTTAATAAACATATAAAAGCGAAAATAGATATTAGTTTTTAATACAAATACAAAGTTCAAACTTCAAAAAATAGTCTTCAATATGTAAACTTCAACCCAAAATCAAACTTTTTAAAACATAGTCTTAAACACAAAGTCAAGCATCATGAAATGCAACACTAACTAGTCCATATAGATGGGCGATGTTGAAGAATTAGGGTTTACTGTTGGCCTCATGCCTTACTGGTTGAACTAATTTTTAAACAATTAGTCATTCCCTTACTAAAACTCAACTGAAGCTTATTCAGTTTATTCGGATATCCAAATAATCCGAATAATCCAAAATTTTAAACTTTAAAATCCAAATCCGATCTGAATAAGAATTCAGATTGGTTTTTTCGGATTCGAATTTCGGTTCAGATTTCAGATTTTTTAAGAATATTTGTCTTTAGTTTTCAATTACATATTTAAACACAAAAAAAGTTGTTACGTTTAGCTTTCAGTGAAACTCTCATCCCTATAAGTGGTTTTTTTTTCTAAATTAAATAGTAATTTTAGAGACGACGACACATATCTACTGGTTTCTAGCACACACACATCATGTAAATTAGGCATATATTGCTAATACAGAATCAACACAAGAGGTGAATAAGAACTTTCTAACCATATATATATAAATGTAATCACTTTGGTAAGAATCTATTTTTTTGTATTTTGATTAGTGTTCCTAGGAACATTGATTAAAAATAGGGGTGTTAGAAAAATCCGAGATCCGAAAAAACCGAAATCCAATCCGAAATCCGAACAAAAAAAAACAATCCGAATTCTTATTTGGATATTCAGATGGATCCGATCCGAATCCTAATTACTTATTCGGATATTCGGATCGGATTTGGATTTTTGAATTTAAAATTTCGGGTTATTCGGATATCCGAATAAACTTCAATTCGGTTTTAGTAAATGAATGACCATTGCTTGAAATTAGTTCAACCCATAAGCCATGATGTCAATACTAGACCCTAATTCTTCAACATCGCCCCTTTATATGGACTAGTTGGTTTCGGGTTTCGTGATGCTTAATTTTGTGTTCGATACTATATTTTGAAGTTTGATTTTGTGTTTAAATTTGCATTTTGAATACTATGTTTTTGAACTTTGTATTTGTGTTTAAGTCTAATTTCTACTTCCTTTTTGTATGTTTACGAACTTTAAATTATTAAAATGTTGAGAACCATAAATTAGGAAAAATAAAAAAATTGAAAAAATATTGTTCATATTAATTTGGATTATTCGGATTTATCCGAATCCGATACGAATTGAATTTGGATAGATTTGGATCGGATGAAGATACACCCAATTTGGATCAGATCGGATTTCGGATAGGTTCCTAAAATTTTAAAATACAAATACTTCGATCCGAAAAATCTGAATAACCCGTTATCCGATTTGATGAACACCTCTATTTACAAAGGTTGCTAAGCCGGTTAGACGTAGCCTATGATTCTTAGACACCAAGTAAATCTCTAGCTAATAAGTGGTAATTAATCACCCTAGCATGCACGTCTCTTAAATCAATCATCATCATGACATATTATTTGATACCAATTTGGTTGTTTTTTTTTCATATTTATATCACATCTTTAGAATGTCTTGAGGAAGTGACAAATTCATATATAGGGTCAAGTTATTCAACACAGTGTAACAAACATAAGAAGGGTGAGAAAGATACAAAAAACACAATAGATCACGAAAGATGACACAATGAGCCATAAAATATAACACAATGCTGAAAAATATAGCACAACGCTGAATAAAAAAAGACACAATAAATCACAAAAATGACACAATGAGCCATAAAATATAACACAATGTCGAAAAATATAGCACAATGATGAATAAAAAAGACACAATAAATCACAAAATGACACAATGAAGAAAATAAAAAAAGACACAATGTTACATAAAAGACACAATGATATAACGTAAATTCTAAAAACTACAAGCTAAAAATCCAAAAAAAGCGAAAATCTAAAAACTAAGATCATAAGGTTCGATGAGATGGTTTCAATGCTGCTTAATGAGTTCAATCGAAGTCTGTTTGATACCCTTCCTACAACTTCCTATTTTTCTTTTACTATGTATTTGATCTTAACCCCTCATATATATTCTCATCCTTTTAGTATAATATAAATAACTTTCTTTTCACGCTATTGTATAAGAGTGTATATCATTTTGGGGTGAAGATCAAATATACAAGACACTTTTTGTAGGAAGGGTGAGAAAGATTGTGGTCCATTGATATTAGATTTTAAGAGTTTAGATTAGTTTGTTGGAAAAAATAAATATTAAGTTAGAGGAAGGGCGAAAAAGGAAAACCACGACTTATTCTATCCAAATGCAAGGCATGTGTCAATGTCTCCCATCATTTTAAAACATTTATAACTTTTTCATACGATATTCCTTTTTTAAAAAGTTTTACCATATTCACAAGCGTTTTTTATCTTTAATATGAGTACCACACTGCTACATTAAAATTGAAAAAAAAAAACATATTAACTAGGTTTTTTTCTTCATTGTGTCTTCTGCTCGTTCATTGTGTCATAGTACGCACTACGCACGTATGCGTTACAAATATGTTCATTGTGTTTTTTAGCCTACAGCAAGTCGTCTTCTGCAGGTCGTCTTTTGCAGTTCATCTTCTTCTTCTTCAGATTTACTATTTAGGTATGTATGTATGTATGTATGTATGTATGTATGTATGTATGTATGTATGTATTGCTTCAATTAATGTAATTATTTAGGGTTTAGGTATGTATGTACTAATTTACAGCTGCATTGTTGATTATTGACTGATGATGATCCAATTAGAGATCCATATTTTTATCTTGGTCAACCCTTTAAACGTAAAGATGATATAATGCATTGTTGATTATTTAGAGCTGCATTGTTGATTATTAAAGTTGCATTGTTTATCTTGGTCAAACTTTTAAATGTAAAGATGATATAGTGATGAAAATACTGATGTAAACAGCTGCATTGTTGATTATTGACTGCATTGTATGCCCTATTAATGATGAAAATCTTATTTACTGATAATGTTGCAGGTGCAAACATCCAGTTCTTATGATGACTGATAAACCTTCCAGTTCCAGTCCTGATATTGATTACTCTAAGAGTTTGATTGATGATGATCAAATTGGAGATCCACCATTTTATCTTGGTTAACCCTTTAGATATAAAGACGATTTCAAGACACTTTTTAAAAACCATGCCGTGGTTGACAGGAGGCAAGTAGTGATTGACTAGATTGACAATGTCACCTTTCGTGTGGTGTGTAAGGGTATCAGTCCCCAAATGGAAAGATGTAACTGGGTTTTGAACATTGGAAGGCACAAATCTAAAGGTGCATGGATTGTGAAATCCTTAAACATGGACCATAAATGTCAGTTAATGAGAGATGTTAAGTTATGGTATGGTCAGTGGAAGGAGAGCAAGAGAACTTGCAACATGAAGAGGAAGAAAGACAGTGGAACTTCTAGTTAGTAGGTTATGTTAATGGTTTGCTGTAGTTTATGTAGTTATTGAATGACAATGTGACCTTTATGTACTCTTTTGTTAGAATCTTTTGTATTCGGATATGTTGACTATTAAATGCTATGGATATGTTGTGTGTATGCACTTTTGTATGTTGCGTGTATGCACTTTTGTATGTTGTGTTATGTTGTTTTATGTTGACAGTAGATTTATGCATATTTACCATGTTGTATGCTATCTACTATTTGTGCAGGTCTAGCCCATATATGCAAGTCAATTGCTGACCCATTTGGAAGTCAACTGCTGCATATTTGCACACATATATGCAGCATATTGGGAAGTCAACTGTTGCATATGTGCAGACAAATATATAGCCTCTGTATGACCCATTTGGAAGTCAACTTTTGCATATTCTGTGTGTATATGCAACCTCTGTATGACCAATTTGGATGGATCAAGTTAACTGAACATTTGTCATGGGTCATTAGCAAGTTCAAATGGGTCATGGGTCATCAGCAAGTTCTCATGGGTCATGGGTCATCAGGAATGACATATATATATATATGCACTAAATGGGTCAACTGCCCATATATGCACACATATATGTAGTTATGTATGATCAAGTCAAATTGTATAGTTGTGCAAGTTCAAAACTGCATACCAATACAAATGGGTCATAGGTCAACAACTGATATGCACTAAACTAAATGGGTCAACTAAATGGCTCAACAGCTAATATGCACTAAACTAAATGGGTCAACAACTGATATGCACTAAACTAAATGGGTCAACAGCTGCACTAATATAGCCAAACCACATTTTACATATATGTATAACCAAACCACAATTTACATACAAAAAGCATGGAGTTCAAGCCATCAGTTTACATACCACATCAACTTACCATTGTTTATCATACCAAAAGACTAAAATACTATGATCTTAACCTACTAACACACCTACCTACTTCCAATGACAGTCATCATCTGAACACTAGGTTTAATATAATGGATCATACTCCCCTTCATATGGATCTTCATACCAATCATCATCTGCCTCTGTGTTGCGATAATCAAATGCCTGCTTCAACACATCTGGATCAATATCTGGAATTGGGTCATCATGCTCAACCTCCTTCTTAATCTGCTCATGCCAAAGCTGATGAAACACAAGTATGTTTTTTATTGAATCATAGGCAGGATTAATATGCTCAACATATATATCAATTGATTTCTTAGTTTCAGCAATCTTGTTCAACACGCACACATTACTGTCATTTGACAGTGGTCTTAGACCCAGTCCCAAGCCTTCCCTGGGCAGCCTATAGAAAAACCTAAAGCCATCATCCTGATAATAACCAAGTTCCACCAGCATGTCATACAAGGTGATTATAGAGAAATAATCAGAGTTCACCTCATCGATGTAGTTAACCTTCTGGTTAATGTACATCAGATTTACTTCTGTTGGATCGGTAAACTCCCCACCATGATGAATTTTAATTGAAAACTTTTCGGTAGAGTGACCTGCATTGTAGATTGTTAACCAAATTTTCAGCTTGCATATTATGATCATTACGGGTATAATATGATTGTTAACCAAATTTTCAGCTTGCATAACCAAATTTTCATCTTGCACGTCAAAAACTTAACGGGTATAATAAACATTGGGTTTTAGTGTAAGATGTGGATCGATTGCCTTACCGTAGTGTTCTTCAAGATTAACTTCCTCTTCCCCAGTTAATACAACCCATTGTGTCATCTTCCTCTTTTTATGATCTTGAATTTCTATTTGTGTGTGTGAAGTTGTGGATGTGAATGGGTTTGGAGGGAAAGTAGAGCAGAAGTGTAGAGATGGAGGGAAACAAATTATAAAGGAGAAAGGAGAGTCACGGAAGCTGGTTATAATTTTATACATGAGTGGACGAAAATGCTCCTGACTTAACGTAGAAAAGTTAACTGGGTTAAGTCGTGGATTGATTTGGCTTTTTTTTTAAAGTCAAGGACTGTTCAAGCAATTTTTAAAAGATTGGGCTGGAGTGACAAATTTGGCCAAACCACAGGGATGGTTTTGGTAATTTACTCTTTTTTTTAATTAAAAAAAAGCTTCTATATGTGTTTATACGAAAAATTTACAAAAAGAATTTTGATAGAAATGAAACAGACGGGCAGGGAGGTGATTCAGCAGGGAACCACTATTCAAATCAATTGCTCTATTAACATATAGAAGAATTATCTTTTTACATATATTTTTTTTATGAGTTGTTTTACTTGTTTAACCATTATTCCTTATTTTTTGTAGTTCTCCAATGATCTCTCTCTCTCCCTCCCTCCCTCTCTCTCTCATATATCACTACATTGGTTATTTATATTGCACTATATACAAGTGGATTATGAGGTTCTTGCGGTTCTTAACATATTTTTTTACAAACATTATTTTTATGTGAATTCTACATGTGTGTTTATATGTAAGGCTAGGTGGTATGGGCTAGTGCTACTATCCACCTCAACTGAATAACTATCAATAGCGCCCCTCCCTATTATCTAGGCGTCATTGAACCCGCGAGTACAATAGCGAGGATCAATGACTTCTTGTGGGGCCCACTTCACTCTAACCCATTTAATAGCAACAAAGAAGACAGGGGGCGTCATTGCGCGACTTTAACCCATTTCTTGGTTGGGGGGGGGGGGGGGTAGGGCACTATTGGAAGCAATTGCCTATGTGGCTCTAATGTTTTGCAATAATTTTTCTTTGTATGTAAACAAGATGTTTTTTTATTATTTTTTTACATTTAAAACTACATTGTAAATGATATGGTTTTTCTGCCATATGTAAGGGTTTTTACACAACATTGAGAACCTATTTTATAATTGATTTCTTATGTTTTGTTTTACTTGTTCTTCATATGTTGTTATTGAGCTTGTGATTTTAACATAGTTCTTTTTGTGATTTTACATGTAAAACAAATTCGTTTTACATCATTTACATGTTTTGAGTATTCAAAAAAGCTTTATCATGAACTTTTTTTACATGTCAAAGATGAGTTCTCATTCCTATGTTTACATGAAAAGGTCTCTCATTTACAATGTAGTTTTATAAAATGAATCAACTTAAAATAATTTTAAATGTAAATACAGGAGACGTGGTTCCTTAATTCCTTTGCAATTTTTGCCTTTTTGGTTGGTCAGCCTACATATTCTTTTGAATGAAATACCTATGGTTTTCTAGTTACCCGTTTTTTGTTTTAACGTCAAACTTTTTTTTCATCCTTAATTCATCTTTACCTTCAACTTGTAAGAATTTGTACCTACAACCTCACATTTTCAAGGAGAGACACAATATCACTAGACCAATAGGTCGTGAGTATTTAAGCCCCGGTTTAGTTTCGCCCTAGATCAACGTTTCAAGCGAAATTGTGAGGTTGTTTGCCAAATATTTTAGACTCGACACCAACAAATAGCAGTAGAATACTGAATTCACGGATCGATCATGCATCGACTTTACGGTCTCGATGCAAAATTAAAGAATAAGAAAGTGAAGAATTCAACATTCTCAATAACGTCTGTTACAACTTATAACTACGTGAAGAAGAAGGGTACCGTAAAGAATATAAGCACTCTCGAATTTATTTTCAAAAACCCACGCAAGTTCTTATGTACAACAAGTCAACGAGAAACACAGAAAGAATTTTAATTTAAAATAAGTCAAAGAGAAACACAGAAAGAATCTTCAGTAAATAACTTTGTTTATGTGGCGGCCATGCTTTTTATTCCTTATATTCATATCTTTACGTATCACACGTGTTCAAGTAAATTTCATGATAAATCCATACACTATTCATATCAAGAGTAAAAACTTTGCAAAACTCGTAAATAATCCATTCACATCAATACATCACTACAACGAAATAAGCCAACAGAACGACATTTTGTTGACATGCGCGGAAGGCATGATGTTTTTATAGGCCTTTTTCACCTATAGAGACGACATGTTATCTCTAGAAATTTTTTCTCTATAGCCTCGTCCTTGTAGGCCGCAAAAGTCGTCTTTGTAGTGTCGTTGTCACAAACGAGCTTGTAGAGACGACATGAGGTTGTGTTTAAAAATTAATATAAGATTAGCTAAATAAAATAACATAAAAATATTATTAAGCTCTATAAAGACGTCTTGTTGTCTCTGTAGGTATTTTATAAATAAAAAACCAGTTTTACCTATAAACACTATGTCGTCTCTATTGGTTTTCTTTTAAAGAATTAACATATAGAAACGAAGTCATCTCTATAGGTTTTTCTTTTAAAAGAAAGAAAAAAATATTTTTACCAATAAAAAATAATAAAAATTTAAGTATCATATTATATTATATATATATATATATATCTATATCTATATCAATTAGCAAATATGCCCATGCTCACATATTAGCACTATTCATAAGCTTAGTTAATGAGATGTTGTCACATGGTAGCTTAACTTTTTCTTTTGCAAAATTTGTTTTTTCACTCTAACCTATTAACTTTGCAAATAACATTTTTAACCCTCTAGCCTGATAAAAAAAAACTGAAATTGCTTTCACGTCGGTTTAATATGTGTGCACAAATCTATACTACATTATAAAGGAGGCATGGGTAAATATATTTAAATTGTCCAAAGTTAAGATGACATATGAAAAGTTCCTTGCTTCACACCTATGATGTCATGAAAATTCTTCCAATACTAATCATATTTGCAAAAGCAACTTATACATTTTTTGTGATATTAAATGAAATGGTTGAATACACCTTGCTATGAATGTAAAAAAGTTCTAAAGGTTAGATCTAAAAAAATATAGTTTCTTTTCAAAGTTTAAACAATGAAAAGAAATGGATTAATTTCATATACATGTTTTGCATTCAAAGACAATGAAAGGAAGACAATATATTTTTATAATTTTCCTACAATTTGGTGGGCTAACACGGCTACGCTTATGCATTGTTCAAAAAAATATATTTATCTTAATCGTCCCGCAGCAACGCGCGTGTTTCACACTAATAACTAATAATATCACTACCAACCAAGCGTCCACCTTGAACCACGTTGTAAAAATCCTCGTTAATATTCAAACAATTTATTATTAGTACTTTTTATAATTATTATTAGTATTACTATAATAATTGTCATTATTATATATCAATAACTATGATAGCTTATAATGATAACTAGATTAATTATCCATTGTATTGGCAGTTTTGTATGTATGGGTTTGATTTATTACAATATTGATATGGTATAAAACCATAAAAATAAATGTCGGTAGATTTATTCAGAGTTGGTTTGATTTTTCATGGTAAAAAGCAAATAAAATAAGTATATGATGTGAAAAAAAATATAAGGACAAAAACACATAACCACGGCCTCACCTGAGAGTCATACCCCACAAGTTCCCCTGATTTTTTTTTTTTAAAAAAAAAGAAAGAAATTTTTTTTGACCCACTCGTGACTCGAACCTGGGATATCAGTTTACATGGGACGCATCCAACCACTGTTTTTGTTATTTCAACTTGGATACAATTGTATATATGTTTGTATAAAAACTTTAAGAACTATTAATAAAATTGCTCCACCAGGGTAAACAAAGGAAATATTTAATATGCATATTGTCGGAATTGTGTCACAAGTTCGGACGTATTTCCACTTATACAGACTCGATTAACATCACATTTGTAGTAGTGTCCACACAATTTTTTCTTGTGTCGCTGTTTGTTGCATTTATATCGCAAAGTTAAGGGTTTTAGTTTTCATAGGAAATGCGTCCGAATAGTGTTGGAATATTCAGTAGTCAGAATTGTAAGGGAAAGTTTGTAGGAAAACGAAAACTTTTCTAGTAAGGAGTTGGTATACCTACTTTTTAGTTAATAACTAGATTGTTGCCGACGTGTTTTATTTAATTAATCATGAGTAGTGACACTATTGGTGACATAATAACCTCTATATAAGTAGTGCAGTTATAGTGTATGACGATGATATTAACATGTGGTGCGCGCATGTGACATTACACGTTTTTTTTTTTGCACTTGTTGCCCACATAACATTCATGACATCAACGTCGTTAGACATAGATAAAAAAGAATTCCGTTCCAGTGCAAAGTTGTAAAAGTAATTTAGACAATGGCGTAAAGTCGTAAAAGTAAGTTAGCCATTAACGTGGTTAGGCATAGACAAAAAGGTATAATAATATGTCGCATGTTATGGTGTCAAATCATAAAAGTAATTTAAATAAAATGAGGTGTCAAGTTATTAAGTAGAGAAAGTTGGTGACTCAAAGTTGTGAATTAGCAAAAGCTAGAAGTGAATGTGTAAGTTACATAAAGACGAGTTAATTGTAGTTCATGTGAAAAGTTTGAGGGTGTGAAGTGAGAAAACAAAACTTTTAAAATGAAGTAGAAGTATAGGGGAATTGTGAAAATTGAGGGAGCAGGGACTAAAACTATAAAACTTAATTAAAGTTGGGGGGGGTCATTTGGTCGGTGGGAAACCTCACCGGCCTTTGTTTTTAAGATATTATACAATAAATTAATAAATATTAGTATGGTATCTGCGTGGTGTGATGGGAAACATAAACACTGTCAGGGTGTATATGGTAGGTTGGTGCAGTTATTAATTATTATCTTCAACTGAAGCCAAAACCTAAGTCCTCGGTTCGTCTATTCTATTAACTAATTGGTTTTCAGTATCAATTTAGTTTATTCGGTTAGATTGACATTTCTTGATTCAGTTTATTTGATTTCAATTAATAGCCAAACCAAACTTAGGCTAAAGCTTCTACTTAGAATACATGAAACTGAAGCATAAATACATGAAATGGATGTATAAATATATGAAATGGAAATATAGATACATTAAATGAAGGTATAAAATATGAAATTTATGAACTGGAGTTATAAAATCTAGAAATATATGAAAATATGAATGGCATAGTTTGGTTCGGTTAATTTTGGTTAGAGGATGGTAATCAAAATAATCGATAACCGATTCTTGCTTAATTCCGTTTTGGTTAATCAGTTTCCAGTTAATTCAATTTTTGGTTAATTTCAGTTCAGCTTGTCTATTTTTGGTATTGTTTTGACTAACGGTTCAATTATTGCTCACTTCTAGAAATTGCTAATCACGTAATATATCAATTTCTTTTAGTTTAGAAATTATTGAAATACAATACTTGAATAAAAACAACAAATTAGTGCTCGTTTTTATGGTGTCATGTTTTAAAAAAAAATTATTAACATATGAAAAAGTTATGACCGCTTAAAAATAGTGGGGTAATTAGTTTTTGATAAGAGGGATAAAGTGTATTGCTAACCAATTATCTAGAATTTGATTAAAGATGAAACAATTAAAGTGTAATTAGGGTTGTGCCTTATCTATTAAACTAAAAAAAATGTTAATTTTAGGTATATTAAATTACGCTTCGCAAATGCATTATAAATAATCTATGCCACATTATAAAGGAGGAGAGATGTCTACAAAGGTCATTGAAGAAACAATAGGTATCTCGATGATTATTACTAATCACCGAGGGGGTTTATACTTATGTAACTACAAATACTATTCTTTACCCAAACCGTTAGGTTAAACCTGGATGGAAAATATACGAGTAAGAGTGTGTGTGTGTGTGTGAGAACACAAGATGTAAGTGGTTCGGTCGAATAATGACCTACGTCTACTGTGAAGAGCCGGTTATTATTACTTTGAGCATAGAAAGAGTTACAAGTAAACCTAGCTCTTTCTATTACAAGTGAGTGATTTTGGATCTTTTGCAAGGGAGATGAACTCTTCTACTTATAGGAGAACTCATGGGCTTAGTTGAGAAACCCACGAGTGGTGAATCTGGCTTGGGCCCATCCAAAAGCCCAAGGAAAAGCCTTCCAGAAAATGGCGTGAAAAGCCGAGTCCTGTAGATGACGTCAGGCTACTATTCAGTCATCATCTGAGGCGGACACGTGGCAGCTCCTGATTGGCGGTCGGTGGCATTCGTCTGGCTACAGTAGTTGACCCACCTACTGCCGTCTGATATGACATCTGACAACAGCAGGGGGATGTCTGCTGGTTACTGTTGATGACGTTGTGGAGGAAGCATGGAAGTAGTCACGTCGTTGTTCCTGTCAGTGTTCGTTGTACCACCCATGCCACATGTCGCCATTCTGTTGGCGTGTGTTCTGTTCAGGATCTTACTGAATCTTCCTTTTGTCATCTCCTGTACCTCGTACTAAAAGTTGGTTAACTATATTCCGTGTGTGGGCGCGCGTGCGTATGTCTTGTTGTGTGCTGATGTTGCTTGCCATATGTGCGCGCTGGCTTGAGACCTATCCTCCGCCGAATTAGTTCCGCGGGAGGCAATGCGCTTGACGCCTGGATTGTGGAGTAGAGGGATAGGGACGCCGCTTCCGCCTGGATTAGGCTCCCTATCCTTTCAGTCATTTTACATGAATTTTAAGATGACATAGAAAAAGTCTCATGCTTAACACCCAAATGTCATGTAATTTTTTCCCTTTCAACTCTTCACGCAAAACCTACTTATACACATTCTTTTATCATAACCTCCATTTACCATAAATCTATTAATCTAAATCTATAACCTATAATCTATAATATACTATAAAGAATTTGAGAAGGGTATCAAACAAAATTAAGTAATTACGTCATTTTAAAAAAAATGCAATTTTATATAAAACAAAATTATACGAAAAGGTTTCTACACATATAATTATATACCTATACACATTAAAAAGATTGTGAAAATCAATAAAAGTCAAACTCTACGTAAAAATAATAATTTTGTGATGCCTTTTCTTTAAAAAAAAAAGTGTGCGCATGAATTCGTTCACGAACCGAACGTAAACCGGTCTTTCAAACCGCCGAAATCGGGGCCGAACCGAACCAAAACCGGTTTGACATGAACCGGTTCGGTTCTGAGAAAAAAACTGATCTGTGCACATCTATAAAGTTCTCAGGTTGGAATGTCTTATGTGGAATATTTTCAACTAACCTAACTTCCAATTTCACTTTCCGATGCCACTGATAGAAATTTATGGTGCACTTGATTAGCAGTTGTATTGCATTGCTTTTATCATGTGGAAAAAGTTATGGCTATGGTTATTTGCAGGTTGATTATATATGAGTCGTTCCAACCTCCTCTTAATGTGGATCTTATAAAGGTCCCTATGATTTCTTTTCATCGACAATCTTTACAGATTTGACACTTTCAACATATTGAGTAGGACTATTAGTATAATAATCTATATCTATATTACATTATAAAGGAGGAGAGATGGCTAAAATAGTCACTTCATGTCATTTTTAAGATTCCATATCAAGAGTCACATGTATAAATCTCTAACTTTTACACATTTTCTTCCTTTTATACCCTTTCGTATAACATTTGATGGTAACTTTACAAGTCAGTGATACAAGTCATACAATACTATCGAAGTGAAACCGTCTTCATCAATAATCAATACTCTTCATCTTCATCAATTCATCATTAACTCCCTGACATAGTAACTCCTACATCAGTTTTGCATCATTATTTACATCCTCATCATATTTGTTAATCCTTTTATGTTCCCATAGCCTGATCATATTCAATAAACCTTTCATTACTCTCATGAAAACTCTATGAACTCTCTCTTTCTCTTCATCATCCAAACCACAAACAGGAATCGGAGATGGAGCGATTGCAGGTATTAAATCCATGAACTTGAATCAATCTTTGTCTCAATTTGAATTAAAACAATCTTTTTCTCATGAAAACTCTCCGAACTCTACATTTTCATTTTGTTCTTTTTCATCCATTTCGAATTTAACGTCATTGAAGTTTCGTGTGAGTTGCATAAAATGATTTGCCTAAAAGAATTCCTTTCCTCTAATTACTCATTTATTTTTTATTGTTTTTCAATTTTCTTCGGGTTATTTTGATATTTATGTTCCATATCAGAATTTTATTATTAATTGGGTTATAATATGGTTAGGACCAGGCTTGAGGTGTTCAATCAAACAGTTGGCATATTTATGTAAGTTATGTAACGAGTTCATCCAAACATCAATATATTGTGTCATTCTGCAGGGGGAAAAGTTTGCTTAGGAGGAAAATGGGGCTCACATCGCAAAAGTATCCAGTTTTTGAGGTTTGTAACAAATTTTGATACCCTATTTTGAATTATTTTTAGTATTTTATCTACTTGCATTATTCTAAATATTGTAACTTTTTGTGCAAATACCTTAGATTATCCGTTTGCTGCTGAGATCACTTGCAACTTTGATGGTGGTTTCATTTCTTTTGTCAATGATTCAACCTCATGAACCAGTGCTTTTTATTGTCACATAGGTATTCGTTATTGATGGCCATAGGTTCATAACAAGTATGTTTTTAAATTATGATTTTCATGTAAGACCAAAAATATTCATCTGGTCAACGGAACCCCAATCAAACCCATTTATTTCAATATTGCCTGTTTTCATATGTTACTTGACCCATCCATTCCACCGCTTCTGATTTGTATGTAAAAATTTTAGGTTGTAAGGAAGTTTTACCATAAATTAATGGAAAGGTGACGGATATGGCCTTTAGAGTCTCAAAAGCAGATGTCTTTGTTGTGGATTCAACTTGTCGAATTGAGAAGAAGGCTTTTTATGAAGAGGTCACATCTAACCATTCAAGATTGCACTATTTTATGTTGATTTTCATTAGTCGCAGTCGCATTTTGAACCCATTTATTTACTTAAAAATGGGTTGGTTTGCATTATGATTGGCCAAATAAAAAAAAACAGCCGAAAGATAAAGTGATCAAATGGGTCGGTGCAAAAAGAACGCCTTTATCGATAATATTCCTAAGTCCTAAATCATTTTATTTAAATAGTTAGAATTTTCATGTAGTAGCTTATTAACTTCTGTACAAACGGATTGGCCTACTCAACCCGATTCGGTACGACCCATTTACCGGTGTTAGCAGATATGCAACTGCGTGGTTGACCATAATTTAAAAATTCAGCCTACTTCAGGGTGTTCCTACTGACTTTAAAAAAAAAGAGGAAGACTATAGCTAACAGGGGTGTTACATGTGTTTGTTTATTGGTTTCTTGGTTATTTGGATCGAGTTAATCAGGTTTCAAAAGTTTAATATTACAATCGAGTATCCTCCGTAGGTTTATTCAGTTACTCTGGTTCAGGTCTTTCGGCTTTCAGCTTAAACAGGTCGTTACTCAGGTATTCGGGTTGCAAATTGGGCTTCTACAAGGTGGTCAAGTTAATACTTATAGAAAATGAATCCTGATCCATTTTCTGTTAAGTTACGGTAATGTGGAAGCTTTTAAAATAATCTTTAATCTTCATAACTATAGTCGATCACCTTGTTTCTATATTTAATTATATCAAAGGTTTTGTTATTAATTATGTAGAAGCTTTTAAATTAATCTTTAATTCTAAAAAGTCTGGCTTATTTATATGTGGGCACTTTTTGTAGCTCAAGTGGGCGTAAAGTTGAGGACCGAAAATTGCTTGAGGCTATTAGTCTAACAATTATTAGCAATTAGTCGAAGACGTGATACTAGCTGTCCAAAGGTAATTACTTTCATGATAGGTAAGTTATTTGATTTTTCTACCCTTTGCCATACCACTCTGCATATATTTTAGGAGGCTATGATGATAAGATTAATGTGTCTTAAAATCAAATAAAGTATAATTACTCCCTTCTTGGCCAGGCACATGGATGGTCATGTGAAAGATTGGTTTAGTGCTTTCACATGTTAACCAGTAAGTATGCAAGCCATTCCGGATTTTTTTTCTTTGTTTTCACGGCCGATCCAAATTTTATGAGCAAAAAAATTTTTCGCTCGATACTACAAATCTTCACATTTTTACCCAGAACATTTTTTTAATTGCTACTTATTTTGTGTCTGACCCACTTGAACTGTTTAAGATTATGTAATCTTCTGTGGCCGGATCTTGTTTTAAGGTTACAGATTGAAGAAAAGAAACTTCTATTACAAGATGTACAGACACGTCTGAGAGAAGAAGTTGATCAACAACAACAGGATATAATGGCTATGCCAGATAGACCATATAGGAAGTTTGTTCGGTTGTGTGAACGCCAACGAATGGAGCTTAAGAGACAAGTACAGGCTGGCTGCTCAAAGAGCCATTAGAGCGAAACAGCTGAAATCTATTTTTCAGTGGCGTAAGAAGCTTCTAGAATCTCACTGGGCTATTCGTGATGCACGGACTTCACGTAACAGGGGTGTTGCTAAGTATCATGAGAAGATGTTGAGGGAATTCTAGCATTCTTCCGCTAATAATGGCTACCTTGGAGTCGTATTCAATTCACCCCATGCTTTTTATATGGATAACAACCCTAAAATTAGAATACGGTAAGAAGACATCGTTATTGCTTTTTTTTCCTTTGTCCGACCCGACTCCCACCAGTTTCGTGACTTGGTTGCTTAATTGTACATATGTTTATCTTTTTGTGGTGGTGTATTTCAAGTGATGAATTTGAAATTAAATGTTTCAACTTTTGATTTGATGGTTTTGGTTTGGAAAAGTGAAGATCAACCATAGCTCCTGCTGGAAACCTTTAAGGTTGTTTCATATTATATTAAATGTTTTGGTTCTATTGCGTCCTATAAACTTGTTATAACGAATCACCCACAGATACCATACACGCACATCACAAACCCCGACAATGACTATGTGTAAAAAAACAAAATAAACGCATCCGCAGCAACGCGCGGGCATACCTACTAGTAATTGCTAATGAGTCAAACCGTTACTTCCATTTTTATTTACCGGCATGTAGGTCAAATTGCATATGGTATATAAAACGTAGCATGCTATCATGTCTCATTGTAGCCTTTAAAAAATTACCCACTGCGAAGCACGTACATGTGCTTACACGCACAAACATACACCTTGCATAATTGATTCTTTTAATCGTTTTAAGGTTTGAATTACGTTTCCGTCCTGTATTGTCGACTCCGTCGCAACACGCGGGTTCCCTGCTAGTATAGATATAAAAATCAATAGATGTGTCAAGAAAAGGAATGGTCAATATAGTTGTGCTTCGATTATAAAATGAAGTAGAGACTATACAATGATTTTTCCGAAAAAAAAAAAAAAGGAATGACAAATCAAATCAAACAACGAACAAGGAATAGGGCTCTCTTTTTACTCAAAGACTGAATTCTAAAACCTTGTTGATGCATTATATCTTTTATAGACAAATTGAACTGGGTTAAGTTACTATACACAGTGTAACGAAAATGAGAAGGGTGTGCAGGATACAAAAAACACAATAAATCATGAAATATGACACAATGAGCCACAAAATATAACACAGTGCCAAAAATATAACACAATGGTAAAGAAAAAAGACATAATGAATTGAAAAAATGACACAATGATGAAAATAAGAAAAACACACAATGATATAACACATATTCTAAAAACTACAAACTAAAACCTCAAAAAACGAAGACCTAAAACTAACGTCGTAGGCCAATGACCTCCAGCCCAGCTGGGGAGAGGTGGGAGGGTTTACCTCTTAAGAGGGTTCCCGCCCGGGCTTGGTCTTGAGTTCGAATCCTGCACACCACGAAAAAATTCCCTGTAACGGTTTGAGATAACTTCAAAGTGGACACCGGTGCGTGGGTAGAGATTCGAACTCGAGTCGAGGGGTTGTCTGTCGATTGGGTTTACCGCTGAAGCACACCTTCCAAAAAAAAAAAAAACTAACGTCGTAGGGTTCGATAAGACGGTTCCAATGCCGTTTGAATGAGTTCAATCGAAGTCCGTTTGATACCCTTCCTACGACTTTCTATTTTTCTTTCACTATGTATTTGATCCTAACCCCCTTAAAAACAATACTCTTAATTGTATATATTCAAAACCTCCACTAATAAAATAAATATTGGGTCTTTTACTGATATTAATCAATATAGAAAACATTTCATGCTAGGAACCGGTTCTTCTAGAACATACCGGCTCTTATCATCTTCTTCTTGAGCGTGAGGATGTTAAATAACACATTTAAATTACCTACATCATGTTAAGAATTACATTAATGTTTTAGGTTTACAGCGCAGTTCTGTAACAAAAATATTCAAAGTGTGTAGTCATGTCTTATATTAAGTGTCACGTATAACATGTGGATGGATGATTATTAGCCGTAAATCTTGACATTTTTTATATTTCAAGCGTAGACTATATTCAAAACTATAAAGTAAATTGAAAATAGTCCACAAAGGGATATTAGATGGTCACTGGTTACATAATTTGTTCTATAACCAAAAGGTTATGAGTTTAAATCTAGGCAGATTAAGGCGTATATCCTAAACAATCTAAGAATTGATAAACAAAAACAACAGAAAGTAATATAACATAAGAAACGCACATATATTAATAAATGTATATAACGAGTTGACGTCAACCTGTAATTTATATTATTTTACTATATAATGGGTTTTGGACGGATAAAATAGTCATTTCACATTCATCTACATGGGCAAAATTGTAATCTTATTAAATTAGCAAGACACATTAAATAAGACAATTAAATCTCCATTGATTAATAGTAGATTAATAGTATGACTATTTGACCAAAATAATATTAATTGAAAGTTTGAAACACCAATTCACATCATCTCTACAAGTCTACAACATTATATTTTTTATTTGAATTGAAAGAGCAACTGAAGCGTTTGAGATAATCTATTGAGTAAGAGAACAATATATATGGCCAATCCTTCAAAGGCCCTCCTGCATATCGACAAGAAGAAAAAAACGGATGAAAGGCCGCCATCGTAACTGACCACTCACACTTAAAACAATTATTATAATTGAATCATCGTTAAACCCATTTCATTAGCAATGCGTAACCGATCAACAACAATTGACTTTATAACCTAATAGCAACACCACTAAACAACCTTCGTACCTCTCGGCTCTCTCTTTATTTCTTTGCGATTTCCGACCGAAATCCGGCAAGACGAAATCCACCACATCAACCTCCGACCATACCTCAAGTCACCATGGTCCTCTGAAAGTACGGTCTGCGAAGGTGCGGCGATGTGTTTTTCTTGTATAACCTTTGAAAACTCGATATTTTATAAATTCCAAGCATACTGCTGCGATGTGATTATTTTATCCATATCTCGATTTAAATTTTACTCAAAGCTGAGTTGTGATTAGTATTAGAATGCTACATATATTTACGGTCTCACCGCGTAGCGCGGGTTTCCCAGTAATGTATATAATGCATTGATATTCATGGCTCTATAACCACTAGTAATGGTTCTTGATCATAGTTAACAAAAAAAAATGGTTTTCAAGTTAACTTAAGGGAACCAAAACACAACAGTGGGGGTACTCTCCTAGTACTCTACAAGTATTGGTAACTTTGACCAATAGGATTGTTAAATATAACCCAATACAACCCAAATAGGACGTGACACTCTTCTTGTTTAACCCGTTATTCTAACATTTATATATATAAAACTAAATAAACTACTCATCTAAATAAAAGTACATGCATTTTCATTAAAGAAAAACATAAATAAATTTCATTTAAAATTAAAAAAATAAAACTTTACAGGGCCAACCACATTTTTTCGCTATTTCATATTTACGTTGTACAATTAAATTCTTCCACTTCCAATTGACTTGGTCAACGGTTTGTTCGCTTCCATCAACTAGGGGTATGTGCTTTTAAGAGCTTTTAGGAGCTTCAAGCTTCAAGCTTTTAAGAAAAAGCTCCTACTCAATAAAAAACCTTGTTTGGTTGAAGGAGCTAGAAGCTTTTAGGTTGGAGAAAAAGCTCTATAGTGAAAAGCTACTAGTAGTAGCTTTTAAGAAAAAGCTCTACTAGCTACAAGCTTTTAATTAGTAAATGACACAAATACCCATTCTATTTTAAAAATAAAATAAAAACCTTCTTTACAAGCTTTTAATTATGTCCATTTTGGTCATTTTGTACATTTTATTAAAAGCTTCAGCTACTCTGCCAAACACCAAAATATATTTAAAAAGCTTCCAGCTAACAGCTTGCAGCTACCCGCTACCAGCTTGCAGCTACCAGCCTCCAGCTAGTTTTGCCAAACATACCCTAGATCGTTAAAATATTTGAGAACTTGATACCAAAACATGTCCCTTTTTGCTGATTTCCAATATATTGGTCTTCAAATATGAATCCAAGCCTTGCATAAGTACTGTAACAAAAAAAAAACACGTAGATATATAGGAGAAGTATAAAAATCGTGTAAGAAATGTGAAATATATAGTGTAAAAATAAGGGGTTTAGTGTTTTTTTTTTGAAAATATAACAGATATGATGTCGTTAGACAACGATTACTTCTTCCGGGTTGTGGTATTCAGAATCGCTACTCTATCAAAAAACTTGTTTTGGTCTTCAAATATGAATCCAAGCCTTCAGTGGCGCAGCTTACTTGGGGCGGGGAGGGGCGGCCGACCCCCCCGGATTTTCGCGCAAAAGTTCCGATTATATAGTATCTGTATAGAAAAATTTGAAAATATAGGGTTTCGACCCCCCGAAACTAATGACTTCCGAACCCCCGGTGACTTCCGACCCCCCGAACCTTCGGGTCAAGCTTCGCCACTGCAAGCCTTGCTACCGTTATGTGACCGAAAATATGGTGACAAAAGCCCAATTTTCTAGTAGTGCCTCCCACCCTTAGTGGCTTAGGTTGTTGTGCCAAAAATATGATTAAAAGTTGTAACATTATGTTATAACATAATTAAAAAGGTGAATGTTCTATCTATATCTATAGTACTGTATAATAAATTTGAGATTGACAATGTTGGCATTTCACTTAATTTTAATACACCTAATAAAACTTTTAATATTTAATAATTTTAAATTTATGATAAAAATAAAGTGCCTATTTGGGAAAAAAAAAGGAAGCATGCAAGTTTGTGTCCAAAGTGTAAAATAAGAAACTTCAAAATTAGGGAAAAAGAAACTATGCAATTTTGTGGCAAAAATGGGAAAAGCTAAAATGGACTATTGCATAGCAGGGTGTCATTTAGTATATAGTATATTTTGTGGCAAAAATGGGAAAAGCTAAAATGGATTATTGCATAGCACGATGTCATTTAGTATATAGTATAATAACATATTAAAATCCAATTTATTTTATTATTTAATGACATATTAAACCTCTTTATCTATATCTTTACTATTTTTTTTTTTTGAACGGCGAACTAAGAATCGTACGGGGAACTCCGTACGCAGCATCTATTGACAAAAGGTAGCTCCATCAGGCGGCCCAACCCGCACGGACGGAGCCCCGTGCTCACCCGTCTCCTGTTCCAGGGAAAACCCGACCGCATACCCGCACGAAAGCACAACGGCAGCGAACCGGTAAAACCTGGAAGGATCAGAAGTCGAACCCATGACCACAAGGATCAAGTTTCTCTCCATCACTTTCCAGTACCACTCTACCATAAGGTGAGGGTATATCTATACTAATCCATCATATATCTGAAATGGGTAAAGTTGGCATTTAACTTAACTAGTTAATTGATTCTCAAATGAAGTGTTAATTATCGTCGCCATATAAAATGAAATAAAGTATGCCAAAAGAGCATTCAACTTCATTTAAAAGCATTTACACATAACAACGTTAATTAAATGTCCCTTAAACGAATATGACACGATAGTAAAGTTGGTTATACAGTTTTTTTTTTTAGAACGGCAAATTTCTACACCCTATGGGACTTGAACCCATGACCTCCCCCTTAAGTGTTCCTAGAAGCTTTGCTTCTACCATTGGGCTACCAACCCCAATGGCAGTTGGTTATACAGTTGATTTAAATAAAATTTACACATTACAGCGTTTGTTCACTTTCGTAATGCCAATTGAATTTAGATTTAACGATGGTTGTGATATCTCTAACCCCCTTGTTTTAACAATATCAAAGTACCTACACATAAGACATACTATAACAATACATCAATACTAAAAAAGATTTTCTTATTGTTTTGATTCTTGGAGGTAACTTGAGACTTTATTTCATGATCTGAGGATGATGAAAAAGCATCATTACACCATAAGACTATTGTCCAACACTTGTAGTCCAGTTGCTTAAGGGCTTAAAGTTTTCTATCGGAGGCTTAGGTTCAATTCCCACTAGCTACATTTGGAGGACATTGGTGGAGGGAAAATGAGGGATGACCCGGCCATTGGCTTAGGTTCGAGTCCTGATCCCGACCGGTTTTACTGATTATTTCACTGTCGTGCCTTCGGGCGGGTGAGTGGTCGGGTTTTCCCGGGAATTGGTGGCAATTGATGGCCCGGGTACTCTCGAGTACCTGATTCGCCAAAGGGTGCCCGAGAGTGCTCGGAAATTGATTCGTTGGCCGTTCAAAAAAAAACACCATATGACTATTAATATACCAACTCTATCTTTTAGGATTTAAATGTTGCACCCCTAGGTCTTCATCCCAGAACCCACTTTGTATACTACTGAATGAAGTTATATTAATTTTAATGAAAACTCAATTAAAAAATTTAAGAGCTTTTTTTTTTTTTTACAAATTTCTAGTTTCTATCATATAGATCATAACAAATAGCCGGTCTATATGAGGTAAAAATCATAACATTAACAATAAACCCGGGAAAAAAGTCAAAAACCATCGATTCCAACAAGAAAAGGTTGTGAGATACTTACTACTTTGGTTGGTTCTCAGCTACAAGAGGTTGTAGATGTCGCTAGGCGCTAGTCGGTCGGTGGGGTACTGACTAGGGATTAATCGGGATTAATCGGATTGGATTTATATATGTACTTTTCCAAATTCATACATGTATAATGTTAATTTTATACCTTATATGTATAAAATTTGAAGTTTAAGGGCCAAATATAAACTAATGAATATGGATGGGGGTTAAATATTAAAATACTTGAACTTAAATAACCGTAATCACCTTCATCGTTCACCACACCCCGTTTTTTCCTCCCATTCCTTCTTTCATTGTATGGAACCATCAGACGCAACTAGGGTTTTTGGGGTTTCATCGATTTTGGTTCTAAATCATGGATTATCATCCAATTTTGAGCTAAGACCTTATTTGATTTGATCGATTTGCTCCAGTTTTGACCAGTTAGAATTCATTTTTCACCTAATTTTGAGTTTTTTAGGTCCGACTAGGACCAATTTGGTTCGACTAATCGGTGATTAATCGCGATTTTTACAACACTGGACCGCCACCGATTAATTTTGTGATTAGCCCAAAATTAATCAGTAAAGTGGGGACTAGCGATTAATCACCGATTAATCGGTGATTAATCGGGATTTTTACAACCTTGGCTACAACATATACTTGTTGCTTCGCTCATGATCTTGCCAGCCATCCAATTTCCCATGATAATGGAACAAAATAATTGTAAAATTTTCTTGAAGAAACTAAAACTGCTAATGTTAGGATGCAACTATTCAGTGAATAAAAATATATCAGACAACTTATAAATGTTAGAAGATTTTTATCATTGTACCTTTTGAACAATAATATTAGGGAAAATTGCCAAAATGGCCTTTGAACCAAGGAAATTGCGAAAATAGCCCCCTCAGGCGTCTCGGGAGAGACGCCTCGCACTTCCCGAGGCTTCCCAACCGTCTTTGGTGTCAAATCCCCTACGGTCCAATTAACGTCTGCCACGTCTCCGACGTGAAAAGTCGTCTTTGAAATTACCGAGCCGTCTTTTAAATTACCGAGCCGACTTTGACTGGCAGGAAAAAGTCGTCTCCGTGGCGACTTTTCCAAGGCGGCATTGAAATTACTGAGGCGACTTTAAATAACCAACGGGACTTTGAATTACCGAAGCGACTTTAAATTTAGGGAACCGACTTTGTAGTTATATATCTCCAAAAGTCGCCACGGAGACGACTTTTTATACACATTGAGTCGTGTATAAATACCCCATCTCACTTCACAAAATTTGTACCCTCTCTCAATCATCTATACTTCACAAAAATTTTACCCTCTCTTCTCCTCCGATCAATGTCTTTTTTATTTTTAAATCCTCCACTTTTCCAACCGAAGCTGACCGGGTTACGAATATATTGTCCGGTTCGATTATACTTGGATCGTTGTTACATCTGCGTACAGCTCCTTGGATCGTTGTTGCATCTGCGCGTGGGTTAACCCGTGTAGAATGCATCGATGATGTGGTGGTCTACATTATTGGCAAGTTCGTTCGCCTCCAAAATTTATGTCTCGGTAGTCGACGTGTGCACACTGGAAACTACTGTTACATAAAACGAGGAAACGTCTCGGATTTGTCTATGAAGAGCACATACACCATTCTAAACAATGGTTCAAAGAAGGAAACATCTAACATTAGGATCTAGTCTTCAATAGTCTCCCGAGACATTTAGTGTTATAACACTTTCGTGTAATAGTTCAGTTTTTGTAATTGTTGTTGTGTTACAAATTGTAATATTATAATATTTGGATTAATAAAAACATTAATATTTATAAAAACATAAATATTAAAACGGTTCCGTGTGCAAAACCCGAGACGGTTTTGGAAACCGTCGCATTAATTACCGTGTTTGGAAACCGTCACATCGCATTAATTACCGTGGTTAGACCGTGGAAAAAAATTTGTATATAAATAGAAGAACTACGGTGGTTAAAAATCAAAACTCACACAACCCAAAATTCAAACAACCGATAAAAACTAAAAAAACACACACCCGCCAAAAATATGATCACATGGACCGAAGAGGAAGAGATGGCCCTTGTGGTCTGCCACAAGGACGCCTCCAATGACCCGGAAATTCAACTCCTTCCCACCCGGGACGATGGGTCAGCCTTCCCACCGGAGGGGTTTTGGCTTCGGGTGTTTAGCGACTTCGTTGAACACATTGGCACCAACACCACCAAGACCGTCAGTGACCTCCAGTTGAAGTGGGCCGACCTCAACATCAAATGTGAGTTGTGAAACACCTTATACGAGCAACAGGTTACCGAAGACCCGGAGCTTGATGAAGAGTTGGCTATCGGATTCACTCAATATGAGTATGGGGTTCGATATGGCAACGATTTCGAACATGTCGAGGCATGGCGATTGTTGCACCCCAAACTTTAAGTTTTTTTTTCTTTGTTATGTTTTTAATTTATGTTCCTATTATTATGTTTAATTTTGAATGAATGAAATATTTTTATGTTTTTATATTTAATTTTAGACTTATAAAAAACAAAACAAAACTTATAAAAAACAATCATATTATAAAAAAAATCAACTTGTAAAAAAAATGTGGGAACCGTCCGAAGACGGCTCCAATATTTCGGGAGCCCTCTTTGACAAATTCCAGCCGTCTTCGGAAACGTCGGACACGTGGCAGACGTTAATTGGACCGTAGGGGATTTGACACCAAAGACGGTTGTGAAGCCTCGGGAAGTGCGAGGCGTCTCTCCCGAGACGCCTGAGAGGGCTATTTTCGCAATTTCCTCGGGTCAAAGGCCATTTTGGCAATTTTCCCTTAATATTAACATTACTCTTTGTGTTGATTTTAGGCGATGACTTTTATTTTCATTTTATATTCAGATTTCTGCATACCATATATATACCAAATAAATAAGAATATTAAAGTAAGTTTAATTTTATTTTTTTTATTTTTGGTGCAACCTTAAATAAGGCTCAGAAAAGATAGGTGATTGTGGCTGAAGTAAAACATATGTTTTGCCATACCAATATAGATACACAATTAAACGTTGTTTGACAAACGCATGTCAAACATTAAACACTGACTTGATGTTTTTTAGGTGAACAAAGAGTTTTTATAACCCTACTAGATCTTTGCCCGCGTTACACGCGGTTCACCAACGTATAATTATTTTGAGGGGTAAAACATATAAAAAAATGTAGCAGAAATATTTTATGAAGATTTAAAAGAAACCAATACACATTGTATTCAAATATCACTAAATATTTCTTTATACACCACATCTTTAGACACATTGAAACGGTGTGAAGATTCAATGGAGTCGCAGTTAAATACTCCACTTGGTGGTACATTTTGTATTCCATCATTTGTAGGATTATTGACCTTGCATCTCTTGGCATCTAGTTGTAATTTTCTAAATTTGCGACACTCGACCGCATTCTTAATTTTTTCTTCATTCGAGAGAACTGTGAAGAAAAAAAAATTACTTGCATAATACCATTAGCATATAAATAAAGATGTAAAATTATGTCAATTCGTTTACCGTTAGATATATTAGATAACAGTGTTTCTTTGTCATTACCTTAAAAAAAACATAAGTTAAATGAAAAAACACAAGTAATGTAAAATGTAAATCAAAATTAATTTAGCTTAAAATGTTGCTATAATTAATTTAGATTAAAATGTTGCTATAATTAAAAATTCGAATTTTTTTTATTTAAATTATAGACGATTTTTAAAATGTATAGGTATAAAATGTAAAGATTTCAATATACCTAAAATAAACTTAAACATATATAATCCGTGGATTTTTAAGTTGTATAGGTATATTTTTTAAATATAATTTATTGTTTGTTAGTATCTATTGACTAAAAAAAGTCAAACCGTGTCAAACAATTAAGGTGGTTAAAGAAGTCAAACATTGCTAAAAGTATAAAAAAAATAACTAACTAAAATGTTAAATTTATAAACCAAAAAACTACAAATTAATGTTTAAAAAAAATATTGAATGGTTAATTTCAATCTTTCAATGTTTTAAATTTACCAAAAAACAGGTTGATTGTTTATTTCTAAAATTTGAATGTTTGTTTCTAAAATTTAAAGATGGCAATCTACCAAATTTATTTTAATTGTTTGTTAAATTTGTTTGATTGGGTTTAGTAATTGTTATTTTTTCTGTTGAAAAAAATTTAAAATATTACAGTTAATAAAAACTCAGAAATTGTTAGAAGTAAAAAAAAAACTGAATCTGTTTTGCATTCAAAGATTGCGTTTGAATTTTAAAAAACAAAGTCAAACCTTGATTCTTTATTTGCTTAAATAAGGCTCAGAAAAGATAGGTGATTGTGGCTGCAAGTAAAACATATGTTTTGCCATACCAATATAGATACACAATTAAACGTTGTTTGACAAACGCATGTCAAACATTAAACACTGACTTGATGTTTTTTAGGTGAACAAAGAGTTTTTATAACCCTATTCTATACAACATTTCCATTCTCTCCGAATCAATAATGTACAGTATACACATAACTTAGAATACAAACCCACTCAAGTCATGGCCTAGAACAAAAACCAGGCAACACATGGCCCAATTAAATTTACATTTAACTTTAATTATATAATTAACACTATTTATATTTTACTTCATAGGTTTCTGGTTAGGATTGATAAACATTATAAAGTCAAAAGGTTTGAAACTGGGTGACTGGTGTACTTTCATGTATGATGAAGCAGAAGGTATTTTGTTTGTTACTAAATAGGGGTGTGAATTTCTGACACGACCCGAACCTAACACGAAATTAGCGGGTTTAGGTTTAGTCTAAATGGGTTCGGGTCAGGTTCGGGTTGAACCCGCGAACCCGTTTAGCTAAACGGGTCGGGTTCGGGTCAACCCGGGCGGGTTGGCGGGTTGACCCGTTTAACATATTTATACTATATGTTGTTTTTTTACAATATATTTTATGTTATAAATTAAAGTGGTTATGTATTTTATGTTACACTTATAACTTAAAATAGAAATTGGTATTAGATTTTATAAATAAAACATAAATGTTTTATATATGTTTTTGTTTTTTGTAGTAAAATTTTAATTTTAATACATTAGTTTGTGAAAAAAAAATCAGGTTGAACGGGTCGGGTTCGGATCAACCCGAGAATATTTTGATGATTTGGTGGGTGGTGCTAATATTTTAATGTTGATATAATCTTGCATATTTAGTGGTATTAGCTTGTAGTTCCTTGGTTAACAATATTAACTTTCTGACTCTTTATTTGGTAGTTCTGAATATGGTTATGTTAGGTTGTCTAAGCTTGATCACTTTTGATGTGTGTGTGTATATATATATATATAATATATATATATATATAGGATTAGGATCAAATAAGAACCTAATCTTAGTTAAGAACCTTGTGAACCAATCTCCACCACTTATTTTGTTGTCTTTTTGTTTTTTATTTTTTTAATTGAAAAGGGCTTTTATGTAAATCTCCATTCCACTAATTTTGGGAGTTCCTAAAATTTCTCACAAAAAACAACATTGACAATTTAAATATTTCCAGAACATTATCAACACAGTTATTCTTTTTAATATTCCGTTTCGTTCTATTCATTTATATACGCAGCTGATAAAAAAAATTATATACGCCTATATGTCATTAGCGATATAAACAATATAATCTCATTTGTTGTCATTCAGATTACTGAATTCAAAATAAGTGCCTTTTTAATTATTAAATTACTAAAATCATTTAGTAGATATAAAATGGAATCTCGATCATGTCACATTATCAGTGCTAAGTATATGACGTACGTTTATCATTCCAACAATTTATTCAACCATTAAAATATTATGTCATTTGATATTATTCACAACATGTTTTGTTTTAATTTGGTCTTGGTTGTTTATATTTTGATATTGTTATGACTATTTGTTTTGTGCTTTGAACATAAGCATAATATACACATGTGTATATATAGATATACACTAATGTACTTTTATGTATCACGTCAAAGGAATCTATGTACAATAGTAATACTCATGCATAAAAATATGTTTTGATAAATTATACACATATGTAAAATGCATATATGTATAAGCCTTTTATACATATATATATATGTACACAAGTGTTGAATAATAATAGTATACATCTATACAAATGTGTTTTATTAAAATGCTTATACACATGTGTACATAAGTGTTGTACAACAGTAATACTCATGCATAAAGATGTGTTTGATAAATTATACATATATGTAAAATTATGTTAAATAGTAGAAACACATATTTGTATTGGATTATACTGATACTACATTAGTTAATTTAACCTGAATATTTGATAGTAACAATTTCTTTTTTTTTTTTCGTTAGTATGATATTTGGAAAAGTTAGTTACAGTTGCAATATATAAGGAATCAGTTGGATTAATTTTGTAATTGCTTTCTTAAATAAATTGGTTATAATAAATTAGCTAAATTTGTGGGATTATAAATGTACAAGTTTGCCCTTAATATAAAATAATTAATTAAATAAACTTTCACTTATTTACCATCTTGCCATTCAAAATCAATGGCTACAAATGGTTCTTATGGTTCCTAAATGGCTAATGGTTCTTATTTGAACCATACCCTATATATATTTATATATTTATATATATATATATATTAAGCTTTTTGATTTTGTAAATGTGATGTCACCGTTAGTATTGTATAATTATCCTGTTTATATTTTCTTTTTTAGTGTAATGTGGATATATGGAATAGTTATAGTTTACACTTTTGTCATTATAAACTTTTAAAGTTGCACAAATATGTAAAAACTTTTCATTAACTTAGATGTTTATGGAACAAGCATTAGGAATAGTTGTTTCTTAAAACAACTGTTTGAAGCAAACTATTGAAATAACATATGTGTGTAGCAACAACTATTTTATACAGATCTCCTTAACAGATTTACTGCTCTGGAACAAACGTTAATAAATAGACTTTGCTTGCAACAACTGATTGACTTCTTGATTTGGTGTTTAGTAAACAGACCTTAGTAAAGTCTGTTTACGCTCTATAATTGCGGACTAATTGTCTTAAAAATGATATAAACTTCCAGTGTTTTCACACGGGATTGCACATAGTATATTAATAAAAAAAAAGTAATAAAGCTAATATGGCGCTCAAAGAGGCATTCCTCCCATTTCAGGTGTGCCACGTGCCATCTTCCCCTTTATTACTTTCTAAAAATCTCTTTCTCTCTCATGTTTCCCCCACAATTTTTAAACGTTAATAACTTTTATATACGAGTTTTTTTAAACAAAAAAATCACACCAAATTAACGAGCGTTTTAATATCTTTTATATGAAAAAAAACAATTTTTTTGGTGGAATTTGGTTCATATATGAAAACATCATACCGTGTTCAGGTAATTTATTAATCATGTCACTAATCATGAGTAAATAAGAATTCTATTTTTATCTAAAAGACAATATGTTAAAACCACTTCTTTCCAAAAAAAAAAAAAAGTACACCTGCAACACTACCGTCTCAATCACGCCCTGTAATGGTTGCTTCTGACTCTACTTCTCACCCAAACGTACATGTTCTTTTTAATATCAATTTTTATTCTTATTTACATAATTAAAATTATTGTTTTCTCATATTAGAGTATATTAATTTCTATATTACATCATAACACATATTTTAACACTTTATATTAGATTTGTCTATCCGGAAAATCTTCCGGGATATAATCTAGTAAGATATATTTAGTAATTATATTCTTTACGTTTAAGACTTAAAAGTGGATTTAATCCGTGCAAAGTTTGACGAAATTAAAGTTGACCATTGTGTTTTGGTCAAAAGAGCACCAGTCATCCGCTTCCTTGTGGAGCAAGATGTATTCATAGTTTATTGACTTCGGATGTTGTTTTCAACTTTATAGCGTATAAGGTTGACATCGCCGTTTACTAATTTATTTTCAATTTTCATTCATACAGTCAAATGGTTTTAAAATAATTGACCAAATTACTTGTGTGTGGAAAGAATTTTGGTGAAGTATCATTACCATTGCTCCAAAAATTATAAATTTTAATTATCGTATCAAGGTACAATGAATAGCTTTCTTTCTCTTAAATGACAAATAAATTATAATAAAAGAAGAAAAAATTACATTTTGTGTCCTTAATGTATCAATGAAATTATGAAACATGCCCTTTAATTTTTTTTTTTTTGCATTTTATGTCCAAAATCTTAGATTTCTTAACAGTTTATGTCCTTTAGAAATAACTCAGTTAAGAAACTCAGTTATCCTCAATCCCCTCAAGGGTAAAATGGTCCTTTCACTAACCTTAACAAAGTGGTGAACGACACTTTCTACTATCCAATGCTTCAAACGGTGCGGCGTTGATACTGGAGTGATAACTATTATTGTAAGAAAACTCAACCAATCTGGAAGATGAGTATCCCCACTTCCTCCAAAATCAATCGTGCAAACACGTAACAAATCCTGACGTACTTGTACAGTTCTTTCACTTTGACCACCCGTCTAGGAGTGATAAACAGTGTTCATATCCAATCGTATTCTTAGTGCTTTATGTAGCGATCACCAAATCCTTGATACAATCGGCCATCCCGATCAGAAGTATTTGATATTGGAACACCATGCCTAGATACGACTTCCTTCATGTAGACATGTGTCAACCTCTCAATGTGATCAATTCCTTTGATCTGTAGGAAATGTGCGGATTTAGTCAATAGATCGATAATCGCCCAAATGGCATCATAAGCGCTTGATGTCCAGGGAAAATTTCGTAACAAAATCCATCGAGACACATTCCTATTTCTATTGAGGGATCTCCCGTGGCTAAAATAATCCTGAAGGCTTTTGCTACTCAGCCTTCTCCTTCACACAGGTTATATGTTTTCCAACATAAACCGCTATCTCGCCTGCCTTCTCCTTCACACAGGTTATATGTTTTCCAACATAAACCGCTATCTCGCCTTCCATGTTCGGTCATCAATAACGCTCTTTCAATTCCTTATACATATTGCCAAAACCAGGGTGTACCGAATATTCTGACTTATAGGCCTCATCCATAACTGATTCACGCATACCCCCATATACCGTATCCAAACACAATCCATAAAGTACACTACCTCGACAACCTTTAGACTCCAATCTCTTGTCCTTTCATACTAGCGTTCGCTCTTCAGATTTCTCTTCCTTCTAAGCTTCCCGTTGTGCTTTCCTGACTTGAACTATAAGGCTCATAAGGATTGTCAAACCTAATGCACAAGCATGTGACGGTTCAACCTCTTTCCTTTCTACTTAAAGCATCGACTGCAATGCTCACTTCTCCAGGATGATAACGAATTTCCAAATCACCACTAATGGGTATCTCAACCCATCTTTGTTGCCTCTTAATAATCTCTTTCCGATCCAGATATGGTGAAGACTTCTATGATCCGTAAGGATCGTATACTAAGTTTCATAAAGATAGTGTCTCCAAATCTTGAGCGCAAAAATCACATCTCTGATCTCCAAGTCGTGTGTCTTGTAATTCACTTTGAGCACTTTTAGTTGTCTTGACGCATAAGCTTGCATCAACACGTAACCTAAGCCTTAATGTGAATCATTACGATACACCACGTCACTATCGTTTCCATCAGGAAAAGACAGTGTTGGCGCACTGCACAACTTTTGCTTTAAACCTGAAAGGCTTCCTCTTGCTTTTCAATCCCTTCATACTTGCGTCCTTTTTGGGTTAATAGCGTCAAAGGCTGCGCCATCTTGAGAAAATTACCAACAAATCGGCGGTAATATCCAGCAATACCCAAAAATTAACGTATCTCTGCGGGAGATTTAGGCACATTCAACTCCTTGATTGCCTCTATCCTTGCTGGTCCACTTGCGCATCCTTCGCGTTAATAACATGCCCCAAGAAATGAACTTCACACATCCAAAACTCGCACTTTGCGATCTTCGCAAATACCTTCTCGCTTTTCAATAACTCTCGGATAAGTCTCAAGTGTTGTTCATGGTCCCTTTCTAGTTCGTGTATAAATAAGTATAGTGTCGATGTATACCATAACGAACTTTCTGAATATGGTTTACAAACCCTATTCATAAGATCCATAAACATTGCCGGTGCGTTCGCAAAACCAAACGGCATCACTAGAAACTCATAATGGTCGCATCGCGTCCCAAACGCGGTTTTTGAAGCATCCTCCTTCACAATCTTCAGCTGATGATGACCAATTCTAAGGTCAATCCTTGAATAAAAGCTCGATCCTCATAACTGATCGAATAAGCCATCAATTCTAGGCAATGAGTATCGATTTCTAATAGTGAGTTTGTTCAACTCCCTATAACCAATACACATCCTAAACGTTCCGTCCTTCTTCTTGACAATCATCAATAGTGCTCATCACTTTGATCCCTGGGAAGCATAACTTGATATACTGAAACCTTTTTCCCCAATCATTCTTGCAACTTATTCGATAGCTCTTGCATTTCTGAAGGTGCAAATCGATAAGGGAACCTCACGACTGGTGCGACACCGAGCACAAGATCTATTCGAAATTCCAACTCCCTTGAAGGCGACAAAACGGACAAATCTTCTGGATATCTTCTGGATATTCTCTAACTGTCGGAATTCCCTTAAATTCCCTTTTCCCCAGCCTTAGTGTTAACAACACAGGCTATAAATGCCGAGTATCCTTTCCGCGTGAATCTTTGCGCCTTCAGTACAGTATCCATCTTCAACGACTTTTCTCTAAGCCACCGCGTACGACCAAAATCTTATTGTCTGGTACTGGAATACGGACCAATTTCTCATGACATACGACCTCCGCCCGATCCTTAGATAACCACTCCATTCCTTTATGATAGTATGTCGAAAGCCACAATCACTAACGAGGAGAAGCGTAAAACACAATCGAAAGATATAACCAGGTTCTTCTACATGAACCTCGGGGGCTCATAGAACGAGGTCATCAAGATCTTAGAATGGTTGAATAAAACCGAAGTCACGATAATACGAACAGGGGAAAATTGATAATCACGTCCGCAAATAAAAATAATAATCAACAAATACACAAATAGTCTTTATGCCTTACGCATATACCCACATGATAGATCTTCTTAGGATCTTCTTGTGCCTGTAAGCTCGCAATAACATGACGTCAATGTTATCGAAAATTTACCTCGCAAGATCACCCTATTAACATCCATCACGAGTTATATCATAAGCACTCATAAATTCACATAGCCACACACACACACACACACACATATATATATATATATTACATATATATCATTAGTCGTGCGTGCCATCCTTGACGTCGTTCCTGATTACATTCCAACTTGCGCAGTATCACCTTCATGACGAGTCTCCAACAACGAATCTTTAACGACAGATCTCCAACAACAATTCTCCAACGACAAATCTCCAACGACAATTCTCCAACGACAATCCTCCAACGACAATTGTCCAACGACAAATCTCCAAAACGAATCTCCAACCACAATTCCCCAACAACGAATCTCATCAAAGCACCAATATAGTATTCCTCCGGCTACTCGCTCATACATGGAAATACCGCTACACGCCATCGCCTGGGCCGTCATCCTTTCTTGTACCAACGTAGCTAAATTATAATTACAAAGGCAAGAATAGGGGTAACGTGTCCAGAGGAAACGAAATACTTAAGGGAACTATGAAGACATCTTCCTAGTAACATCATCAATCCCTACTTGACATATACTTACACACAGCATATAATCACGTATACATATTTGGATTCCTGCCACATGTAACGTACTTGGTATAATACCTAACATGTCCATGAATTACTTTGTAGAGTTTTTGGAGAGCGTTTGTGGTTATAGCTAATCTGCTATAACCTTGGCTCTGATACCAACTTCTGTCACACCCCGACAGCGCACAGCGGAAAGTAAGTCGTGAGGTAACGGAAGTTGTTACCATAAAGTTTAGCAAATCACTTGAGGATACGTATGGATATCTTGCGACCACCCTCTAGCCCAACATATTTAAGCTTTTGGTCTAAGAAAGTTTTAAAAATATGTCATAGCCAAGATGAAGCGAAATAACATAAGTAGTGTTTTACAATTTAGTTAAATAAAAGTTCGTAAAACATAAGTTTCATAGTTTAAGGTCTCATTCAACATGTCCAAACGCAGTGTATGCAAAACCCACTCTCTCAAAAGCTCCATCCATTCATACATGAAAAACATGCTTAAAAACATCTACATAATGTTGGCGAGTTCACAGGTTTATGAGTAATAGTAAACATTCAAGTTTAGTAAAAACATATGATCGATTAGTGCTATAATAGAATCAATTAGAGTCGCGAAAGTCTACAAGTATGATGTATCCTAAGGCTCTTAACCAATCCATAACTTTGTTCCCGGGGTTCCCTTCTTATCCAAGAGGGACTTTTTGAATATTACGTTCATTTTTCAAGCAGATTCCGATCCAGTCAAATCATGAAAACGGGGGCGTCAACCCAATAGTACTATAACATAAACAACGGCCTTGTCTGAAGGCTAATGATTAAGATGTGGGGGGAGAGTGAGTGGCAACCTGCCGGTTGACACTGGTGTTACGCTATAAAAACGTACCACTGGTACACAAACCAAAGGGCATCAAATATTCTGAATTTATAGTCTATCGTATCATATAAGCATGTTAATCCCCCTGCTTTGTAAATCGTATAAAACATTTAAAAGAAATGGGGCCGTGAACTCACCTTATTGCAAAAATTACAATGTCTTCAAATCTGTGTCACACTCTTTTACCAACTAGCCCTAAATATTTATAGGGTTGTTTAGCAATTAATCTAAGTCAAATCAAGCAATTCACCAAACTTCCTTTATCCAGTTATCAACAGTTCCTTGTTCCATTTATAGTCCACCCAATTATCCCGTCGGTGATTAGATGTTTGATCAAACTTTAGATTTCGTGTGTTCACATATAACAATATACACTCATTTTCTTGAGTCTTTTCCAAATATTCAATCATTAACCAAGGATTTTAGCTATATGTCCATACACATATTAACATAGTAAAACCTATCACATAGATTCACATAATCTATCCAATTTATCCACATATACCAAATACATCGTCTTATCGCCAAGTAAGACATTTTTCTAGCACTTTCATCGCATGCAAGTTCCCAATATCACATATCAACTTATGTACATTATATTAACTTAATTCCCATCCTAGGATCTGCATATAAATCACAAAACAGGACCAAATTTGCTGTTCTAAATCAGCCTCATAATCTAGCATTTACGTGCCTCAAAAACCACATTTTGGCGACTTCTAACTCATAGTTTTGCACTGTAAGCGTTCGTTAACATGGCAAACCTATTATATATCCTAAATGATGACTTTTATACACATTTTAACACCATTCAAGTTATTTTACATCAGACCAGAAAATGAATATTTTTAACTCAATAATTAGTCGAAAACGTGCATTTTCGCGCATCTTTTGCAAAGATATTTAGGTTTTTACATCAGGACATTCATTTACACTTAATGATACATTATTTTCCCTCAAAATAACCCTCAAAAACCTGCTCATTATCAAATTCATAAAAACCCACTTAACAAGTTCATTTTACATAAACTATCCACTTTTTAGTTACTAGTCATTAATTAGAACACACCAATAATCATTAATCGCATATTACTTGGATCCTAACATGATTTTAAATCCAATTAATCTTTTATATCAGATCTGTACTAAAACATAAGTAGATCATCCATGCAATCATATTTCCATCAAACAATCAACACTCATTGTCACACCCTCAAAATCCACCTGCGGGGTTTTACCGCGAGGCGCGTGACAAACCAGGATCTAAGTCAACGGTCACAATAAACAACACTATATGAACACATGCATATTTAAAAACATAAGTTTGAAACCATTAAACAGTAGCGGAAGCTTTGTTACAATCCAAAATCCAAAAGTAATCCCAATTGTTCAACATAAGAAAACATGATCCTAAACTAGATGTCGTGCAGACGCGTGCGCCCTAGTCCTGGAATGCTACCTTAGCGACATGAGAAAAACATGCCAAAAGTTACGTCAGCACAAAATGCCGGTGAGTTCACAGGTTTTAATAAAAGTTACCAAGTTACAAAAGTATACCAAGTTCCACTTGTCCATACTATAAAACGTTCAACCAAAGTACGCTAGCTAGGCGTATATTCTGTTACTACTACGACTGGAAACCATTACTAGACACGTCACAAGTTACCAATGTTACAGCCCGAATAATATCACAAATCACAATGTTACAAGGTCGAGACAACATGCACCCGCTCGGCCCTCCAAGCCGACGAGTGGGGCAGGTCACGCCCAATAGATCTATCCACATTTCCCCCGTTGTGCTACACCGCACATTCATGGTTTCCCCGGGACTTAAAAGATCGTATAGTAACTCAAAATAAACCATAGTATGACAAAAGTTCTCAAAACATAGTTCCACGCATGTTTTCTCCCCCAAAAGTAAAACCAGAGAAAGTGGGGCCGTGAACTCACCTTAGGTTGCGTTACTTCAAAATAATTAAAATCAGCAAGCTATGCTAGCCCCGTAAGCGGCGACCTAACATATGACAGTTACAAGTACTTAGACTAATAACCCGTAGGTTAGTTAGTCCCTAGATGTCCAGACCATAACCAGGTTCGTTTGAAAACACGTTGACTGTTTAAACTGACCAAATGTACAAGACTCGACATCCCATTGGTGACCCGAGACTCCACGTGTTATACTTGTACTCTCAATCATACAATCATGCAATCATACTTAACATGCGTTAAAGTTCAACAAGTCTAACACATAGTTCAAACAGCACATAAATAAGCCCGAGCACGTGTTACCAAGTTATCAGGTATGACACGGGGTTCCTAGCATGTTCCTAGGTGTCAAATCGGGTCTCGGAGTGCCAAAATACACTTACAGCAGCAGTGCAGGCGATTAGGAAAAGTCAACTAGCGATTAGGGAGGTCAACTGGCAATTATAGAGGCTAATCGCCCCTTAACATAGGCGATTAGGTCATAAGACATGCAATTCAAGAGCTTATCAGGCGATTAGGTCATAAGACATGCAATTCAGGAACTTATCAGGCGATTAGGTCACAATCGCATGAAATGAAGGCGATTAGGCCCCCAATCGCCTATCATACAGGAGATTAGGCGTCCTTATCAGGCGATTGGGCTCCCAATCGCCTATAGCATAGGCGATTAGGGTCCCCAATCGCCCTCAGCAGAGCTGTTCCGGTTTTTCGCGCGTTTAACCCTCCAAATCAGACCCGGAACGTGTGGAAACACCAAATATCGATCATACAACAATATCACACATATTTCAAGCGAAACCCCTAGCTTATCATCGTTCTACCAGCCCCGAATGCAAGCATTTTCTCAAAATAGTACACTTAGCATGAAAACATCACATCAACATGCATAACTTTTACCCTAAATAGCAAATACTCAGATTTCATCATGTTATCACGTTGTCCGATCATTCCTTACTGTTCTAGCATCATTCTACAACAAACCCTAACATCAAACATCTAGCAAAACACCTCATATCATACAAAATCATTCAAAGTCATTCAAATGGGTCAAATACTTAATATTCACAATACACTTCCAAAACCATCCAAACTCCTAAGACATCATCATCCTAACATAAACAAGCTGTAAACACCTTAATAACACAATAACAATCCTTTTTGAATCATAAAAATCCTATCTTTTAATCATATTTAACACATACAACATGCATAATGGTTTGGACTTGTTTAAAAACGATTTTCATAGGTTTTCAAAGACACAAGGGTTTATAAATCAGGTCTGGACCTTTAGGGAGCAAAACACAATCATTCAAAGGTTTGGGGATGAAGAACACACCTTGGGTTTATGAGGAATTGATGTGTAAAGCTTGAAAATGGGTGTTTTGATGCTAAAACGTGTTCCAGAGGGTGTTTGGGAGTTGGGATATGTTATGAGACGGCTAGGGTTGCATTAGAGGTGTTTTGGAGGTCAAGGGTGGTATTTATAGGCGTTTCTAGTCGTTTAAAACACGTCAGGCGATTACGCAGCAGTATCAGGCGATTAGGGCCCAATCGCCCTTAGACTCCCCCTAATCGCCCTCCTATAGGCGATTACAGGGCTAATCGCCCTCAGGCCTCTGAACAATCGCCTTCAGCACTGCGTAATCACCTATAATGTCATGCAATCGCGTGTAATCACCGTTTTAACATATGTAAACACGTATACACATAATGACAAGTCACATAAAGATTATAAACACATAATACATGAAAACAAACACGTTCACACTCGTTCACCAATTCCCGGGACTCGAGACTTGTGTTTCTACTAAGGTTTGACGATTCCACGAATCGTCAATCCTTGCATACTTGGTTTAATGGCTGACATCTAACGATCCTCTAGGTTGTACTAACGACTCCCGAACCATAACACGACTCAACCGACCTAGTTAAGTACACTGTACGCGTGACTCGCTAAGGTAGACTTTGACCCAAACCATGTTATTAACCTGAGTTTGCCGGGTGTCACACTCATGTTCATATCCATCATCTAAACCCCATTTTAACTATCAAACTTAAAAACCCATTATCTTAGTTGACTAAATAGTCAAAATAACAATAATAATCAGATCTAAACTCATTAAAAATCACCTTGCATGTATCATCAATCACATAATCTAAGCATCTATCAAGCAACACAAACAATAATACATACATATACATATACATATATACGACACATACACACACACTTTTCACTCATTTTCCCATTTCTATTGTTTATTTTATGAAATCTTTTAACAAAACCCATTTTGTTTGGTGAAAGGCTTGAGAAATCGAAATCAAAACAGGAATCTAATTAATATTTCATAAGGATTCTCACCTTTGAAGGTCATATGATAAAAAGATGGGTGTTGATGCTTTCTACACTTTCTTTCTCTAAAATCTTGTGTTTTCTTGAAAGATTGCTACTCCAAATCATAAAACAAGGTTGAAACAACAAGGATGCAGCCATGAATCTTGAGGTATAGTGTTTGAAACAAGAGAATATGAGAGAGAGAGAGGTATGGTTTGGGAAGGAGAAGGAAATGGAGTGTTTGAGATGAAAATGTGAATTATAAATGGGAAAATGATGTATTTATATACCCAAGGGTTATGTGATTGGGTAATGGGGGTGGTGGACATGTAAGGTGCAGATTTTGTCCCCAAGATTTCAAAAATGGGAAGGTGGGTACAAGGGTTGGGTAATTTTTATTATAACATGGGTATTATAGGTGATTTAGGGGTATAAAAATTATAAAAATTCACCCTAAACTAATTTTTTATTACCCAATAAATCATGAATCATTATTACCCACTAAACCTTATAATTTTTAATGCCTAACCAATATATTAGGTGTTCAATGCTTCACTAGTTCGAAAATTGCCGTTTAAAAGAGCACATATGCGTTGTACCGATCATTACGCGATAAAAACCTCAAATCAGCGTTTTTATATGTTTCGAATAAATTTTCACCTATAGAATATTATTTTATGATATTTTATGCTATTCTAATTAATCCATGGGTTTCCCCAGTGTTTCAGGTCTCGCACACACGTTAAAACGACAAAACACGCAAGTATTCGCCAATTGCGACACGAAAACTATCAACTATAGCTATTATTATTTTAGCTAATACTTTCACTCTTAAAAATATTACTACATACTAATCTAAGCATTATGGGTCAAAAGTAGACTTTTTAAGGTTAACCGGGTCGTCACTAACGTCCGGTACGGGTATTTTATCACCCCGCGATACGATAAATCCTAAAATTATCAATAAAACGTTTATAATACTCTAGATTTTACTTAATGTTTTCCCAAGACTCTAATCACAAACTAAGTCCAATACGCATTTATATATTTAATATTTCATGTTTAATACCTTAATACGGATAACGTCCTAAAAAGCCGGGTGTCACACCCCAATCAAAAGCATCAACATTCAACAGTCAACAGTCAAAACACACACAGCTTTTCAACTTAGGCGTAAAGGTTACAAAAATGGGTTCTTCAACATCACCACTTTCTACCAAGATAATATTAATCTCCACCGGCGTTATATCAGCTGCAACGGCTATTAAATTCTGTTTTCCGTTGGTTAACAACTTCGTCGTCTACGACGTACCTGTTATCATGATCTGGTCGGTTATACTCTCCTGGCTCACACCACCTTATTTATACGTCGCCGTTAATGGTATCATCAACACCATCATTGTTTCTTCATGCTTCCAGCACCATTACATCGTTGCTCAGAGTAAACAAGCTTCAGAATGGACATGTATCTCCGTTCACGTTTGCCAAATTGCTTGATCCTGAAGCTTCTTGGGACAAGGTTTGATTTTGTTTTGTTTTAATATATTGTTTATTGTTTGTTAATTGACCTGGAAATTGATGAAAAGTAATTAAACAGCCTATTTGAGATTGAATAATTGATCCAGAGTTGTTTATGTGAGATGAAAAGGTTCCCTCTCTGTTAGGGTTTTATAGATGATGGGATGATGGTGGTGGGTGGAGGTTGAAGATGAGGGGATGATGCTGATGATGATAATGAAATTAGGGTTTTGGATGATGTAATTGAGTTTAATCGTGAAGTTAGTGTTTGGGATGATGATGATGATAAGGTTATAGAAGGGGATGAGGAATTTAATGTCTGCAGCTTCTGTTTATATCTCAAGATTATGAATTTTGAAAAACACAAATCATGTAATTATAACATACAGGTGACGAATATAAAAAGAGGTGGTGGGTGGAGGTTAAAGATGAAGTGGTGGAGGTTGAAGATGAAGTGGTGGTGGGTGGAGGTTGAAGATGAAGTGATGGTGAGTGGGTCCCACAAATAAACTAAAGTATAATAAAAAAGGGAAAAAAATACACTTTGTGTCCTTAATGTGGTGAATGGACAATAATATACCTGATGGTTCTGAGGTTAACTGAGAAATCTAACCCAGTTAGTAAGAAAGGACATAAAATGCAATAAAAAAGCAAATTTGGACATAAAATGCAAAAAAAGGGCATGTTTCATAATTTCAGTGATCAATTAAGAACACAAAATGTAATTTTGTCTTAAAAGAATGACTTATTGATAATGTGCAAAATATTCATGTTGCTAGCGAAACGATCAACAGTATTACCAAAGTCTAAAAATTTTTTTATACCCATTTTATAATGTTAGAAATATATTTTATTTTATTTTAATCTATAAGCTCTATTAATATAGCACATAACTAGTTATTGTCAGAAGTTTTGTTTAAGGAAGTTAAAAATAATTTAAGTACTTTTACCAACATCGTATACCCACCTTTTTTCCAAACCCTTTATCGTGGGCTGGACTCAAGGCACTAGTCAAGGACCATGCTCTAGTGGGTTGTATCTGGGCTAGGTCGGTTTGGTGGAGTGTTCTCGCGTGGATGAGAATTCCTTGGCCTCCTGACTGTAACTCTGTTGGGGAAATGGTGGGTAACGTGAAGAGTGCTCCGGGTTCGAAGAGGTGGAAAAGGGTTGTATACACTGTCGTGCTAGCAACCTTTTGTAGGCTATGGTTGGCTAGAAACCAAAAGACATTCGAGAACAGATTCGAACCTGTGCGGGTCACGATCGAGAGGATAAAAGAAGAAGCCTTCCAATGGATTTCTTATAGGACTAATCTGCCCAAAGTTGAGTGGGCCGATTGGGCTTTGTTTAATGTTTCGAACCTGCTGTAGCTGTTTTGTTTCTTCGTTTTATTTGGTGTTTGTAGTTCCCAGCATCTAGCTGGCTCTTTATATTTATATATAAATCGTTTGCCATTCAAAAAATCTTATACCCACCTTTTGCAGTGTGGGACAATTAACGTTCGATAAAGTCATTATTAAAGACACCAAAAAAATTAACCCAACTTTTAAGATGATATGAATGTTTAAAAAATAGCTCAAAAGAGTAGGGGCTATATGAAACTTTGAATTGAATAACAAAAGTGTTCATTCTTAATGAACTTTTACATTGATGATGCATGAATTACATGTATATTATAATCTACGCTTGATTTTATACATTGAAATATCGACAAAATTAATCACGCTGCAACAGTAAATTTGAATTTTTTATATCATATTTTGAAAAAATGCAAGAGAAAACACTCGTTTGGATGTGATACGTGTTATCATATATACAAAAATGAAATTAAAAATATACATGACAAACTTTAGGGTTTTTATTATATCTATATTTATACTACATTATAGAGGGGATTCATTGGTAAATATGTTAAAATTGTCAAAGTAAAGATGACATTTGAAAAGACACATGCTAAACCTATAATGTCTTATAAATCTTTCCTGTATTACCCCTTGATGCATTGTTACATGTACATTCATTAATGCCTTCACTCTTCACATATCTATACTATACTAGTGAGGAGCCCGCGCGATGCGGCGGGGTGAACAATCTACAAGTATAAGTATAATTGTGTAGTTGATAATTCGACGGGATGCGCGAAGATATAAATAATCTAAATCAAATATTTTGAAAATATTTATAAAAAAACATTTTGAAACATCACCAAAAAAATTAAATTCAAAATGCATAAACTAAGACAATAGTAAATATAACATTACACTATAAATAGATAACTATAGAATTCATACCTTAATGGCGAGTCTTATAGCTAATGATAAGTTGTCTCCGTTTAAATGTCACAAAAATATAGTTAATTGTATTTTTAAGTATGTTAATCTGGAGATTATGCGTTTAGTTGATCTATGTTGTTGTACTAATTTGTAGAAACTATGGGTCATTTAATTCTTTTAATAAAAATCATGAGTGTAATGTATTGTGTGTTGTGTGTGTCTGTAAGATGTGTATGTATGAAGATTTGATTTTGAGGTTTACTTAAAAATAACTATAGGTATAATTAAAATATCTCTGAAAGTCATCATGAACCGAAAAATAAAACAACATGAAGGACCAAAAATGTATACATTACGAGAAGAGTAAATTCTAAATGATGAAATACCACTTTGTAAAAATCAAACTAATAATGAGGTTTTTATTCATTATATAAAATTATTATTACTTCTTGTTGACTCAACGAATCCCTTAAAAGCCTTCAAATTTTAGATTGTATTAAATCCCAAGTCAATAGTGTTAAAACTTTAATTTTGGTCAATATTTTATTTTATACAACAAGTGATAAATAAAAAACAAGAAGATGACAGTTCTTAAAAATCATTACAAATATGTTTGGTAAAATATGTGAATGCCATTCATATGAAATTAAAAAAAAAAAATACAAAATCAATTCAAGCCTTGAGAAATATGTAATAAACATATAGATCCACAAAAATATAAATTGACACAAAATTTAAATAGAAAACGTCCTTAATATGCAATAGATCTAATTAAGGGGTATTATGATGAATACATAATTTTGATTAATGGTTACCTGAGTCGATGTTATCTTTTGAAATTCTATGAATAGTTAACAATCAGCCTACAACACCCTTTTTAGCATATCATGGTCATGAAAATATTGAAAGACTGAAATAAAACCAGAACACCTTTTATTCATAGATGGATGTTGTAATTACGACGAATAAACCGCAATACGGTTGGCGGCGTTGATCGGGAGATGAAGTTGTATGGATATTTTTGACTGATTATTGTCTTGATCGAATGATTATAAGTATATGCTAAGATATCACCAGTTTAAAGTTAATCGAGTGGTGATCATTAAATTTCGCCATTAATAAAATCTAAATTATAAAAACAAGAAAACAAAATATTAGTATATGCTATGTCGCATAACATATGCAAAGAGATACACAATCATATGTATTTTAGTATGTATATATTGCGGTAACGTACGAAACTTATCACCTGATGCTTCGATTTAATAAGAGATTTCAGATATGAGTCATCGAGCAGGAATCGGTGGGCGACTATTTATAAGTTCTTGATGTCTAAGAACTTCTAAACAGAAATGCAATCGAGAGATTATGTTCCATATTAATGAAATGATACGTGTGCAGACTGAGAGATGTAAGAGAGATATAGGACTACTTAAGGGTTAGGTTAAGATGGTATATATTTTGAAGTTATTAAGACTAATAAATTGCATTAGTAATGACATTGAAAAGCTAGTTATTTAGCCAGTTATATTTGCTTTGTCTTAATCTTTAACATGGATTTGTAACAACTTTTTACTAACCAAAAGTCATGAATTAACCTTTCATTATTGTTACACTTATTAAAATTTACATAAAATTAAAGACAATTTAATCATGGCGTATAAACAAAAAGAGAGCTTTTATTTTTGTTTTTAGCTAATATTCATTTTCATATGTCTTGATATTTCTATCGCTCAGTTTTAAATAACAATCACAATTTTTGTAAAGATCAAGTAATCAAATGTTTTATATCATACATATTTAATTTTATTTTTTAATTTGATTATTAAACTTGGTGAATAAATGTTCTGGTTTTTATGTCATTAAAGAACAATATATTTGGTAAACAATGTTTTATGTCGATATTATTAAGTTTAATATTTTGTAACTACTTTTTACTAACAAAAAGTCATGAGTTAACTTTCATTATTGTTACACTTATTGAAATTTAAATAAAAACTATTTTGTTTTAGTGAAATTTAACAAATCTAATTATTAGATTTGAAAGACAATTTTACCCTTTTACTAAGCTACTTGAGTATTGTACCATAAGCATAACATATTGTAATTACTTAAATTTTGTAGTCATCCTTCCCTCATGCTTAGATTATAAAGCATCTACCAAGGATTCCCACCAAATTTAAGTAATTACAACATTTTATGCTTATGGTACAAGAATTGAATCAAGTTAGTAAGGGATAAAATGGTCATTCTTCATCACTATCAAATTAATAAACATTATTACATTAATAAATACATGAAAAGAGAAATGAAATTATTATACTACATTACAATTGAATACCCTCTTCATCAACATCATCAACAGCAAATGAATGCAGTGCACTTCATTACCAGCTCTTCAATGTGCTATTCATCACAATTGAATGAGAGATTGAATGCGCCACTGGTTCAATTTCTCATCAACAATCTGTGCAGTTGGTTACACTCCCATCTCCCCTATAACTCTATAAGCTTCCACCCGTGAGAGATTTACTTATGAAATCGATGAATGAGAGAAGCAATCAACTAGAGAAGCAATCGACAGAGACAGATCCAAACCCCGCTTTATGTTATGAACTATGAAGTATCAACTTGCTTACTTATTTCTTTGTTGCTACACTTACATTTAACTTTAAGTTATGTATCTGTTTCTTACCATCAATATTTAGATGCAATATATCTCTATGTTGTTAAATCTTGTGGTTACTACTAACATATAAGTTTTCTAAAATTCTTTCAGGAAACAAGCAGTTTGGTTTAGGCAACTTGTAAGTATCCTTATCTCATAAATGTATTTCTTTTCATTCAGTTTTCTTCATCTTTTTTTTAACATACTCTTAATATATAATTTGATCTTTAAAGCCACTTTCTTGTTTGTTGCCATATATATATACACACATCTCTTAATATATATACACGTATATATGCCCCATGATTTCTTAAGATCATGTTTCTTATTCAAATATCATGGGGTGTTAGTGGTTTTGAATGCACAAATTGTGCTGGATATTCTAAAAACATAGTATTTGTATTTTAATGAAATGTATTTGATCAAAGAATATACTTATTTTGTTGTCAACTAGAACACAACATGAAGAATTGCTCAACGGATTTTTGCATCATATTCCTTTATTCACCTCATAACCTCATTTTCTAATTTTTGAGGCAGTGAATTTTGCCTGTTGTAAATTGCATTCATCACTTTTGACAATTCACTTTTTCAACAGCAAAATATAGGATATGTAATTGATTTATTGGGTTTATAATCTTCATATTTGAAAAACTATATTAGTGGAGGTGGTATATATATATATATATATATATATATATATATATATATATATATATAGTTGTCTATAAGGATCCTGTGGAAACCCTTGTCATAGTGAAAACTCTGGATACTTTGACTTCCCGAGCTTTTTTTATATGCAATTTTTAGGGCATGTAATATACATGATTTTAAGTATTTTGGGCCAAAAAATTAAAAAAAGCGCCGAGCACGTTTTAAAAAATAAATAAATAAGTTTTCGACTAACACATGTTAAGCGAAATATTCATATATATATATATATATATATATATATATATATATATATATATATATATATATATATACAGGGGAAAGTTAATTTGAGAACACATATATTTGTACGAACCGCGAGAACGACATCTAAAATCATTCAAATTCAAAATTTCTTTTTACACTTATCTTTATTACAAAAATACAATCTCAAAAGCACAATTTACGCGTAAAAATTCAAACGTATACGAAAATAAATTGTTTTCACACATGTGTAAATTTACTGTTTATACATGTCTAAACTGTTTCATTTACGCATATGTAAAAAGTTAATTTGAAAGTGTTTTTGCAAGAAAGGATAAATTATTTGGAAAGAAAATTCTTTTATTAATGTTGTATTTTGATTATAATGAGATTTGTCACAATATTTAGCGTTCTAAAGATAACTCTCCTATATGTGGGTTGTTGAGAATGTAAACGGACATAGTAACAGGTTATTAGAGTTTTGACGTCTACAAATTCTAAGTTTACGGTTCTAACAATTTGACACAACAAGAAGTAATCTAAATTGAGTGTGCAACATCTCAATGGTTACATTTATGATGAAATTTTCTACTGTTGTTGCCGTTTTATTATTTGGCTTCATCCAATGGGTGTATTTAGTTGTCTATAACATTCTAATACCACTCGCATATAGTTCGTTAGGGAAGATGTTATAATAGGTATCCAAACGTTGTATACGCAACACTTTTAAACCCCAAATCAGTTTCCAAGAACTACAATATGATATTGGTTACTTACATTTAAATTTTGTAGGAATCCTTCTCAAATTCATTATAATATACATTATTGATTTTTTTCTTCATTTTGACATATTGGAATTCAAATCATTTGCAGGTTACTACTACCTAAGCCTTGAAGCTGCTTCATCCTTTGTAGATGCACCTATCCTATATTTTAATGAAGAACCTCCAGGGCTTTGAATCTATGATGTTCTTTGGGCTGTAATATGTCTTTTTGGATTATGTTATGCTTTATGAAATATTAAAGGTTGCAAATATGTATGCGCATACTTTTGGTAAATCTATCTATTAATAGATTATATTGGTTCCAACTGGTTATGTTAGTGACAATCATGTCTTATTAGCAAATCAAATAATACGTGAAACTCATAGCGAAATGTGGTGCATATTACAATCTTAGTGTAAAACTGCGTTGTAAATTGTCGTTCCCGCCGCATCGCGCGAGTTTTTCACTAGTATGTTATTAAAGATTAAAAATGAAGAGAAAAAAGTGCAAGTAATCTTAACTAACCGAAAGTCATGTAGAGAATCGTTCATATCAATGCATTAATATTCTTGGAACACATTTGGAGAAAACCCTCTAAAATGAGGAAACCTTAGTAAAACTAATACTTGGCTCACATTTGTCCACATCACCCCTAAGCATCTTCTTAATATTATATATAATGATAATTTTAGATATGATATTATTGAGGTTGATTTGACTATTGGAGAGAGACTTGTACTTGTACTACTAATCCCTATAAACCATTATGATCTTTTCTCTTTCATCACAATTACAATTCAAAATCAGAATTATCTTCTCTCCTTATTTCATTAACCCTCCATTAAGTATATCATCTCCATTAAGTAAATCGATCCTCATTAATGAGATGGAAACCAACATATCAGCCCCACGTTCACATTTAACATTTTTTGATCATGAAAGTTCATCGGTTGTTCATCGGACATCCCCAAATGTTATCCATGATGTAAAAATCTCAACCCTTAGGAAAATTTTCACAAAATTTGATTATGGTAATTGTGGGGTCGAATAAAAAATCTAAACTTTGGTTCGACCTGAAAGTTAGCTCGAATGAAAAGAATTTTGACTAGTTCGACCTTAAGATGAGCACGAATGAAAATTATGAACCCAAATGAAAACCTGATATCACTAGTGAGAATGAAAAGGTTCGAATGAAAAGAGCTAGGATTGGTTCGACCCAAAACTAGCACGAATGGAACTCACAGAAACTCATTCGACCTAAATTGAAAACCCATTCGACCTGTCCAGTGTTCATGATCAATTTTTCATCCAAATCACACAATTTTGACCTGATTTTTGAAAATTTTATCAATTATGAATGTAATTATGAAGGAGTTAAATCGGATTGAATTCTGAACAACTTTTGTGAAAGAATTCTTGATTTCGAACGTAAAAACACCTTCAAATCATTCAAAAACCATGTTTTATCAATGTTCTATGAAAACAACTAAGGTTTTGATGATTTTGGTATGAAATCTGAACAATTTTTTTATCAATTTGCAGTCGTGTGATCGAGCACAAGCTCTGATACCACTTTGTAGGATCGGATTTAAACAAAGAAACAAATGATTAACGCGAGTACTGATATATCAGGTGCGAAAACCTTAATAATCATGAAAAATGATGAAAACTGTAATCAGAACATGATAATATCCATTTTCAAATGTTTTCATTAACTTTAAATGCGTTTATAACAGTTACAGACTAAACGTAATGAAACCCACAATTCTAGAACACTCTGGACACATACTGGACTTTCTCAATAATAACCAACTCTATTACAAACTCTAACAAACTTCAAACTATATATATATACACCATTTGGTTCGACCTTTCGAGGATTCGATCCAAGACATTCCAATCTGATTAAGTACAAACCAAAATAAACTAATTCATTCAAGTAGGGGTGTGCATGGGTCGGTTTGGGTTGGTTTTTACCATTAACCATAACCATAACCGCTATTTCGGTTATGCGATTTTCGTAACCATAACCATAACCAAACTTCGGTTATGGTTAATCGGTTATGAATTCGGTTATGGTTCGGTTATGGTTATTTCGGTTATTAACCAAAAAAATCAACCAAAGCTAACTTTCGGCTAAATTATAAAATTAAAAGCCCATGGGTCTTAAAAACTCAGAACCTACAAAAAACTGGTTCGACCTCTGGATACCCCGAACCAAAATTCCGATTTGCACATTGTCTTCAAAAGTTTGGCGTTTTCGTCTTTGGCAATTCGAAAGCTACAGACACATATATGAAATATGTATCTACGGAGAAAGGGGTATGCACTTTTATTTGATGATGATGCATGCATTATTATTAATAAAAAGACAAGAATTACTCTAATGAAAGTTGGCCTTGAGAAGAATAACATGTTTCTTATGGATGTTTCTAGGACTCAAAACATAGAATCAAGAAAACAAGATAGTGAAGCTATGTTGTGGCATGAAAGATATGGTCATCTAAACTATCAAGGGATACAATAATTATACACTCAAGGTATGGTTCATGATTTACCCAAAGTTAAAACTTTTAAATAACTGTGAAGGACGTGTGCTTGGAAAAAAGTCCAAGCAGCCTTTTAATACAAGTACTTGGCGTGCTAAAAATAAACTTGAATTAGTCTACTCTAATGTTTGTGGACCAATGCAAGTTGATAGTCTTGGGGGCAACAAGTTCTTTGTATTATTCATAGATGATTATTCAAGGATGTGTTGGGTATATTTTGTTGAAAAAAATTCTGAAGTGTTGACCAAATTTAAAAGTTTTAAGGCTTTAGTTGAAAAGGAAACTAAAGGCAAAATCAAGGCTCTTAAAACAGATAGAGGTGGTGAATACACCTCAAATGAATTCAATAAATTTTGCAATGACAATGAAATCAAAGGAATTTTAACCCCTCCTTACACACCTCAAGCTAATGGTGTGAGAGAAAGAAAAAATAGATCTGTCCTTGATCTTATGAAAACTATGATGAAGTGTAGAGGGTTACCAAAATACTTTTGGGTTGAGGCAACAACCACTACTGTTATAATGCTCAACATATCTCCCACTAAAACTCTTCAGCATAAGACTCCATTTGAAGTTTGGACAGGAGAAAACCACAGGTAAGCAATCTGAGAGTATTTGGTTGTATTGCTTATGCAATAACACCAGGTGAATTGAAGTAGAAGTTGGATGACCTTTTAGAAAAGTGCATTATGATAGGGTACCCCTCACATACTCTTAGTGGTTATAGATTATACAATCTAATCACTAAGAAGATACTCACTAGAAGGGATCCTAAGTTCTTTAAGGAATCTAGTTAGGACTAGAAAGGAAAGGTGGTTGAAGAGAATTACAAGTTTCTGGTTGACTCAACACTGGACGATGAAATTGACAGTCAATTCACACCTATGCTTACCGTTCAATGAAACTTAACTAACCAAGGCAACACTTCTTAAGAACCAAGCACTCCAGATCAGTCCTCAAATGAGGTTGCACATCAAAATTGAGAAACATCCGGTACCAGTTCAGAACCTGTAAACTATAGAGGTCTTCATGACATCTATGCTAACTATCAGTTTGCACTTACAGCAACTGATCCAGTTACATATGATGAAGTTGCAATAAAACAAGAGTGGTAGAAGGCCATGAAGGAAGAAATGAATGCTATAGTGAAAAATAATACATGGGAGCCGGTTGATCAACCTAGAGGTACAAACTTCATTGGTCTAAAATGGTTGTACAAAACTAAACTTAGGCCAAATGGTGATATTGTGAGGCATAAGGCCAGACTAGTGGCAAAAGGTTATGCATAAAAATATGGTGTGGACTATGAAGAGACTTTTGCACTAGTTGCTAGATTTGAAACAATTAGAATGGTTGTTGCTGTTGCTGCTCATTTCAATTAGCCTCTTTTCCAATTAGATGTAAAGTTAGCTTTCCTCAATGGGAAATTAACTGAAGACATATTTGTTGAACAACCAGAAGGGTTCATTGTAGTTGGTCAAGAACACAAGGTGTATCAGTTGAAGAAGGCTCTTTATGGGTTAAAACAAGCCCCAAGGGCTTGGTATTCTAAAATCGAATCTTATTTTGTAGGACAAGGTTACAAAAAGATTCTGAATGAACCTATATTGTTTACAAAGAAAGTTGGAACTGATCTGATCAATGTGTGTGTGTATGTTGATGACATAATATACACTAGTTCTAACATTATTATTACAACAAAATTCAAGAACAACATGAAGAGTTAGTTTGATATGACTGATTTAGAATTAATGTCTTACTTTCTTGGTTTAGAGATCAAATAAACAACTAAAGGTTTGTTCATGGGACAAGAGAGGTATGCAACTAACTTAATTAAGAAATTTGGATTTTTTAATAGTGAATGCCTCCCCACTCCTATGAACACAAGTGAAAAGCATCAAGAAACTGATGGGTCGGATCCAACAGATCGAACATACTTCAGAAGTTTAGTAGGGGGACTGATTTATCAAACCTATAAAAGACCGGACAATGCAACGGTGACAAAATTTGATTGGTGTCGAAGGACCGGTCAAAAATAAGAGTTTTAGAAAAGGCCAACTACCTTATTAGATAGGGTAAGCCGGGTGTCAAACCACAAAGAGTATTGTGGAAAATGTTGTATTTTAACTAAGAACTGAACCTAGACAGAAATGTAAAATCGATTGATTTTATTGTTGAATAGATTGCAATTAAATAAACAACTTAAAAAATGAGTTGTGAACAATTATAAGAAATGGTGATCTCTCCACGATCCTGGTTAATCACTATAGCCAAGGGTTGTACAATTGTCAATTGAAATCACATAGACATGATTTGTTGTTAAGGTGATTAATATTGTAAGCTGATTAATGACTTCATTGACATCCGATAACTAGACCGCGACTCTTGACTCGGTTGATTATCAATATCTTAATTACTAATATACTGAAAGACATAAACTTGAATGTTATTCAATGACCCTCGATAAGAAACTGCGTTGGTTGATGAAATCCAAACAAACAAGCATTCAATAAACATTTAAATCAAATATTCGTATAAACCACAATTGAAATTTGAAAATAAGAAATCACAAATCTAATTCAATGTTTGACAAACACAAACCCTTGTCCAAGTAACTAACCATTCACCCGGAGAGGATCACGTGTGGTTTAGCTACTTATCTCGGTGAAATACACGTTCGTGGAATGATTACAACTTGAAAGCATCTTGATTCGGGTAAAAGGTTGATTGAACAATGATATTGTATGATGAGAATAGCTCCAAATCGTCCAAAAGAACTCACAAGATCGACCTATGACAGCTAACAACTGAATTAGGGTAAAAGTCAAGCTTTTATATCACCAACAAATTTGTTTTTCCTAAGTCCTCTGTAGGTCGCCGTAGCCTACGGCTGTAGTGCGGTAGGTTACGAACCTTGATTACTGAACTTCATTCTTGGCTGCTACCACTGTCGTAGGTTACGGCCGCATGGTTGTACCTTACGGCTACCAACCTCTGAGTTTCAGTTTGTTAACTACTGCCTTCGTCCCTTGTATGAATCTCCCGCCGTAGCCTACGCCTGGATTGACATAGGTTACGGCCAACGCCCATTTTATCTTCCTTACTTTGTTTTGCATCTACCATAAGCGTACGGCCAACATTCATTGACTTACAACCATCAAGTTCTGATTCGCTCTTCATTCTCAACACTTCTTCAACTTAACACTTGCCATCCGTTTGAACAACTTCCCGAGCCTCGTTCCTTCTTATCCATGATCCTTGTTAGCCTTGTTTCCAAACATTTAGCAACCCGAACTGTGACGCCCGGCAAACTCAGGTTAATAACTTTTATCAAACTTATAAGTCTAGCTTAGCTAAACATTCATAAAACATAATTAACTGGGTTAGTTAAGTCAATTTGATGATTCGGAGAATCATCGGGACTCGTTACGGTGATTCGGGGAATCATCAGGAGTCGGCTATGCACATATGCCTAAGGGTTGGTGATTCGGAGGATCACCGGGTTAAAACGCATAAACGCAAGTCTCGAGTCTCGGAAGTTGGTGAATTAACGTAAACGTGTTAGTTATCGAGTAATAAGTGTTTTACAATCATTATATAACTTACCGATATTTGAATACATGAATTAATATGATAAATTAGCAAATGACGCGCTAAAAACCACACAACCCTGCAGGGGGCGACTATGATTCATAGTCGTGTAAAAGTAGGCGACTATGATTCATAGTCGTGTAAAAAGTAGGAGACTATGATTCATAGTCGTGTAAAAAGTAGGAGACTATGATTCATATAGTCGTGTAAAAAGTAGGAGAGTATGATTCATAGTCGTGTAAAAATTAGGCGACTATGATTCATAGTAGTGTAAAAAGGGGACGACTATGATTCATAGTCATGTCCTGCAGTCCATAGTCGCCTATCTGGTCTGGTACGACAAGAAACACCTATAAATACCACCCTTGACTTGTTAAACATCATTTGTGCAACCCTAATTCGTCCCTAAGTACTCTCACACCATCCTTAACTTCTGAAACCCATTTTTTCCCTAAATCTAAAATTTCCAACCTCAAAACATCATTTCCAAGCAAGATCTAAGGTGTGTTATTCCTATGGTCCAGACTTGATTTTATAAAATTTCTATATTTGAAAACCTTTGAAAAACAGTTCTAAATTAGATCTAATCACTTAAATGGGTTTCTAATGAAAGATTCATGCTTGAAATGGTTTTTGATGATTTAAACATAGGAATTCTTGTGTATTTGATGCTTCGATGATATGAATGAGTTGTTAGAATGATTATCTCAGGTTATGAAGGTTGTTTACTATGTTTTGTGAATAATATGAGTTTTGAACCCATTTGAGGGCATTAGAAGGATTTAGGATGATATGTGTTGAGTTGATGATTGATTGTTATTAGGGTTTATGTTAGAATGATGTAACCACAGCATGATGATGTTTAGGATGTGTTATGGGATGCAATCAGATTATTTGCCACTTAGGGTATCATGCATTGATGTGATATATCCGTAATATTATCCATTTTTGGAAATATTTGCAATTAACATGAAAAACTGACGATTATTTGGGGAATTCTTAATGGGAATAGCTTGTTTAATGTTTAGGGATTGATTGAGGGTGTTACAACTTGATTTGGATCTGATTTGGAGGGTTTTGCGCACAAAAGGACACTAACCTGCAGAGCAGGTGACTATGAATTATAGTCGCCTGGTCTGGGGACGACTAGGGTTCATAGTCGTGCACATTGGAGGCGACTATGAACCATAGTCGTCTGTTTTGATGCGTAGTCGTGTGTTTTGATACCTAATCGTGCGTTTTGATGTCGGATGCGCGTTTTGGTGCCCCGTAACATGTTTTAACACCTAGAAACATATTGTAAACCCTGTGACATGTATGGGAACTATATGTTAGACATAGTGAACTGCTACTCGTATATGGTGCGTATCTACTCATGATTACTTGTTTACTTATGGTTGACTAACACGGGAGTATCGGGTCACCAACGGGATGTCGGGTTTTGTCTCGTGGGGTCGTGTCAAATGTTAAAGTCTTTTATAAGCATTCAAAGTCAAGGTCATGGACACTAGGGGTTATTGTACAAACATATCATCGGTCAAACGCTTATAGACTATTCATGGTAGGTTTCCAGCAGTTGGGGCTACCATAACAAGTCTGGTATTTTTATTGATTTGAAGAGAGCAACCTAAGGTGAGTGTCACAACCCCACATTTTACTGTTTTCATATTTGGGGGAGAAACATGCGGCACGAACTTTACGAACGTTTAGACCAACGTATTACAGTATATCACATGGGTACTAAGTGACATTACATCATCTAAAGTCCTTCTAACGTGTGAACCACTAATATGTAGTTCATATTTGTCCCGTCTAACTTAGACACTGAGTGATATCCGGTGGCGGGTATTGAGGCAATTCTATTGTTCAACAGTGGTTTACAACACTTTAGTTTCATGTAAGTGAGTTGTAACGATGTCTAGCTAGCATCAGGTATAGATGTAAGGATTATTGGGTCTATGTGTTGACTAACATTGCATGTTTTCTCAGGTCGCTAAGGTAGTTGCACACGGTTAGGATGCACGGAGTCACACAACATCCTGTTTTACATTTCCGCTGCATAAACTTTATCTTTGAACTACTTTTCAACATTGGTGCATGAGAGTTGCTATGCATCTTTTGAACATGTTTTGGATTGTAACTTTTAAAACTGATAATGGTATTTTGGTTGTCTAAACGTTTGGAGGGTTTGATTTATCTTTATTATGTCGTTTTCCCCTATCATTTAGTTGTCTTTTATTATGACCATTGATTTAGATCCTGGTATGTCATGTGTCTCGCGGTAAAACCTCGCAAGTGGAAATTGAGGGTGTGACACAAACACTTCACAACCTTCAGTTTATCATCCATGCTCGATTTGCTCCACCTTTAAGGCTCTAAATCCAGCTGAAAACGCCGTTTAACTTGCAATCATACAATGTAGCGTAGTTATCACATTCAAGGCATATAATCATCCAATTTAATTAAAAACACATAATTAAGCATATTAAACACTACGTATGACCCCGTCCATTACCAACCAAGACTTACCTAGGAGCTGCTAAGAGAATGTTGAAATATGTTCTTGGAACAGTGGAGTTTGGGCTTTGGTATGCTCGAAGTAAGAAGGATGATAGTGTTGAACTCACTGGTTATACAGACAATGATTAGGCTAATTCTGTTGATGATAGGAAAAGCATTTCAGCTCATGCTTTTTCCATTGGAAGTGCAATGATTACTTGGAGCTCAAAGAAACAACATGTGGTGGCTTTGTCTAGTTCGAAGGCTGAACACATTTCAGTGACATATGCTACTTGTCAAGGTGTGTGGTTAAGAAGAATATTAGAAGATTTAAACTTGGCACAGAGTTATGCAACTGTCATTTATTGTGAAAATAATTCCACCATTTATTTATCCAAGAATCCAGTTCAGTCTAGTAGAACTAAACACATTGAATTGAAGTATCACTTTATCAGGGACAAGGTTTCAAAAGGATTGATTGATCTAAGGTTTTGTCCAACTGAAGAACAGGTTCCTGATGTATTGACAAAAGCTCTCAATAGGGATCGTTTTGAATATTTGAGAAGCATGCTTGGTTTTAGGAAGTTTGAGTTAAGGGAGGGTGTTGAAATAATAACTCAAACTCAAGGGAGTAGAATTAAAAAATGAAGTTGCATGGGAGTGTCCATCGTGCATGTAACGGTCCTTTGTTTTTGAATAAGTATTCCTTGAATACCGTGGAGTCCGAGTAATAAGCTGACCGAGTTTACTGCATGAAGTATGCGTAGTTTGTTAGATTTTCTTTGTATTTAAAAAGTCATTTGTATCTTTCGAAAAAGTATCAATAATATGAGAAGCAGCATTACATTTGACAGTATATAGTATATTAGTTTGTTCATTATCTAATGCTTTATACCAACGCATTCTACCTTCTTAGACTTTAGAGTTTTACTAGATATTAGATTTTTTTTATGTATAAGTTTTTGTTTTCATCTAAATATTTAAAGAAACTCATTTTCAAAAATACGAAATATGAAATTTACATCACAATAGAAGGTAGACGGGCAACAAGTTGCGCCGCCACCCCTTTTTGAATTGCGAACCCTAGTCTACTAAAGACAAATCCTTGCCCCCCGGAGATTAACTATTGTTGTGACGACCCGTTGGACCCTGGTCAAGAAACAAATAGCTTCTGGCACTAGGGAGCCAAAGGTATCAAAGGCCAAAGGGATAAAGACATGTTGGTTCTCTGCACAAGTTTTAGCATGCTTATCTACTTTCTTCGATTCTGCCTTTCTCGATGCTTGCCCAGCTACAAACCCTGTTTCCCTTAACCCAACCAAAGGAGATACCCATGTAAGGTCCACACAAGCATGTTTCCCCTTCTCCCAACCAAAGACAAGTAGATCTGTTGGTCGCAAGGTGGTTCTCCCTTCCGTAGGGTCGGTGAGAAAATTTACAGGGGCCATCTTTTTTGCAGAAATCCCAGCTCTTCTCAAGATGTCCCACAAGACGTCCCTCACCCAGTCATGCCGGTATTTGAACCCCGGGAGGTTTTTGCAATGAATTGCGTGCTCCCTGTATTTATCCATGCAAGCTTTACGGCAGATGGGGCATGTTTCATCTTCTGGATACATAGGGATCATCAACCGGTACTTGAGTATAGCCCTATACTCCACTGCAGACATGCATTGACCCAAACCCTCAATCGGGATAACGGTCAAAAAATCCTGAGCATGAGGACCCTTTAGGCATTCAATCACCGCCTTCTGGCGGGAGGACAACTCAAAAACTTCTCCCAGGCTTTGAGCAGTTTTGCTAAACAGAGCATTCGTCAAAGTTTTTTGTGGCTTTGAGGGGGCGGTGTCCTTATTAGAAAAATCGCCAATATTAAAGTCCGAGAGATAGACATTTAAGCGTTCGAGCGCCTGTTGATAGTCCGGGTCCAGCCCGATGACCCCACTGTTTCCAAGACTGAGCTCTGGACGCCACAAAGGCATAAACCCCAACATCTCGAGCTGAAAGGAGGCCTAAACCGCCTAAACGCATCGATAAGGATGCCAAGCGCCATTGGAGGTCCTCGAAGAAGGGGCCACCACCCACAACTATATCTTCAATAGCCTCCCGGAGGCCATCATCGAAAAGGGATACGACATCAACCATCAAGTGGGGTTGACAAGTTCGCAACCCAAAAGGTAACTTAGCGACCCCCATGCATGATTTGAGCAGTAGGAGTTCACTTTGGGGATCCCTAAGGCGGGGCAAGAGTTTCATAAGGTCAACCGCAACCATAGCCCGCCGCCTTGCCAACTCCCCAATAAAGATAGGATCTCGGCTAACAGCCCCTCCAAGGAGCTTAACCCCCTTCTCTGGTCTACCAACCCCTCTCGGGAAAAGCCCGTCCTGAACTTTCAGCCCGTCACACGTCGGCCACAAGATCTCTGTTTTCTTAATATTGAGATGAAGCCCAAGAGGTGGCCCATGCACTTTGATAATGTCTAAAGCCTTAGAAACCTCAGTTGTGTTGCCTATAATCGTCCCATCATCCAAGTAACAAGCATGAAATGGGAGGTTACATTGTTTCTGAACCCGCATGATAAGGGGGTGTAAGGCGAGAGCAAAGAGAAGGGGCCCCAACGGATCTCCTTGCTGCACTCCGGTGGTAGCCCCAATACAATCATTACCCACATACCGCCTAGCAGGCTGGGCATAAAGGAACTGGACCCATGGATAGATTGACAGGCATCGCTGGTGAACCTCTTGAAGAAAGGTTGTGCGGTCAACCATGTTGAAGGCATTGGAGAAGTCTACTGTAAGCAGAGCCAAGGACCCATCCGCATGAAAAGAGTTGAGGAACCTGTTGGCGCTGTGAAGTACCGCTTCTGCCCCATTTGGTACCCCTACTCCAAATTGAACGTCCCTCAGGTACTGGCCAATGTCTTTGCCAACCTTTTTCATTGCCACCTTAGAAACTAACCTTCGCCAAATTCCCCCCACAGTAAATTCCATTATCGGGCTTCAATAAGGGGGTGAGGGGGGCCGAGGCAACAAACTCGGCAAGTGTCTTAGGGCAGGCCCCTCCAAGCTATAAGTTGACGACTTCAGTAATGGCCGCGAGCAAACCCGAGGAAGTCGGCAAGTGTCTTAGATACGTTTGTTTCTTTGTTTTTATCTATATATAGAACATTCATTCTAAGTAAAAGAGTTGCATACTCATATTTATTTATACGTCAATGATGTATTGTACACCAAACCATAAATCGGTTTGTAAAAGATAGATCGACGCGCATTGTAATTTTGGTATGCCTGAACATTTGAGTGCAACTCTATGCATGAAAAAAGAGAAAAAAAAAAATAAATAAAAATAAGAAACTCAATACATCATATACTGAGAAAAAAAAATACGCAATTACAAAATAAAAACCACACATTTATTTTATTCTCGTGATCTAATCGTCACTCTCGACTACGCACCGTTCTTCCCCAACCTTGCTGAGGCGAAAGATAGCGAAAAAACCCACTTGGGTAGTGACTTTGTTTTTCTAGAAGTTCTGTTTACGTGACGTGGATGGCTGCGATTGGTTTTCTTTACTGAGTCTACAAACGTACTCAAACGTTGCATGGCCAAAAGTAGGGTTTCTTTGGACATATTTGCAAAGCAAACCCTAAACCAACCCGGTTCACTGCAATGACACGAGGAACCGGGTGATATGTTCAGTCCTACATCATAAACAATCTTCTTCCATAACTCCATTTCCCCTTCAAAAGTTTGTGCACTTAATAAACATCTCATATCAACCCAACTAAATAAACCTGCGTTGCCCTTCAGGCATCTGATTCCTGTTTTCTGTAGCGCCTTCTCGAGCATTTCGTGCCTTTGCTTAAGCCTTTTTCTGTTTTCGGATAGATAGTTTTTCGTAAACTTTTTATCAGATAGAATTTGAGATAGTAAGAATTGAGTTTGCGACGAAATAAGCCCGAAGCTAGACATCTTTGTTGCGGCCGAGACCACAATGTCATCGTTGGAGTAAATCGCTCCAATCCGAAAACCAGGTAATCCAAGATCTTTAGAAAGGCTATAAACAATGTGAACTTGTTTAGCTACATCAGTGTTCAAAAGATCCTTGTTCTTAAGAACCTCCATGACACTTACAAAGCCCGGAGAGCCGAAAACTGTGCCTGAGTAGATTTCATCACTAATGAGATGAAGGTTCTTTGAGGAGATGAAAGTGACAAGAAGCTCGAGCTCACGCAAGCTCAATGAAGTACCCAACGGGTTCGAAGGGTTAGTTACTAAAACACCTTTTACTTTAAGGTTTTGGTTTTGGGCTTGTTGATATGCATCTTGGAGGGCTGATTCGGTGATTCGGAAACCATTCGAGCTCGAACAGTGAATTGGCACTATCTCGGCCCCGGTTCGCCACTTGAGATCTCTGTCGAACCTATAATAATAAGAAAGAATTCATTAGTTTATATTCCTCCACGTTTTAAATTTGTTGAAACATAACGTGTTAGTCGAGAGTCATCATAATCAGTGGCGGATCTAGGCCACAAAATCAGTAGTAATGTTTTTTATTTTTTTCATTTTAGTAGCAACGTTTTCTAAATTTCGTAAAAAAACAAATTTCCCACTAATTTTCCACTACGCGCGCGAAGTTGTGCCGTAACGTCCGCGACCCCTACTTAAGCCCTATGTCCGCCCGTGATCATAATATTATTTTTTACACAAGTTACAACTTTTATCTTTTTATTTTAAAAGAAAACACTCATATTTTACACATGTGACACAAACATATTCAGTTAACCATAGTCAACAGACCCTCCTGACCCCCTTTGGTTCCGCGCTGAGTTCTGATTTTTTTGTTACATGAACTCACCCTGGATAATATGGCGTAGGAATGAGGAACGCGTCGCCGGGATCCGCAAGGCAAAACATTAAGGTTTCATTAGCTGAAGTTGCTCCAGCAGTGAGTACAAGATTGTTTGGATTAAACGTCACTTTATTCTCTCTAATCTCCGACATAAAATCAACTAATGCCTGTAACATCAAAACATGTATATAACCTATTAGACATTTTTCAAAAACAAATAAGTTATTATTATATAAATAACAAACATAATTGAATGTATCCATACGTTCTTGAAAGCAGGAAGACCATGATAATCCTGAAAGAGTGCAAGTTCTTTAAAACTAGAAACACTTTGAGCCGTAAAACCGGACGAATCCGGGTTATTATTAAGCCAAGATTCAAGAAGATCAAACGACAGTTGATTCTCAGCAAGGCCCATTTGGATAATACCATTGGGATTATTAACCGAATGATAAGGATTCTTCTCGTACTCTTCCCAACCAAGAAAGTACGATGAATCCTGACCATGTGAGTTTAAGGTAGCTTTTGTAGACAACATTATATATAAATATTGTACAATGAAACCGTGTTTGCTTCTATGTGAAAGAGATAATGAACAAAGAATAGAAGAGAGTTGCGTAAATGTTTTGACAAGTGGAGAAGGTTATTGTGTTATGGGTTGAGTGAAGGGTTTGAGAAGGTGTGTGTATATATAGGAAATGAAAACATGACAGCTGTAGACACCAAAAGGAATGGCACGTCAGATATTTGACCTGGGATATGTAGGTGTAGATTTTAAAGACCAGACAAGGGTCTCTTTTGAAATATTTTAAAAAATGTCCCGCACGCTTCATGAATATAAATATGTAAGACTAAAACTCTACAAGGGTATATATGCATATTATTTTATACTTTTATGACTTTCAGATACGACTTTTGTCACTCTATAATATTTGTATATATTAGCATCGTAACGTGTAAGATTGTATTTAATTGTATCGTATCATAAAACATGTATTTAATTGTATCGTATCATAAAACATAGCATATGCTATCATAACATAGGTGTAGTTTTGCCAAAATGGTAGATAAAGTTGTTTATTTAACGATGTTTATTATTTAAAAAAATTACTTACTTTTTTATAGTTTTGCCAAAATGGTAGATAATGTATTTTTTTGGTTAAAAAAAATAAAACCATCAATACACCAATTATTGTCCCATTTGAGGCCTATATGAGGTCTATGTGTACAGTATAGATCAATAATACGAGGGGTATTGGTCATCCGAAACAATAGCTAACATCGATCTATAGCTTTCACTTTTAACTTTTGAAATTATACGATTCGTATTAGTCAATACAGATCGTTTAAGAGGCGATAGGTGTCAAAATAGATAAGTCATATATTTATTTTCAGTTAAACCTTATTATTTTTATTATTTTAGTGTAGATAAACGAGAAACACTAACTATAAGATTTGAATATTGTTTTTATTTTTCAAGAAAAACGTATGGATTATTTTGTTCTTTTTTACTTTCAAAATAGTTTGCATTTTCTGTACATATCTGTCTAGATTAATAATACATATACATATATATGTACAAAGTTCGATGGGAACATTTATATTGTTAACCTTTTCATTAAAATAGTTATAATTATTATAATGCATATTTTAGATTTCAATCTGAACTTAGAAGTGTTTTTTTTTCTAAAATATATCACACTATTACCAATAAATAAATGACAATTCTTGTTTTATCAGTGGTTAGTAGAAAATATTTTAAGCATCTAATTATGAATATTTAAATAACAATTTTTTGCCAAGTCAAAAAGTTGCATTGGATATAATATCCAACTTTATATTAAAAATACCAACAATTAGGCTGTAATATTCGGATTCTCATTTCCTTTTCAGCGATCTCCCACAGGGAAATCGTCAAGAAGCCGTGCTAAAACCTTGTTTAATGCAAATTACACAGTTGTGCTCAGCCATTTGTCACTATCTTGCTTAGTTTGCATGGCGTAATCAAAATAAAATAAAGATATAAGGCAGCAACCATGCAACACCCATCCACACACGCAGTAGCCAGAAAATTTTTTCATGGGGTGCGGAATCTCTAAGCCCCTGGGTCGTTTATCATCATGTGGCCCGGGTCGGGTCGGGTTGTATACCAAAATTAATAACACTAAAATTATATAATCAACAAAAAGAAGCCAAAAGTAATTCAAACGTTGTTACATATGCATAACAAAATTCTAAAATTTAAAGTTGTTCTCTTCGGGTCTTCATTTTTTGGAATCTATCTATAACATCTTCTATCTCCACGTTTCTAAGCAAGTATTTTTCAATAAAAATCATACAACTATCGTTTAAATTTTCATCACCAATCCTATTACGCAAATCGTTCTTCACAAACTTCATTGCCGAAAAACTTCTTTCAACAGTTGCGGTTGCGATGGGTAATATGAGAGCTAGCTTCAATAAACGATATACAAGTATAAAGTGAAGGTGTTTCTTTGTTTCAACCATCAGTTGTACAAGATTGGATAAACCATTCAATTTGATAAATCGTGTATCCGCTTTTACATTGTCAGTTTATGCAGCTCTCAAGTTCAACCGGAAGCCTTCTTTTATCTTGATCATCAAAATCATGTGGATACATCTTGGCTAAGCGTAGTAGTTTTGGAACATAAAATGCACCAAAATTATCACAAGGACTCAAGCTATTAATACAAACAAGTAACTCGGATGTTACCTCGTTAAAATGATTTCCAAATTCTTGGATTTGCATATCTTGAATCGAATTGAAGCATTCAACTTTATAATTGTGGCGAGGTGTGACGTTTGTTTTTTTTTCTTGGTATCCTTGGGTCAACGTATTCACCATCCATGTTTACCACTTCAGGTTTATGCTTATCACAAAAAGAGTTAAATAACTCTAAGAACTTGTCATAACCCTCAAATCTAAACTTTGTAAGTTGGTTCTTGGTAGTAGAAACCAATAAAACCCCGTTTAACAAATCTTGGTCTTTCCTTTGAAGGTTTTTTTTTTCTTTTTCTTTTAATCAATATTAAAACAATGTGGACTTATTATAAAGTTTGGGCTTGGTCTTATTCTTGAATTTGAGCTACTAACTAATAAAATGGGCTAACTCAATATATGTAATTATATTATTTTCTTATGGGTTGGTTTCAAAAATCCAAGGGGTGCGATTGAAATTTTTTGTGGGGTGCGGATGGGATAAACGCGTATATATAAACACTAAATTTTTTTTTTCAAGGTGTGCACCCGCACCCCTTGGGCTTAGGGTAGCTACGCCCCTGCACACACGTACGTAAACCATACACATATAATATATACATAAAGGATTGGATACACTCCAAAACAAAAAAGTGTCACCGATGGATATAATGGGCGAAGGATAGTGGGGGCTAGGTGGTGCCTCGGGCGCCACCATTTTTTGGCTCAGTGATGGAAATTTACGATTTTCGTATATAATTTTTATATGAATTGAGTCCGGCCCCACCGATTTGATCTTTCGGCCATCACCGATAGGAAAAAATTTGGGTCTCATGAATTTCGATGTCAATCGGTATATGGACAAGCTCGATGTCAAACTATATCGAACCGATCCTGATGTCGAAATTACCGCTATCGATTTTTGCAAAACATGATACCGATACCGATATCAATACCAAAAATATATGGTAAGGTACGGTATCGGTTCAGTACCGGTATTTTAAGGTAAAATATTGCTACCAAATGGATACCGAACCGAAAATGCAGATACCGATTTTCACTAAAACTTGGAACTGAATTGGTACAAAAAAATGAACCAGTATCGGTAGTTTTGATATCAGGATCGGTTCGGTTTTGGTATTTAATACCGAAATGCTTCTCCCCAGCAGATAGCAACCGTCTTTACTTTTTCAATAGATCGAACTGTGACAAACCCCGACAAAACCCAAAATAAAATGGAAAAGGTAAATTAGATAAAACCGTCGGTCATCACAGGGAATTTAACGATAAATTAAAATCCAAATTGGGGTCGCAGCTACAGTTATGGACGAATTTGACACACTAGGATACTCCATTGCATATTATAGTGTAATATTTTCTAAGGATTGTAGGAACTAGGAAGCATCTGAGACCATTGATGCAATTTTTACGTAACTTTACCCATCCACACACGTACGTGAACCATACACATTGGATTAAACACAAACTCTTTTGTTATTTTTACTTAATTTTAGTTTCAATGATTTGATAACGCTTTCTACCATAAACAATATTTACGTCATGCACTTTTTCTATTTCTATATATCTTTACATATATAAACCGTGAATAAAGAGTTATTAATTACCATTAAATAAAAATGAATGAACATGGAAAATTAAAAGTAATCACATATGAATGTGAACAAAACGAGTTTAATGAATATTCAATAATTGTAAATGATCTCTAGCTGTATATATAGTTTGTATGTATATATTGGTGTGAGGTGGGGTTATGAAAGTCCATTTCCGACACGAAATCATGAAGAAAAAGGTTTACCCTCAAAGGCCATGCATGCCATGCCCCGTCACCATGCAATGGTCTACTTGCTTCCTAACCATGATATGGGCCATGTCTCTCTTCATGTCGGCCACTTCTTTCTTTCAAAATCTTCATGTTTGACCTTTAAAGGTCCACATCTATCAAAACCCAATTCGTATACAAGAGTCGAGAGACTCGAGATTATGTTGAATCTACAAACTTCTTTGCCCTTAATTTTAGGGCACATTGTGAGAATTAAAGTGTTTTCGACTAGTTGTAACATGTCCATTTGTAAAGGCTTGGGAGGTGAGTTATGCAATCCCATATATCAAATATAAGTCTCCATCGAGATTATGCTGGATCTACATAGGAAAACTTTTATAGAATAGGTGTCATATTTCTCTCAAGTTTTAATTCTCTAAATATCCTCTGATCATGACGTCCCATTTGATTCATCGTCAAGTACTATTTATTTTGCTTTGATTTTGCATGGTGGTTCCATATCAGGGCTTTATATATTGTAAATATTGGATAGTTGAATAAACCCTAAACCAGACACAATTTGTGTTTCACATACCTAATTATGGTTTTATCGAATTTACACGTAACAATTTTAAATTTATATGTTTTTAGAGATATGAAAAGAATTTCTAAGATTCTAGTCATGCCGTAAATTTTTGCGATTCAGTAATGTAATTTCGTACCACTCATGCATGTGGTGGCATGCATCTGACTACGTTTTTCGAAATCAAGATTTTTAAAGTTATTTATCACTATTGGAAATTAAACTAAATATTAGTATAAGGGTCTTTAGGTAATAACAAATAATAATATGTATTAGTTACATATGTAAACTATGTAAAGGTTTAGAGGTAAAATATGACAAGATTGAAAGATTAATTGAGGGATGCGACAAACATCACAAGCATTACGATCCAATGGATGTGTCAATCAAGAAATTGGCGCCAAAACATTAGGGTGGCGACGCTCACAAGGGGACACATGGTTTGAACATCGATCGACCAAGGGACATACCAATTCAATCAAAGGTAGTGACTATTCATCGATGGTTGTGTCAATTTGTGACACCCCGCATTTTTGGATTAATAGTTTAACCTAACTCTAGTTAACTTACACGATAGTTTATGGCATTGCACTTGACTATGGTTAGTTAATTGAGTCGCACAGTACACAGTTATATGTTAATAATTGCACAGAATGATAATTCGGGGAATTACCAGACTACGTACACGGTTATAGGTTAATAACTGCATAAATGGTAATTCGGAGAATTATCAGATCGTATACATGAGTTTTGAACCCCGAACGTTTGTGAAATAACAACACAAATAATTGTAGAATAACTAGTTGGTGGTATTATTTGCAATTATGTGCTTACGTGAATTTACTTGTGAACTTATGTGCAATTCTGTGTATTTAAGCGAAACGCGTTATTAAGTCTGTAACCGACAACCGACGAACCGAGAAGGTACTCCGGTTCATAAAATCTTGGATTACTTATTTGTGGTGTTAGTCTAGATGTACAAAGCCTAAATATGAAGCAGAAAAAAAAACCGTGACGCGCCGCGGCACGCGACGGAATAAGCACAACCCCACCGCATGACGCGACGGGGGTAACTTGGCAGCCAAGTCGAATTTCAGCCTATATAAATCGATTTTAAACCATGTTTTTCATAATCACAGTCATATTTTCGAAACCCTATCCCCATACTCGAAAAACTAAAACCCAAACACCTACTAGGTTCAAGAACATCATTCGGGAAGGGATTCATTGCTCGGTTTTGTTGTTTGAAAAACTTAAGGTGTGTTAATCATCCTTTAATGTTTTTAATCACTTTTAATGTGTTCTAAAACACCACAAACAAGTTTGTCCAGGTCTGATGTGAACTAATAAAGATTAAAACATGATTTTTATAAAGGTTTAACATGATTAAACTATGTGTATTTGTGTTATTATGTGATATACTTTATGTTATTGCATGAGAATGATTATTGAACATGTAGGGTTTATAGATGATAATATTTATGATGAAACTTCTATGTTTTGATCAGATTTACATGTGAGGAGTCTTGTATTATGTATGTGTAACGTTCTTAATCGATATTATACATCTAGGGTTCGTAAAAGTTGAGATAATCGCATGTTTAAAAACGGGCAGATTGTGTGAAGTAACTTGTAAGACAAGTAACGTGATTCTAAAGTGTTTGTTTTGATTGTTTTTTGGTTTGAACATTTTCTTCATGATCTTATATTTACAGATGTGTAAGTTTGTGCATTTTGGATGTTGTTTACTATGTTTTTGGAATTTTATACAAATAAAGGTTAAACCTGATTTTCGGATCTATAAATTGGGTCAACTTTAAACGACCATAACTCGAGTTCTACAAGGATTTAGGTCACGAAATTTGGAGAGTAGATAGCTACATGAATAACTCGGCTTTTCCAAGTGGATTCATCCCGTTGGAAGAATACACGATTTTTAAGAATTTTTCTCGTAAACTTACCTGATGTGAACGTTTTCAGAACCTAGTTGTAGTAAACGATTTTTCAAGGTGGTTTTGTTATGAAAAAAAAAGTAGTGACACGACAATTGAACACATAGGGATTTGCAGTAAAAATTTAACAGTCTAATATGTTGTGTAAGTATTTTTCATAAAATCGTTTTGACAGTGCATAATCTGACCCAAAAACGCAGATTATGTCTATTGTGTATAAGTGCTTATTTGAAGGCTTGTATGACTTGTTATGACTTGAACTTGTGCGTACACTTATATGGTATGTATAACTGAGTATAAACATAATGTTCACCAACGGGTTCATAGGGTACTTGTGCATGTAGTACATTAGTGTCACTTAAAGATTTTCACATCATTGGATGTCTTGCACAAACGAGTCTTGTTGTGTGTTGTGTATGAACATGTACTCATATAGTGACACATATAATAGGGAATCGGTAGCGAGTTCCTATTACTTTTGGATTTGGATTTAGCTTTTGCAACCTAAGGTGAGTTTCACTACTCTTTTTCTCAAAAGCATGCGTCTCGGGTTGAGACAACTTACTTAACTTTCCTAGTCCGGTTTGGGACTACTGTTTTATCCCAGGTTTTGGGATGGGTTGATTCCTAGGAGGAATCGGGTTTTACTAGTTTCACACCTTTTGTCCTCGATGAACTAAACGACATACTATCACGAAAGTCCTTCACTTATACCGAATGAGTTGTCGGGTTGTGGGAAGTGGGTTACTACTTGATAACACTATTAGGTTTGAAAAACCTCACACCGTGATGGGAGCCGGGAGTGAACTACGACCTTAGATTTTATCATTGTTGATAGGCAATGATAGGAGACCAAAACTAGCTCACGGGGTGAGCGCACCGTTTAAATAGCAGTTCGGTACTTCATTGTTTAGTTATCATGAATGAGTTAGCTACCCTTGGCATAAGCTGAACTAGTGGTTCTTGGTTTTTGGAAACTTAAACTCTTACTTACCTTACTTTGTGAACTCATCAACTTTATGTATACACACGTTAGCATGCTTTTGCAGGTCGCTAGATACGGAGCACATTGGGCATGCATCATTGGTGTCATTGGGCGTTATACATTATTAAAACTTATTTTGGTTTATTTACACTAGTTTGGTTTTTGGCGCAGTGTTTTGCGTAGGATGTTTCACTTTAAAACTTTCATTACGCTTCCCCCTTACATTAAACGTTTTGGTTAAACAATAAACTTGATTTTTGAAAACGAACTAAATGGTTTAGGCATTTAGAGTCGTTCTTGTAACTAATGGCTATGAGGATCCTAGTGTGTCACGCGCCTCGCGGTATAAACTCCGCAACGGAATTTGAGGGTGTGACACAATTAGATGGTATCTACTAGCTTAGTATAAATAGATTGTTGTATCTCAAGTTGTATTATCACATTCAATACAATTGAATTGAAGTTCTGGTTAATTTCTTGTTCGTTCATTTTATGTTCTTGATTTACCAAAAATTACAAAGGGTGGCACTTTTCATTTTTCACTTGCTTGTGTTTCTGAGTATGGTATTGTATTGCATCTAACCACACATTAGCTAGAACAGTATCTATATTTTTTTATATTTTTATTAGAATAAACCTATAAACCCTAAAGTGAATTTGGTTTCTTCTAACATGAAGCCTTCTGCTAAGTCTTCACTAGGGTGATAAAAAACAAATCCATGAGTTGTTGTATGACATCCGACCCCTCTCACTATGAATATTATCCGCTTTGCACTCGATGGGTTGCCAATCCAGGAGCTCACGACCTTAGTTTTGTTGCCCTGGTGGAGACTTCGTAGGAGGTCACTCATCCTAGTACTACTCCCACATGAGCACGCCTAACTGTGGAGTTTTCATGTGCTCCACAACCAACCATACCCTAAATGTGTTGATGATCTAAGAAGAATTAGATTACTTATGAACCAAGGATTTCTTGTGCTCCACAGTCGATGTGGGATTTGCCTAGGTTGTTACAATGGTCCATCTAGTATTCTCGGTAGTCAGTATCATTAGAACATGAATTTTAGAGGTCATGTTAACTAGACATAGTGGATAATGAATCTGCTATGCACATGTGATTCTTATTTTTTGGTTTGACTAGTGTATTACGAGTCGTTGTTCTATAATGTATATTTCATCTCTCGCCTATCAAAATGTCAATATCTGTTCGTGTGTTTGTAGCTTAGTGCGAATAGACTAGGTTTAGTTATATGCTGAACATTTAATAGAGTCGGTTCTTGATCCAAACTATGTTTTAACGGTGGTATCAGAGTCATGGTAGCCGATTTAATCCATTTATCGATCACTATTGCTCTTAATTTGGTGTTCGATTGAAGTTTCATGTTGATGGCATTAAATAAGTGCAAAACTTATTGATTTGGGTACAATGTTTATGAATCTGGATCAATTCTAGTTGATGATGATTAGGTTATGTTTTTCTGAATGGTTTAGGATCAGATATAATGGTTGATTTTAAATATTGAACTCGAATTAGAAGATTTTATTAAAAATCGAGGTTCGAATAATTTTTTTCTAGATCTATAAATTGGTGATTGTAACATGGATTGAGGTTGAAGATGATAACAACTCTTAAATGTATGTGATATTCCTTTGCAATCTCAAACGTATGTGGTATACCTCTAATATGTCGTTCGTATATGATATACGTTTGATTCATGCTTATGCATTTGAGGAGGTGAAACGTATAAGCCTTCTGTAGTTTATAAGTGTTCATGCGTTTGAATGGTTGAAACGTAGGACTCAAACCTTTGCTGTCTTTAGATACATTAAAGGGTTGAAGCGCATTAAGGGGCTTTTTTTATAAAGAATACAATATTGAATGTTTGAAGATTTGTGGGGTAGTCATGAGAACCAAGATGTTTATGACTACTATGGGTCGTCATGAAGAAGAATGCTCCCACTCATATAAAAAAATCAGAAAATTTTCGCTCCTTCAATGAAATTTTTATAGGTATTCCGAATAAGCGGAGTATTTCTCTAGAAAAAGTTGGTGACAATATTTTTAGCTGAAATCTCAAGGATATTTGTTGGCATTTTGTGGATCGATTTGGAGATTGAACCAAATGAAAAATGTTGTTGCTTGAAGAAAAGAGAGAATTTGTTGATTTTGGAGGAATTTACCAAGAATTTGGGGAAATAAAAATTTCAAAATTATTGGTTTCTTGAGCAAATACTGGTAGTGCTGCAAATTCGGGTGGTAGTTCAATGTTGATCATTGGAAGTCAAATCTCTCTATCATGTATTATTTGGGTTGGGTTGGGTTGTGAAGATTAGAGGATCAAGGCAATGGTGAAACTGCGTTAAACCGAACACAGACGAGGTTACAGTTGAGGAGAGGAAGTACAATGCTTGGTGTTGAATGTGAAGGTTTTCATGGAGAGGACTACAGAATGGATATCCGTTCAAATTATTTATTCTATAACTAACCATTAGGAATAATGATGCGACGGGAGATCTCATTGCATTACTTGAGGATTATATCTTTACCAATGCAAATTGACCTTTACTTGGTTGTTCAATAAAAAGCTAACTACTTTTTGTTAATTGTAGAAGATTGATCCTTTATCATATTTCGGTTTGGTGATCGGAATGATAGGGCATGTTATCATGTTGCCAAAAGTGCTTACCTTGAGGGGGATATCTTACATGAAAAGCTCCTGGTTATTAGTTTTAGAGTGAAGTCCTATTTGAGTCCCTGTGGTTTGCTCATTTTAACTACTTGAGTCCAAAATCAAAACTTATCTCGGTCTGAGTCCTTAAAGTTTCTAATCTTAACTTCTTAAGTCCAAAAGATAACCACTGTTAGATTTTCTCAGTTAGATTTTGTGAAATGACTTAAATGCCCCTGGTTTATATTTTTGTTTCTTTATTAATTAATTTAATTACCATACAATCGAAGTGTAACTATATGTTTCTTTATACATATATAAATATATATATATATATATATATATATATATATTATACACACACACAACCAGATGAAACCATCACCCTAACCACTAATCTATCACCTTCACCCCTCCAGCCACCACCGAACATCACCACCCTCAAACCACCATCAACAGCTTTCAAAAACATCACCATTGCATTGTTCGTCACCAATATCCAGCTTCTTATAATCTTATCACCATCCCACCACCACTAAACACAACTAACTTCGACATCACCACTGTGGTCGTCACTTACCAAAGCCATCAACCTGCAACTACCAGTGATTAAACCCAAGCCAACAAAATCACAAATGAAACCTAAACCCAAATCGATTATGAACCCTAACCCTAAATCGCATCTGAACCCTAACCCCAAATCACAGCTGAACCCTAACCCCAAACGCATATAAGCCCTATCCACAACTCGGATCTGACCTAAACCACCAGCAGTGGAGTTCGAGGTGGCGTTTCATGGAGGCTGGGGTTTGAAGGAGATGGGATGATAACTAAATAGTGGGGGTAATTACTACCGGCCAAAGTTGTAGATCGTGGGGGCATGGTGATGGTTTCTAGTAAGTCGATATATATATATATATATATATATATATATAGAGAGAGAGAGAGAGAGAGATAGAGAGAGAGAGATAGAGAGAGAGACACACACACACACACACACACAGAGATGGATTGAGTATGTGTGTGTGTCTGTGTGTCTGCATATGTATATATATCATATATGTATGTATTTTTTTTAATTTTAATAGTAGGGGCAATTTGGTATTTTCACGAAAGCTAACTGGGAAAATCTAACAGAGTTAGTCTTTTGGACCCATGTAGTTAAGATTTGAAAATTGGGACTCATATCAAGACATGTTTAGTTTTTTGACTCAAGTAGTTAAAATGAGCAAACCACGAGGACTCAAATAGGACTTCACTCTTAGTTTTAATATAAATATTTGAGTCAAAGTTTTTGCATGCCTGAAATCATTAGGCAAGGGAGAGTCTATTGATACAGTTATGGTGTCATCAACATATTTTTGACTGAAAATTTACAGGTTTTTCAGCATTAATCGACAATAAACAAGGGGGTCTGTTAGTACATGTTTGTGTGTTTATTGTTGTACCAATAGAGTAGGTTTATTTTTCTACTGAATGTTTAATAGAGTTGGTTCTTGATCTGAACTATGTTTTAACACATAAAGTATATGCATATCATCAATACTATAAACATGTTTAAAATAACTAACATAAATATGAGGGGCTGTTTGGTAAGCCTCTTAATGAGGCTCTGAACCATTCAGCGCTGAATGATTCAATATTCAGCGCGTTTGTTTCAGCTTCTGAATGGAATGGTTAAGGCTGAACAATTAAGATTTGAAATGTTGTTGAACCATTAAGCACTGAACTATTAAGCACTGAACTAGGCTGAATTTTAATGAGGCTCTCCTACCAATGTGGGACAAGAAAACTAACTATTAAGAGGTCCAACTTAATGATTCAGTACTTAACCATTCAGACCTCTTAACCACTTAGACCTCTTAATGATTCAGCACTTAATCAACCAAACAGCCCCTCAAATTCATTATAATAGAAATCCAAAAAGATAACTACATACTTCATGGTATAGAAAATATAAATAGTGTCATCAAATAATATCCCTGTTTAAATGATCTTAATCTAATGAAGTATTACTATATTAGTAGACAAAGATTAAGGAAAAACAAAATTAAAAGCCAATGTTTATTTTAGTAGTTTCAGGGAACACTTCTCTATTTTGGTCATTTTATCTTGTTATAGCGCCCTTCGTGAGTTTCTCCAATGACTTCTAACAACTTCGGGCAGCCACTTACGTGATATTCGAAACCTATCTAACCCGCCATTGTATGTCTCAAGTCGGTCCAATAGTCCTACAAGTTAGGGCAAGGGTCTCGGACCCCTAGTATTTTTTTTATTTTTATTTTGGTTATGTATTGTTTACAACTGAAAAGTGGACTAGCGACCACTAGGCTAACACCTTGTTTGTTGCTCCTTTTTGTTTATGAAAGAGAGAGAGTGTGTGAAAATAAAATTTTGCATATTAAACCAAACATATATTTAACAGGTGACACTGTTCACTTCAAACCAACCTTTAGAACATCTACAATGGTCGTCTCATTTTGGAGGTTTGGAATTCCGAACCAAAATTTCAAACCAATTACAATTGTAGGAGGTGCTCCAAAGGTTGTTTGATCCGGAATACCGAATACCGGACAAGTCCATAATGAAATGGTGGGGTCACACACACATATAGTATTTTATTATTTGTTTTTTTATGTGTAAAAGTGATGTGTGAGGTGAAAGTTTAGAATGGTTTAATGTTGTAGAAAAAATATATATTTGAAATGATTGTAATTTATAATAATGTGGCAAATCTGTAATTTCGGACTGATTTATCATTGTCAATGCTCTTAGTATTAGTAATAATAGTAATGTAGTATGTATATTTTAAAATTTTAAAGTTATCTCCTTGAGCTTCAATTATTCTGAAAGGGGATAATAAATTATTGGGTGCAAGTAAGACGAAATAAAAGAAAATATTTTGTGTGGGGAAACCAGTCCAACATCAAAAAGTCGGTTCTTCTCGGCTTTTGGTTTACAAACCAAATCTTTGCCTCTCTTTTTGTATCAAGTGTTTGTTAATTTAAGTAGAGAACAAATGATAAACAGCTCACTGTGTTTTGGTTTCATTTTTGTGAACCTACGAAGAAACAGGATTCTAGGACCGGCCCATTGGTTCTTTTGTCATCTTGTTTTCTTTCAGTTTAATATCATATTTTGTTAACCATATCGGTGACATAACAGTATTTGTGAAATTTCAATCTTACCTTCATCTTCCATGTAGGTCCATATAGATTGGAGTTCACAAACAATCCCATGTTGATTAGTTATTTAGATAGGGTGAACTTTGACAAATGATATATGATTAATAATTCATTAACAATATGTGTGTGTTACATCATTCATACGAGTACTCTTAGTAATTGAAATTAACATATTAGTTAGACGCGTATTCAATATATTAGTTGAGTCTGAATGGTGATGGGGTCATTATCTTTCACAAATGATATTAGGCTATATGGTATGGTCACCAACTCCCTCAAATATTACATTAGTGTCACATCATTTTCTCATTCCCTCCCCCAAATCAAGGAAATAGTTACTCCCTTCTACCCCCTTCTTTTAAAAAACGAGGGAGAACCAATCACAGAGCTCGGTGAAGGCGATGGATTTCCACCGAAGATGCCGAAGAAATCTCGGGGGGGGGGGGGGTGCCAGATCGGTGGGCCTGCCGCCTCACCCCCACCGAGTATGTTGCCAAGTCCACACTAAAAGGCCTTACTTCCAAATAAATTATGATTTTTAATAGATGAGCGATAGACTCTAATTTTTTATATGTATCGATATATTTCAAATGGCTAAATTCTATATGGCACTCATATAGTCATTCCGTCTTTTGAGAGTGTCATATGACATTAAGTAATTTTAGGAAAAAAAAAGTTTTAAAAAATTGGATTTCTCTCTCTTATTTTTAGATTTTGTAGGTGATATTGAAGCAAAATACGGATAGTTTCAAGACGGACTAAACGTGAGGATGCAAAAAAAAAAAAATTACGATGACAAAAAAGTGCACATCCGCTGTTTGACAACTTGCAACTGGTAATCCTCCTGACGAGTATGATGAGTATTTATGTATATCTGAACGGACTTCGCATTAATCTCTACGATAACTTTATAGCAGAATAATTTAGTTATATGGCGAAAAGTTCTTACATAGACCGACAAGCCAAGACATTGGGCATTTGTACAAAGCACACGGTGAAAGGCGTTACTTTGCTGGTATGCTTGGTAGCATTGATTGTACACATTTAATTAGTTTGGAGAATGTGTCATACAAAGTTGTGAGACTAATATATGAGAGGTGATCACCCATATACCAGACGATTGCCACAAAAAATTTGTGGTTATGTCATGCATTTTTTGGTCGTCCCAGATCAAACAATAATGGCAATGTTCTCTGAACAATCTCCAATATTTCATATTGTACTGAATGGAGGCGTGCTGCGTAATAGTTCATTTTGTGTAAATGGACAATTACACAAACGTGGGGATTATCTTACTGATGGGATCTACCCTGCTTTGTCAACGTTTGTGAAAGCATTTCGATATCTAAACCGTGTCATGCATATATTTTTTTAAACACTAAGTTTTTATATAACTAATTATATAACATTACATTTCTAAAGTAACATAATTCACATGATTCAACCTAGTAATATTAAAAAGTACAACATAATTCATAGCTTCGATAATATCTTAAAATTTCTTCTACACCCAATGTTTATTACTCATGAATACGTCAAAAGTTTCAAATCAGTTGTAGTACCCTACATGAAATGGTCCATGTTTGTATTTTTGGTATGCTATACCCACTATGAGTCTATGATTCAATGATATTTATGTATATGCTAGATTATATTTTGAGAGTGTCTCGGGATTGATAAATTTAATATGACACATTAATTTTACATATGAAATAGGCTGATGCGCTTTACAGTTACATGTAGGAAAACTTCAGATATAGCATCTAACCTAAAACAATTAACAATATATCTCCAATGTTAACGCCTAACATTAAACAATGTATAATTCTAATGTTAACATCTAACCTAAAACAATGTATAATTCTAATATTAATACCAAACATAAAAAAATGTACAACTCCAATGCTAACACCTAACCTAAAACAATGTATAACTCTAATGTTACTCTAATATTAACACATATCCTAAAGACTAAAAAAATGTACAACTCTAACATACTAATATTGATACCTAACCTAAAACAATGTATAAGTCTAGTAACATATTCTGCTATGGTTGAAAATAGAATTCATATTTACTTGTTTAAACATAACTAGTGAGTTATCTATACATGATTAATAAATTACCTGAACACGTGTTTTTTTTCCTGTATGAACAAAACCCCAAAAAAATAGTCGTTTTTTTCTCCGTTTTTTATATAGAACTATGGTACTCGTTGGAAAGATAATAAAACGCTCGTTAATTTGATGTAATTTTTTCTTTAAAAAAGCTCGTAGATAAAAGATATTAACGTTTAAAATTTATGGGACGAAACATAAGAGAGAGAAATCCAATTTTTGAAAACTTTTTTTTCCTAAAATTACTTAATGTCATATGGCACTATGTGTCAACAATTAAGTTGGTGAGTTCATAGGTTTTGATTGTTGTAAACATATTCATTTGGCTAGATTCACATATGTTATTATTTATATCAAATGTTAGCTAGACATTTATACAAGTTACTAAGTGTCATGAAACTGAGTTGACTGTTGGTAGTTTAGTTATCATTATGCCCCCGTTAATCACAACGGTGGCAAGAGTTTAAGCCAACTATGCACCCTCTTGACCGCCAGTCAAGCCGAGTGGGGCTTGTCAAACCCAATGGATCTATTCAAATTTCTTTGCTATGATTACTCACATACTAACGGTTCATACTGAAAGGACTTTTATGATGAATTGGGCTAAAGTAAACAAATGATATAAAAGTGTGATATGATCGAAAAATGTTTGTGTGATTGTAGCATGTTTCTCCCCCAACGGGAAAATAAGTAAAAGGAGCAGGAAAACTCACCTTAGGTTACGTGCTAAATAAAATACCAAGAGTGCATATAACAAGGCGTCCTAACTATTGGTAACCTATCATACAATAGCCTATATGTTTTTTTTCAAGTTTTGTGTTTGTCCAACTGATCCATTTTATCGCTTCATTAATCTAGTTTGAGTTTTAAAAAACTGTTTGAATGTGTTAACCAAGTTTGACTAAGTTTGACCTAATGACCCGTTGGTGACCCATTTAGAAAGTTAGGTTTGTTCATGATTGTAAAACCAGAGTTACAAAGTAGCACCAACATGCAATCCTAGTATATTAGCATGTCAAGTAATCACATAGCAGGTCAATTATGGCACATACCACATGATTAGGTTTTAAGTATACATCCTACTTCTAGTATGTTATAACATCAACCACTCATATAATACTCCATATATGTCCTATAACACCTAAAACATGCAAGCTTTCCACTTTTAGTAACCTATGAACACAATGAACACTTTGCATGCATAAAGTTTTCATGTTTAGTAAGTTAAGATCATAGTCTTTGTTTTCAGCGAAACGAGTGTTCTAACATGCTTAAACAATTAATTCTAAGCGGGTTCTAACATTGCATAACACATACCACGTCTAGATTTCAATATCAAATTTCAAAAATCATCAAAGTTTTCATTAGTTTCAAGTTATGTATAACAACTAGAATCAATCCAAAATTGCATCCAAAGCATGTTATCTATCCTAGATTAATATAATCTCATTACATAACAACATCATGCAGGTTCTAAGATCAAATTTCTAAGATACAAGTTAACAAAGTTTCATAATTACAATTAATATCTACCATGCGTCCTATTGTTTTTAACCATCAAAACACATAACAATAATCTATAAATCGTTTTGATTTGATAAAAAGGTTATAGGTTAGTTCTGGACATTGAGATTTGTTGGACAAATCATAATCAAAACAAAATCATATGGATTAAAGGTTAATGGTTTCGGGATTACATACCCATAGCACTTCGAATACTTGATCCTAAGCCTTCGTAAGCTCCAACGATGCTCAAGAGAGGTGGTCACAGGGGCTAGGGGATGTATTTCTTTGTAAAGGGCAAGTTTGGGGCGTTTAGGTTTAAGGAAATGTGATTAGAATGATAAAATTCATGATTTTGAGGCTTTTGGCAACCTTGGGCCGACCTAGGAACCACTCGAATACTGCAAGGGAGTTACCCTGGTTCTGCCTATGGGTGTAAATGATGCGTAATGTTTTGAGAGCTACTCGGGATCGGATGGATAAAAAGTTCGAATGAGTTGAGCCTTAACGAGCCTAAGCCCGAGCTCGAGCTTACAAAATGACTCATTTAGTTATCGAGCTCGAGCTTTTCATACAAATCCCGTTTAGGCTCGTGGCTCACGAGCCCAAACAAATTTTATATTATCATTATTATTTTATTTATAGTATACTTACTATTTAACATTTGCGAGTCGAGCTTTGGATAGTTGAGCTTTGGCTCGTCTAAGTTATCGAAGTGAGCTCGAGCCGAGCTTTTTGGTCCTTTAAAATTGTTCTAAAGTTATTTCGCGCTGAGCCAAGCTCGATGTCTTGGGTTTTACTTTTGAGCTGAGCTCGAGCTCGAGCTCAAAGTCGAGCTTCATTAAAGCATGATGAGCCGAGATCGAGCCCAGTCAGGCTTGGTTCATGCTCGGCTCGTTTACACCCCTAGTTCCGATGTAGTGTGCGACGTCCCAAGCAGTGTCTTTGTGACACCCGCCAGATTTCCAGGTTAAGATCCGTACACCTTCTCACCATATAGTCATTTTCAGTTATGCCTTTGACATTTCATTGCATTAAATGTGCCACCACGAGTCTAGCAAAGCCAAGATAGTTACATAAAACCAACACATTTTCCACTTACACATGCAACACCTGACTAATATAAAAGCAGTTCGCAAGGGCAATCAGGCCAAATCACACGCTCAACAGAGGGCAACCAAAGAATTCAAAAACACACTTGGTGAATATTCGACACATGGAATTCTCAACATAAAACAATTCAAGTCTATCACATATATAACACAAGTTAATTATGTAAAACAACACACGTTCATGGATGATTAACACATGCTATTAATATTCTATGGTGGCGAAACATATATTGTTATCAAACTAGACACTCCACATACATGTATATATGAATAAATGTGTGTTAAACAAGGTCACTTGAGGTCCCTATAATCCATTACAATCACATCCACATGTATATATTCGACTCACTCACATACATGGATAATCAAGACAAAACTAACCTATCTAGTCTATGTATATATATATATATGCAAACACACGGCACATATGTATATGTGTGTGTGATTGAAGACAATCACTAAACATACATACATACATACATACATACATACATACATACATACATACATACATACATACATACATACATACATACATAAATACATACATACATACATACATACATACATACATATATACAAACATACATACATACGATCGACCACAAGCACACATACCCACCTCCCAATCAAACAAAACCAAGATTATTACCCCAAATGGAACATGAGCCACCCTATACCCCAAAAATTACACATGTTGATTTGCCAAAATCACTTTGTTCATTCCCTAGGTGTTTTGGCCCTCACATTCCCAAGAAGAAGCATATGTGAATTAATTTTGGACACTTCCTAGATTACACAAGACACTCACACCTCACATATATATGTATACGATCACATACACACACTAGCTTGTATTTTGATGAACAATTCACCTATACACACATACAAACAATTGCATACATATATACACTCATCCATAACTCACCATTCTTATCGAAACCCCCCAATTTTCTAGACCCTAATACAAGAATGGATCCAACAAAGACTTACATGAGATCCAAGAATGGTTGACTAGCCACAAAAATCTTTGCTTATTCCCCATATAAATCTGCCCATGACACCCCTACATAAACCAACAAACTTCCTAAGTCAACTAGTTGCACTAACAAGGTTATCACCTTTTTGCACACCATGGATCTAATGTGTTGACTTACCTTAACTATCAACCAATCACCTACAAGACCCTACCTCTCTCTCGGCTATATAGACGAAGCATGAAGCCAAAGATTTCACACATCAAACATTCTAAACACTCTAACACCTTGCTAACCTCTCTTTCCCTTGGAGAACCCTTCGGCCGAACCCAAACCCTCATACCTGATCCATATTTCGATAGGACATCATCATCAAAACCCACACGAGTCACTTCCATGGAGCTTGGAGGTTGTAGAGTGGAAGAAACCGGCTATAAATCGATTCCATCATTGTTCAAAGACTCATTGTTGTGGTATGTTAGCAAACTAACTATTGTCTCCTTTTCTATTCATGTTTCGGCCCATATGAGGTTTATCCGACTCCTATCACTAATGCACACACTCATGTGAATGGACACAAAGTGTTTAACATCAATCAAGAGGCTCAAATGATGACAAACATGCATATATACATACATGTATATACATTCACACGTAGCATGCACAAGACACTTAAAAAGCTCGAATATGGGCATCTACATACTCGCACACATGCCACGAGTATGTGTGTGCTCATATATAGCCGAGTAGAGGCCGCAAAAATCGGTTTTGGAACTTAGAATGTAACATAGGAAAAATGGCGATTTTGTAAACATATGTTAAAGACCAGAAAACATGTGTTAAATGAGCTTTATCACAATAACCTTTGAAAAACATATGTTAATAACCAAAATGTGTGTATAAACAAGGCAAAAACACATGTATATGGTGTCTTTTATATGAAATGGCCGAAACATGTTAATGTGACACTCTCAACTAACACGCGTGTAAAACACGGGAAATCAAGACATCGGATTTGCCACAAATGGTTAATCATAGTCACGAATAACAACAAAAATGTGCATTTCCAACACATAAAGTGTGTGACATATATGAACAGTCATACAGAAACACATACATAGACCTAAGTTGTCCTTATGTGAATCTAGGGCACCATTGTTCAGACGTTTTCACACCAGATTCAGTCAGACTTAGCATTCAGATATCAGGTGAGTTCACACGGCCCCATTTTTACTGGTTTCATACTTTTAGGGGGGGGGGAACATGCGTACAAAGTTCAGTTACATTTTGACTATTATGTGAACATGAGACAAAAATGTTCAGAGTACTCATAAGCCCTCGTGTCATACATTTTACTGTAACCATTAGCTATGGACTTAGCCATGAAACACCGGAATTGATCTATTGGGTTGACACCCTCAATCTTAGTTAGTTGCTCTAACCGGATGACAGATATCAAAAGAGTGCTTGTATTTCACTTTACATTCATTGTCTTTAGTGTACAATGGGCGAGGCATGACGTTCGTCAAGGTTTGGTTACGGGCTCATGACAGTCACATAATGATTCTTGTCCTAGCTAGGCAATGATCCAGTCACCCATGGTTTACATAGAACTCAAAAACCCGTGACCTCACCAACTTAATTGTTGACATATTTTAATTGCATGTTTTTCAGGGAATTAGATGAGCAACATGGAACTTGGAGTTGCGAACGAGCATCTTTGGGATTTTGTGAACCTTGTTTTGGGAATAATTTTAGACATGTCATTTTAACATTGGTGTTTAAGACAATGGTTTGTTTATTGATGTTAAGCACTACCGTCTTTTAACATATCTCCTAAATTACGAATTTGATGCTTACGTGACTTGTGTGCTTGAAAACCTTTCGAAGTTACATGTCGCGTTTTCGCCTTCGCGGGGTGTGACAGTCTTGGGGTTAGACTTGGGTTAGGTGTTTGAGCTTGTTTTGTTTGTTTTAACTGTAACAACCCGACCAGGAGGGGGCTGGACGTTACGACAGTTTGGTAACAAACTTGCACAACGGAAGCAACGATAACAACTATTTAAATGTTATACAATTTCTAATCCAAAAATATAAATACATAACTAAAATAAATAGTCTATTATTTAAGCAGGGACGAAACACATGCTTAAAAGAGTTTGGGTCAGCAATTACGCTGGTGAGTCCGTATAAGTAGTAAAGTGGATCCAAAACAAGTTTATCATATCAAAGACAGTTTACAAAATTTAACACAATTCAACACACGTGATGTACAAGCGACACCTCAACCCTAAACGAAGAATCAATAACTGCCATATTGATCCAGTGGCAAAATATATGCCGCAATGGTCTTAAAACCTTAGTGGAGGGTTTCCCGGGCCCCTAAGTCCCGAGTCCACCATGCGTGGGGGATTCCCCAAGTAGTACTACCCATATATTAAGTGGCTTACTTCTAAGTTAATGAGTGTCAGTATTATCCGGCAGTCTGTATCTTGTCACATCAAACAGTTTACACAAAAGAGTTTACACACACAAGCATGTATTCACCCCAAAACATTTATAAAATAGAAAAAGGGGAGTGGTATACGAACTCACCTTTGGTTGCGTTTCTCATCACATCTCTTCATCACATATTATTCAAGTCAAGATCCTATTCAAACATATAACCATTAGCGTGTGTAACCACTACCGTGGTTACACGTGTGGGCACATTTAGATTCTTTATCCAACTTCTATCCGTCGGGTTTACCCTTTTATGTCTCATTTGTACTAACTAACCAATGTCTATAATGTGGCGTTTACGTAGTCCCTTAAGTTCCAAATGTTATTCGTATATATATCACTTAATGCTTCAATAGTCATCTATATTACTTGTCCGAATGTTCCATTCGCATGTCTAAATGTCCGAGTTTCCATATGTTTCTAATACCAACCATTATGTATAGCCAAGTTATATATTGTCATTTATGTCTTAACAATGGGTCCTATGGTTCCAAGTCCAATATCCATAATGTTTGTCTAGTGTTCCAATATCTCTATTGTCCGATGTCCCAAGCTATCTATGTTTCCGTATCATCCGAACATAATATGTTTGTTAGTTTATGCAATATACTTATATCTTAAGTTTATTAGTTAGTATTTATACAATCGAATTGGTTCGGACAAGAGTCAAGGCCCCACACGTGATAACCATGTCCAATAGTATCCTAAACAATAGAATGGTCCAAGTTTTATACCTCTCCTTTCATCAAGTTGTCCCACCCTTGACCAACGTTGACTGGTCATTGGCTGTTGTTGACCAGTTGTTGACCTGCCATTGACTGACTTTGAACGAAACCTCCTTTGACTATGGTTGACCGACTACCAAAACACCCAAATCATCTCCAGCTTCATGAACCATCATCATCATCTACCGCCAACAAACCCCACACCAAAACCTACCTCTAAGACTTTGGTAAACCACCACCATGTCTAGCACCACCATTAAAACAACACCAACAATATCACCATAACCTAATACTACTCCTGTTCATCAAGTACAACCAAAACCCTCATCATATATTAGTCCTACAACCATATCTATAACTTCAGTAGATTATCAAATACAAAACAGGTCTAAAATCTTACCCGAACCCTGGTTGTAATCTGGACCGTCGCCGCCGTCGTTATCCTAAATCCCCAAAGGAACCCTAAATGGAAACCCAGACCACCGCCGTCATCATCATCAGTCGTCACCACTGGAACCATCATGAAACCCCTAACCGGAACCACCACCGTCTGTCACCAACAGCCGTCGTCACTGTCGTCACCACCACTGTAATCACCGTCATCCTTAAATCCTAAATCAAAACCCTAGCCCCTCACCAGCCGTATCCTATTAACATCACCACCAGACCCGCCGCCGTCTCCGTCGTACAGATCCTGCACCGCCTGAATCCCCAACACCGGCCGGTCAGAGACCAGGGCCGGCCGGTCTCCTTCTCTTTCCCTCTGCTTCTTTCTCCCTCCGTCACTTTCTCTCTCTAACTCTGTTCTCTCTCTTTATGCTCGTTTCTCTTCTCTTTCTGCTTGTTTCTCTCTCTACATTATATGGGGGTGGTTGTGTGTTGGTTTTGCAGTGTTACCGGAGGGAAGGGGCGTGGTCGGAGCACCGCCGCCGTGGCTCCTCCTTACTCCGGCTCCTTCTCTCTCTCTAGTAACATGTGTGTGTGTGTGTGAATTCAGTAAATGGAAATAAGGGTGGGTGGTTGGGGTTTTTATACAAGGGTTTTGTTAATGGTTTAAACAAAACCATTTGTGGTTTTGTTAGTGAGGTGTCACAAGAAGGCAAGGACACATGTCCCCTTCTTGTGACTAATCACTTGGGTAGCGGGAGGGTTCGTTATCGGGTGTCGGTCTGGTCTCGTAACGTATTTTCGTATATGTATACAATTATTCGGGTTCAAGTTCGTAACCAGTACTCGCGTATAATAATTATTCTTATATCTTAACATTAATATTTATTATTTCTTCGTCATTCTAATTCTTAGTCACGAAAATTTTTGGGCCTAGTAGCCGTACTGTTACATTCTCCCCCCGTTACTGGAATTCCGTCCCTGGAATTCTTTTCGTGCTATCCCTCGGGCATATCCAGCATATTTCATATTCGGATTTAATGTTCGGGTCTATAAACCCATGCTTACATAATTCTTCACTTAATCCCAATCTTAATTTATGTGGGTTTACTCTAGATCTCATGCTACTCTTGGTTTTAAAATAAATGATTTTTACACTTGCCAAATTACGGTCTGTTCTTGGTTCGATTTATTAGTTTCATTTTTGATGCGTCATTGATGTTTATATATAGGGTGTACCGCAGCTAACCCACCACACCAATGACACCTCGTAAATGTACTAAAAATCTCCCCAAAAACTTGATAGAAAACATATTTGAAAACGTACCTAGTCAAATAATCCTATGTGTGTTATGAAAGTTACTATTCCTTAAAATCTATGTTTTTAGTGTCGGTTAACTTATCGGAATATGGGTCCTTCGTTAGACTACGTTCTTAGGGTCTGTATGTTATTCTCACAAATTTTATACCTAGTATTGGAGTTAATCTTGTCTATATCTTCCGCAACATAGTTAAATTCTTAAGCCTACAAATTTTCTACTAATCTTAACGTTGCTTTCTTATTTATATTGATTATTCCTTATATCTTTTAACACAAATGCGTCTACTCCCCCCGTTAGGCCTATCTATACATCTCTATCGGGTAATTTATCACTATGACCAAAAAGGTCATGTAACTAACCCAAAGTTTTTTTGGTAATAATTTAAGGTTGATCTAAAACCTATAAGTGGTTTTATGACATTCCTCGTGTGTCCTGGGACTTGTCTTACAATCAATAAGTTGTAAACTATAGTGATTTTTGTTAGATCTTAAAATTTTCGCTATGAACGTGACATGTATTTTATATATTCGGCATCTTAATTGGTTTCACTCCCCCGTTGGGATTTACCTATTTTATTTCTTCCGGTTTTATAAGGATAACTTATCACTATGCTAAGGGTTATGGAATCAATCCAAATATCTTTGCCATAATCTAAAGATAACATGGGATAATAAAAATATTGGAACATGTATTAAATCTTACGGTTACCTCATGTAGCGTTTAATCCTAGCCTCCTCGAGTTACCGGTTAGGATACTTATGGTAAACATTACATTCTTAAGCCCAGGTTACCGCCTTTCCGGCTGTCATTCCTGAATCATCTCTAAAACCTGTTAAGCGATCATAATTTCCATCATACTATATTTATCTTAAATATGCGGAGGTCGTTATCAATCAAGTTCGAATAAAATGCTCTAGCAATCAATGGTTTAAATTTCTAACTTTGGTCTAGTTGGTAGGAAGATACTAACATAAGGTATGACATATATAAGCGCACAATTCTTATACTAAGCGATAACAATCTAATTGGAAATAAAACTTATCGGAGTAAGGTATCATTTGCTAATCAACTCTTTCCTTGATACTTCGGATTATCTCAAATTATAGCACCAAGTTCTTGCGACGTACCTAACGATTATGGTTAACTCATAACTTGGTTAGGAAAATTATTAACACAAGGTAATTTTCATATAAGTTTATAAACATATATATATATATACTTATAAAAATACGCTAAATTATATCAACTATTCCAAGTTCATAGTACTTACTAAGGTCACGCAAGCCTAACACATACTCGTTTACGATTCTATTATAGTCTGTTTCCTTTGCACGACTTCATGATTATCATAGTTAACTCCAAAGATTCTAGGCGACTCTTCGGATTTCTTAGAACTTTCGCGTGCCTGTAAATTCACGATTACGTGATATCAAGTGTAATCGTCAATTTACCTCACAAGATTGTCCTAATAATTTCCGTCGTAGTCATCGTCCACGTATCACTCGAATCTCGTATACTAGTCACACTGGTTCTAGGTCCCGGTAAGCATTCTAGTGTGTTCAGGTACTCGAGTCTTGACTTATTTCATTTCATACTCTGGTCAGTCTTATATAACTCAAGGCATTTCCTAGCTAGGTAGTCTTAGAGCCTTAGACGCTAAGTTCTCTAAGTTGTCCTGGTGTGGTATAGGATATCTGGAGATATCCTATTTCGCCACAACCGTTGCTCTGATACCAACTGTAACAACCCGACCAGGAGGGGGCTGGACGTTACGACAGTTTGGTAACAGACTTGCACAACGGAAGCAACGATAACAACTATTTAAATGTTATACAATTTCTAATCCAAAAATATAAATACATAACTAAAATAAATAATCTATTATTTAAGCAGGGACGAAACGCGGCGGTCGTCGAAGCAGTTAACGGGTTGTTATCCACTAGCCAATCCAATCTCTACCCGTCCATAACTCTAGAGGCTCTAATCCGCAATGCTTATAACTCGAATCTTCTATCACGATGATCTTTATTCCACGCACACAAGCAAATACCTCGTATACTCGATCATCCCAATGCAGTACCTGAACACATGCTTAAAAGAGTTTGGGTCAGCAATTACGCTGGTGAGTCCGTATAAGTAGTAAAGTGGATCCAAAACAAGTTTATCATATCAAAGCCAGTTTACAAAATTTAACACAATTCAACACACGTGAATGTACAAGCGACACCTCAACCCTAAACGAAGAATCAATAACTGCCATATTGATCCAGTGGCAAAATATATGCCGCAATGGTCTTAAAACCTTAGTGGAGGGTTTCTCGGGCCCCTAAGTCCCGAGTCCACCATGCGTGGGGGATTCCCCAAGTAGTACTACCCATATATTAAGTGGCTTACTTCTAAGTTAATGAGTGTCAGTATTATCCGGCAGTCTGTATCTTGTCACATCAAACAGTTTACACAAAACAGTTTACACACACAAGCATGTATTCACCCCAAAACATTTATAAAATAGAAAAAGGGGAGTGGTATACGAACTCACCTTTGGTTGCGTTTCTCATCACATCTCTTCGTCACATATTATTCAAGTCAAGATCCTATTCAAACATATAACCATTAGCGTGTGTAACCACTACCGTGGTTACACGTGTGGGCACATTTAGATTCTTTATCCAACTTCTATCCGTCGGGTTTACCCTTTTATGTCTCATTTGTACTAACTAACCAATGTCTATAATGTGGCGTTTACATAGTCCCTTAAGTTCCAAATGTTATTCGTATATATATCACTTAATGTTTCAATAGTCATCTATATTACTTGTCCGAATGTTCCATTCGCATGTCTAAATGTCCGAGTTTCCATATGTTTCTAATACCAACCATTATGTATAGCCAAGTTATATATTGTCATTTATGTCTTAACAATGGGTCCTATGGTTCCAAGTCCAATATCCATAATGTTTGTCTAGTGTTCCAATATCTCTATTGTCCGATGTCCCAAGCTATCTATGTTTCCGTATCATCCGAACATAATATGTTTGTTAGTTTATGCAATATACTTATATCTTAAGTTTATTAGTTAGTATTTATACAATCGAATTGGTTCGGACAAGAGTCAAGGCCCCACACGTGATAACCATGTCCAATAGTATCCTAAACAATAGAATGGTCCAAGTTTTATACCTCTCCTTTCATCAAGTTGTCCCACCCTTGACCAACGTTGACTGGTCATTGGCTGTTGTTGACCAGTTGTTGACCTGCCATTGACTGACTTTGAACGAAACCTCCTTTGACTATGGTTGACCGACTACCAAAACACCCAAATCATCTCCAGCTTCATGAACCCTCATCATCATCTACCGCCAACAAACCCCACACCAAAACCTACCTCTAAGACTTTGGTAAACCACCACCATGTCTAGCACCACCATTAAAACAACACCAACAATATCACCATAACCTAATACTACTCCTGTTCATCAAGTACAACCAAAACCCTCATCATATATTAGTCCTACAACCATATTTATAACTTCAGTAGATTATCAAATACAAAACAGGTCTAAAATCTTACCCGAACCCTGGTTGTAATCTGGACCGTCGCCGCCGTCGTTATCCTAAATCCCCAAAGGAACCCTAAATGGAAACCCAGACCACCGCCGTCATCATCATCAGTCGTCACCACTGGAACCATCATGAAATCCCTAACCGGAACCACCACCGTCTGTCACCAACAGCCGTCGTCACTGTCGTCACCACCACTGTAACCACCGTCATCCTTAAATCCTAAATCGAAACCCTAGCCCCTCACCAGCCGTATCCTATTAACATCACCACCAGACCCGCCGCCGTCTCCGTCGTACAGATCCTGCACCGCCTGAATCCCCAACACCGGCCGGTCAGAGACCAGGGCCGGCCGGTCTCCTTCTCTTTCCCTCTGCTTCTTTCTCCCTCCGTCACTTTCTCTCTCTAACTCTGTTCTCTCTCTTTATGCTCGTTTCTCTTCTCTTTCTGCTTGTTTCTCTCTCTACATTATATGGGGGTGGTTGTGTGTTGGTTTTGCAGTGTTACCGAAGGGAAGGGGCGTGGTCGGAGCACCGCCGCCGTGGCTCCTCCTTACTCCGGCTCCTTCTCTCTCTAGTAACATGTGTGTGTGTGTGAATTCAGTAAATGGAAATAAGGGTGGGTGGTTGGGGTTTTTATACAAGGGTTTTGTTAATGGTTTAAACAAAACCATTTGTGGTTTTGTTAGTGAGGTGTCACAAGAAGGCAAGGACACATGTCCCCTTCTTGTGACTAATCACTTGGGTAGCGGGCGGGTTCGTTATCGGGTGTCGGACTGGTCTCGTAACGTATTTTCGTATATGTATACAATTATTCGGGTTCAAGTTCGTAACCAGTACTCGCGTATAATAATTATTCTTATATCTTAACATTAATATTTATTATTTCTTCGTCATTCTAATTCTTAGTCACGAAAATTTTTGGGCCTAGTAGCCGTACTGTTACATTCTCCCCCCGTTACTGGAATTCCATCCCTGGAATTCTTTTCGGGCTATCCCTCGGGCATATCCAGCATATTTCATATTCGGATTTAATGTTCGGGTCTATATACCCATGCTTACATAATTCTTCACTTAATCCCAATCTTAATTTATGTGGGTTTACTCTAGATCTCATGCTACTCTTGGTTTTAAAATAAATGATTTTTACACTTGCCAAATTACGGTCTGTTCTTGGTTCGATTTATTAGTTTCATTTTTGATGCGTCATTGATGTTTATATATAGGGTGTACCGCAGCTAACCCACCACACCAATGACACCTCGTAAATGTACTAAAAATCTCCCCAAAAACTTGATAGAAAACATATTTGAAAACGTACCTAGTCAAATAATCCTATGTGTGTTATGAAAGTTACTATTCCTTAAAATCTATGTTTTTAGTGTCGGTTAACTTATCGGAATATGGGTCCTTCGTTAGACTACGTTCTTAGGGTCTGTATGTTATTCTCACAAATTTTATACCTAGTATTGGAGTTAATCTTGTCTATATCTTCCGCAACATAGTTAAATTCTTAAGCCTACAAATTTTCTACTAATCTTAACGTTGCTTTCTTATTTATATTGATTATTCCTTATATCCTTTAACACAAATGCGTCTACTCCCCCCGTTAGGCCTATCTATACATCTCTATTGGGTAATTTATCACTATGACCAAAAAGGTCATGTAACTAACCCAAAGTTTTTTTGGTAATAATTTAAGGTCGATCTAAAACCTATAAGTGGTTTTATGACATTCCTCGTGTGTCCTGGGACTTGTCTTACAATCAATAAGTTGTAAACTATAGTGATTTTTGTTAGATCTTAAAATTTTCGCTATGAACGTGACATGTATTTTATATATTCGGCATCTTAATTGGTTTCACTCCCCCGTTGGGATTTACCTATTTTATTTCTTTCGGTTTTATAAGGATAACTTATCACTATGCTAAGGGTTATGGAATCAATCCAAATATCTTTGCCATAATCTAAAGATAACATGGGATAATAAAAATATTGGAACATGTATTAAATCTTACGGTTACCTCATGTAGCGTTTAATCCTAGCCTCCTCGAGTTACCGGTTAGGATACTTATGGTAAACATTACATTCTTAAGCCCAGGTTACCGCCTTTCCGGCTGTCATTCCTGAATCATCTCTAAAACCTGTTAAGCGATCATAATTTCCATCATACTATATTTATCTTAAATCTGCGGAGGTCGTTATCAATCAAGTTCGAATAAAATGCTCTAGCAATCAATGGTTTAAATTTCTAACTTTGGTCTAGTTGGTAGGAAGATACTAACATAAGGTATGACATATATAAGCGCACAATTCTTATACTAAGCGATAACAATCTAATTGGAAATAAAACTTATCGGAGTAAGGTATCATTTGCTAATCAACTCTTTCCTTGATACTTCGGATTATCTCAAAAATATAGCACCAAGTTCTTGCGACGTACCTAACGATTATGGTTAACTCATAACTTGGTTAGGAAAATTATTAACACAAGGTAATTTTCATATAAGTTTATAAACATATATATATATATACTTATCAAAATACGCTAAATTATATCAATTATTCCAAGTTCATAGTACTTACTAAGGTCACGCAAGCCTAACACATACTCGTTTACGATTCTATTATAGTCCGTTTCCTTTGCACGACTTCATGATTATCATAGTTAACTCCAAAGATTCTAGGTGACTCTTCGGATTTCTTAGAACTTTCGCGTGCCTGTAAATTCACGATTACGTGATATCAAGTGTAATCGTCAATTTACCTCACAAGATTGTCCTAATAATTTCCGTCGTAGTCATCGTCCACGTATCACTCGAATCTCGTATACTAGTCACACGGGTTCTAGGTCCCGGTAAGCATTCTAGTGTGTTCAGGTACTCGAGTCTTGACTTATTTCATTTCATACTCTGGTCAGTCTTATATAACTCAAGGCATTTCCTAGCTAGGTAGTCTTAGAGCCTTAGACGCTAAGTTCTCTAAGTTGTCCTGGTGTGGTATAGGATATCTGGAGATATCCTATTTCGCCACAACCGTTGCTCTGATACCAACTGTAACAACCCGACCAGGAGGGGGCTGGACGTTACGACAGTTTGGTAACAGACTTGCACAACGGAAGCAACGATAACAACTATTTAAATGTTATACAATTTCTAATCCAAAAATATAAATACATAACTAAAATAAATAATCTATTATTTAAGCAGGGACGAAACGCGGCGGTCGTCGAAGCAGTTAACGGGTTGTTATCCACTAGCCAATCCAATCTCTACCCGTCCATAACTCTAGAGGCTCTAATCCGCAATGCTTATAACTCGAATCTTCTATCACGATGATCTTTATTCCACGCACACAAGCAAATACCTCGTATACTCGATCATCCCAATGCAGTACCTGAACACATGCTTAAAAGAGTTTGGGTCAGCAATTACGCTGGTGAGTCCGTATAAGTAGTAAAGTGGATCCAAAACAAGTTTATCATATCAAAGCCAGTTTACAAAATTTAACACAATTCAACACACGTGAATGTACAAGCGACACCTCAACCCTAAACGAAGAATCAATAACTGCCATATTGATCCAGTGGCAAAATATATGCCGCAATGGTCTTAAAACCTTAGTGGAGGGTTTCCCGGGCCCCTAAGTCCCGAGTCCACCATGCGTGGGGGATTCCCCAAGTAGTACTACCCATATATTAAGTGGCTTACTTCTAAGTTAATGAGTGTCAGTATTATCCGGCAGTCTGTATCTTGTCACATCAAACAGTTTACACAAAACAGTTTACACACACAAGCATGTATTCACCCCAAAACATTTATAAAATAGAAAAAGGGGAGTGGTATACGAACTCACCTTTGGTTGCGTTTCTCATCACATCTCTTCGTCACATATTATTCAAGTCAAGATCCTATTCAAACATATAACCATTAGCGTGTGTAACCACTACCGTGGTTACACGTGTGGGCACATTTAGATTCTTTATCCAACTTCTATCCGTCGGGTTTACCCTTTTATGTCTCATTTGTACTAACTAACCAATGTCTATAATGTGGCGTTTACATAGTCCCTTAAGTTCCAAATGTTATTCGTATATATATCACTTAATGTTTCAATAGTCATCTATATTACTTGTCCGAATGTTCCATTCGCATGTCTAAATGTCCGAGTTTCCATATGTTTCTAATACCAACCATTATGTATAGCCAAGTTATATATTGTCATTTATGTCTTAACAATGGGTCCTATGGTTCCAAGTCCAATATCCATAATGTTTGTCTAGTGTTCCAATATCTCTATTGTCCGATGTCCCAAGCTATCTATGTTTCCGTATCATCCGAACATAATATGTTTGTTAGTTTATGCAATATACTTATATCTTAAGTTTATTAGTTAGTATTTATACAATCGAATTGGTTCGGACAAGAGTCAAGGCCCCACACGTGATAACCATGTCCAATAGTATCCTAAACAATAGAATGGTCCAAGTTTTATACCTCTCCTTTCATCAAGTTGTCCCACCCTTGACCAACGTTGACTGGTCATTGGCTGTTGTTGACCAGCTGTTGACCTGCCATTGACTGACTTTGAACGAAACCTCCTTTGACTATGGTTGACCGACTACCAAAACACCCAAATCATCTCCAGCTTCATGAACCATCATCATCATCTACCGCCAACAAACCCCACACCAAAACCTACCTCTAAGACTTTGGTAAACCACCACCATGTCTAGCACCACCATTAAAACAACACCAACAATATCACCATAACCTAATACTACTCCTGTTCATCGAGTACAACCAAAACCCTCATCATATATTAGTCCTACAACCATATCTATAACTTCAGTAGATTATCAAATACAAAACAGGTCTAAAATCTTACCCGAACCCTGGTTGTAATCTGGACCGTCGCCACCGTCGTTATCCTAAATCCCCAAAGGAACCCTAAATGGAAACCCAGACCACCACCGTCATCATCATCAGTCGTCACCACTGGAACCATCATGAAACCCCTAACTGGAACCACCACCGTCTGTCACCAACAGCCGCCGTCACTGTCGTCACCACCACTGTAACCACCGTCATCCTTAAATCCTAAATCGAAACCCTAGCCCCTCACCAGCCGTATCCTATTAACATCACCACCAGACACGCCGCCGTCTCCGTCGTACAGATCCTGCACCGCTTGAATCCCCAACACCGGCCGGTCAGAGACCAGGGCCGGCCGGTCTCCTTCTCTTTCCCTCTGCTTCTTTCTCCCTCCGTCACTTTCTCTCTCTAACTTTGTTCTCTCTCTTTCTGCTCGTTTCTCTTCTCTTTCTGCTTGTTTCTCTCTCTACATTATATGGGGGTGGTTGTGTGTTGGTTTCGGGAGTGTTACCGGAGGGAAGGGGCGTGGTCGGAGCACCGCCGCCGTGGCTCCTCCTTACTCCGGCTCCTTCTCTCTCTCTAGTAACATGTGTGTGTGTGTGTGTGTGAATTCAATAAATGGAAATAAGGGTGGGTGGTTTGGGTTTTTATACAAGGGTTTTGTTAATGGTTTAAACAAAACCATTTGTGGTTTTGTTAGTGAGGTGTCACAAGAAGGCAAGGACACGTGTCCCCTTCTTGTGACTAATCACTTGGGTAGCGGGCGGGTTCGTTATCGGGTGTCGGTCTGGTCTCGTAACGTATTTTTGTATATGTATACAATTATTTGGGTTCAAGTTCGTAACCAGTACTCGCGTATAATAAATATTCTTATATCTTAACATTAATATTTATTATTTCTTCGTCATTCTAATTCTTAGTCACGAAAATTTTTGGGCCTAGTAACCGTACTGTTACATTAACTGCATAAAATCTATATAAACAACTAAGCATGTTATCTAACTAGTTGGCCCGTATATATTTTGTGTCGGTTACAAATACGATAACACGTAAACACGTAATGATGCAACTACACTTAAATTTGCATAAATCATCATATGCAAAAATTGCAAATAAATTAACACAAGTAATTCTACAATTATTCGTTTGATTGTTTCATCAACGTTCGGGGGCACAAGACTCGTGTGTGTGGCCTGACTATTCCTGAATTATTATTACGTGACTGTTTGTGTAGATTTGACGCACTTAATTAATCCAATTAAGTCTAAAGTGTTAATTTTTGACTAAGGTAAATTTAGTGTTTGTAGGAAAAGTAACCCAAATTTGCTAGGTGTCACATCATCCCTTTGTTAAAAAATTTCCGTCCAAAAATTGCTCAATGTCGGAAGGGAAAAAAATTTCCGGTTGCTACATTAACCAATGGCCACTATGACCTGAAAAATGTACCCGACCTATACTACCAAACCACCCGGAATGTAATACTCGATTGAGTAGTAGGTACTCGCGGTGGTATCCGAGCTCACACCACCATCTCTTACATATATATATATATATATATATATATATATAGATTTGGATATCCTTGAGTTAACTCTATGTTCCAGAGTTTCGCTAAAGGAAGGAGGTGAGAAGAAAGGGAAGAAAATGGAAGGAAAGTGTAAAATAAGTGTGTTCCAAAGCTTTATTAAAGTAATGGAGAAGTGAAAGGAAATTGAATGCAAATTATTGCTTAAAACTTTCCTTCCAAAATGGAAGGAAATAGAAAGAAGGGAAAGGAAACAAATAAAGTGTTAACTGAATTAAAAGTTTTATCCTTTATGTTTATACCATATTTCAATGCAGGCCCTTTACGTTTGAAATTGATGAGTTATGTGCTTCATGTTTCAAAATCTTACACAGTATGTCCTTTGGTCCTAACCAAGTTAATTTTAATCGTTAAGTAGAGGGTAAATTGGTCTTTTTACCTATTTTAACTGTTGGGTCTATATTAGTGAGACTGAAGCTATCAAAAACATATTGGTGATCAATGTTTCGGTTATGATGTTTCGAACCGAGAACACTTAGGTTCTCGGTTAGTGTGATAGTTCTTGGATGTGTAAATTGGGTTTGCGGATTATCTTGGTTCAAGGACTCGGACTTGACTAGACTACATCCACGACAAAGTATAAGACACAATCATCATATATATTAAATTAGATCATAGTGGCGATATTGGATTTAAGACTCACGCATAAGACATCGACACCTCGGACATAGTTAGAAATAATTGTTAGACACGATTAAGACGAATACTAAACTACAATATCTTGAACTCGGAATTAAGAAGAGAACTTGATGTTAAGAACTTTGAACACAAGGACATAACGTATACGATGATTAGACGCCATCCTTAGACTATAACCATAATCTAGTAAGTACGAATGTGTAGACATGGAACTCTAACCATACGCTCGAGCTCGTCCCCACGTGTAACCATTACGGATAAAACCAAGACTAATAATGTTTGTCGACTTAGGATTCGACCAGGAGAATACCCGTACGAAATATCGGATGCTGCGGTTATTATAAACTATTCGTGTGCCTTACTTCCAGGTGAGTTCGTGTACTTCCCCTTTTTCGTTTTACTGTTTTGGGGTGAACATATGCTTGTATGTCTAAACGGTTTTGTGTGTAAACTAATATGATGTGACAAGGGCTCCCGAAACCAGACTCACACTCATTAACCCAAGGGATTGGGCCACTTAATGTATGGGTAGTACTACTTGGGGAATCCCCCACGCACAGTGGATCCGGAAGCCCGGAAAACCCCCCACTGAGGTCTGCGGACCGTTGCGGCATATATTATGCCGTAGGAAATCCATAATGGGAGTAGATGGATTTCGTGTTAGGATTGAGGTGTGATACTTGTACATCACTATGTTTAGAACTGTGTAAACTTGTTTTCAAACTATTTTGGTTTCACTTAACAACTTACACGGACTCACCGGCATATTTTGCTGACCAAACTCTTTTTAAGCATGTGTTCAGGTACTGCATTTGGATGAACACGAAGACGAGGTATATACTTGCTTGTGTGGATTAGAGATTATTACGGTAGAAGATTCAAGGTGCAAGTATAGCGGTTTAGAGCATTTAGAGCTAAGCACGGATTGGGACTTGGATCAACTAGCGGATCACATCCTATCGACTGCTTTGACGACCGCCGCGTTTCGTCCCTGCGTAGATATTAGTTTACTTATTTAAGTTGTGTATTTTAATTTTGGATTAGAAATTGTATAAAATAATAAATATTAGTTATCGTTGCTTCCGTTGTGCAAGTCTGTTACCAAACTGTCATTTCGACCAGCCCCCACCGGGTCGGGTTGTTACAGTTGGTATCAGAGCAACGGTTGTGGCGAAATAGGATATCTCCAGATATCCTATACCACACCAGGACAACTTAGAGAACTTAGCATTTAAGGCTCTAAGATTACCTAGCTAGGGAATGCCCCGAAATTACAAGACCGACCTGAATAAGTAATGAAATAAGTCGAGACTCGAGTACCTGAACACACTAGAATGCTTACCGGGACTTAGAACTAGTGCGACTAGTATACGAGCTTTTAGTGATACGTGAATGATGACTACGACGGAGATTACTAGAATAATTTCGTGAGGTAAATTGACTATTACACTTGACGTCATGTAATTGTGAATTTACAGGCACAAAAAGTTCTAGGAAATCCGAAGAGTCGCCAAGATTATAAGTATTAACTATGACAACCATAGATTTATGCAAGAAAACGAACTGCGATATAGTCGTTACCAAATACGTGATATATTTATGCAACTAGAACCGACATATTTTGCGACTTGGCATGTTTTAACAGTAGTAATTATTTTCTAAACATTATATACGCATAACTATGAGTGAATATTATTATGATTGATTGACTTTTCATGTCCAAGACGTGAGTTAACCATAAAAACCAGGTACCTCGCCAAAACTTGGCGCCACAGTTTGTAAGAACACGAATATCAAGAGGATCTCGATTAGCCTAGCAAACGGATGAACCGATAAGTTTTAACTTCTAACTAAATAAGATTTTGTCGATTGTGTAATTCATTATTATATGGTTTGTGTAAATGTATAGGTTGAATTTTTGTGTTACGGTTAGACTAAAGATAAGAGATCAAAACCATTGATTACTAGATCATTTCACTCGGACTTGACCTGTGTCGATCTTCGGCAGAATTAAGAGTAAGTGTATTATATTCGTAACCACATAACAAGTTTTGGAGTTTATTTTAGAATATCAATCGGAAAGGCAGTAACCTAGGCTCAAGAGTGTACCAAGCACCATGACCATGCAATCATCACTAACAAAAGGAACTAGGATGGAATGCTACTTGAGGCATTCTTTAAGTCTAGATAAAGGTGGCGTCATTTTAAAACCCTATACCAACTTTGGAATATTGTCACAACCGTCAATTTAGTTCCATGATCTATCAGTGTAGTAACCAGTTATCCGTGTGAAACCTATTAGAATGGTATATATAGGCTTTAACGGGGGGAGTAGAAGCATTCGTGAAAACGGTTATAAGAAATATTTGACGAGAATAAGGGAACCTAGTCTAAGCTTAGTAGGAAGAATTTACATAGACAACAAAAATCGATCATATGACAAGATAAAATTTAGGATTCTAAAGAAAGAATACGTGGCATTGATACGGTTAAGATCAATATAGCGTGTTTAGATGGTTAACTTTTCAGGATTCTTAACGTTTTATCACCATATCCTACACCACGCTCGTACCTTAGGAAACTTTCCACGATTTTGCTAACGGTTTAGATAGAATTTAACCGTAGTGTTAAACATAGAAACTCGTGAGAATAACATATAACTCTAAGAATCTAGTATTATATAAGGTTCCACTTTGGTAATTAGCCTACCTTAAGCATAGTTCCTAAGAGCTAATGAATTTTAGAAAAACATATAGGAATTATCGACAACATAAGTTTTCAAATACGTTTTCAATCAGGCTTTAGGTAAGATTTTTAGTACATTTTTGAGGTATCATTGGTGTGGTGGGTTAGCTGCGGTACACCCTATATATAAGCACCGATGGCACATCGAAAATGGAACTAGAATCAAACCAAGGGCCAACCATAATCTGACAAATTTGACAATGGAAGATACCCGCATAAGCTCGTTTGAGATAAATAAGTATGATTTAACGAGAAGGTTAAATTATGGTAAATAAATATAAGAGATCACGTAAGAATCCGGAAACGTAGCAGAGGGTTTAGTATGAAACCACTATAAATATGACTTAAATTATGAAAGGGCCTAGGCACGTGGACCTGGAAACGGAATCTGAGTGTGAAATACACTGGATATAAAACCAGAGATAGCCCGAAAATAATTCCGAGGACGGAATTCCATTAACAGGGGGAGAATGTAACAACCCAGACCTAGGGCCGAAAAATTTTTGCGAATTATTATTACCTATGACGAGTAGACCATCTAAAAGGAATAATAATTAGTACGTTATTATACGAAACTAAAAACCGAACCATAATGTATAAAATATTATTAGAAAATACGCGTTATGAGACGGAGCTAATACGCGGTACAAACCCGAACCGATGCTCGTTATCGAACCCACCTCATCACCATTGATGAGTCAATGGGGAGGACACTTGTCCTCCCCTCCCCCTAACACCCACACCCTTCACCATTTGTAGAAACAAAACACCTGTACATCATCTGCCTTTAATTTCTTTTATAAATCCCATATAAGAGCCCAAACCACCCACCCATTTATATACTGAACATCACACACACTAACACACCCTACACATATATCGTAGAAATAAAGCAAGCAGAACTAGGAGAGAGAGAGAAAGAGAACTGAGAAAGAGAGAGGGGATCATCTAGAGAGAGAAAGAAGCGGAGGATGGAAGAAAGAAGAATCAGGAAAGAAGGCCGGTGGGTTCCGAGCGTCGGGTGCGGCGGAGCTAACGGATGACGGCGGAGCACCACCATCCACAACAGTGACGACAACCCCTTTTCCACTTCAGATTGGGTCAAATAGATTCACAGGTATAAACCCTTACAGTTTCTCTCTTGAACTGGAATAGTTATAATATTAAGGAAGGTATGGCAGTAGGGTTGGTAGATGGTGGTGATGGCTACAACGGTAGGGGATAATGGGTCACAGGGGGTTTACGGTGGAAGGTTATGATGACGATTGGAGTGGGTTATGGTGATTGGGGTTATATTATGGTGGATGGTGGTCTCGAGTGTTGGTGACCGGCGGCGATGGCGGTGGTTGTTGCTGGTTAATGAGGTGGGTTAGGGCTCGGGTAGGTGTACAGAAAGGGAGCCAAGGTTGCAGGGTGTAGACTTGAGGGTTGGTGGTTTGTTGTTGAGATGGTGATGGTTTGTTTATCAGCCGTTAAGTCTAAGCACGGGTCAACGGAAGTCAACCAATCAACCGGATGGTCAAGGGCAGTCAACTAATTAACCAGGTCAACCCTGGTCAACACGAATCGTGATCTGAATGTGAGGTATAACCAAAACCCAATGACCTTGTAATTTTAGATATTTAGTTATATACTATTTATTTAACCTTGCGTGTGGGGACTTGACGAGCATTATGACGAACCAAACATACAAGCAAATATACATATATATATATATACTCTAGCATAACTAGGTACTTGGACATTTGGACGCTAAACTTGGGACAAGGACTCGACACTTGAACTATTAGATGACGAGACTCAAAACTCGGACATGAGATTAAGACTTGGACATGGATTTGGAACATATGATTAGGTTGGACACTTGACTTGAACATAATAATAGGACATAAGATTCGGATCGAGACATAAGCGACGTGTACTGGATGTAGACTTATACACATAGAAATAAATATCGAAACCTTAGAGTTGGAATAATAATAATGGTTCAAGGACTCGGACTTGACTAGACTACATCCACGACAAAGTATAAGACACAATCATCATATATATTAAATTAGATCATAGTGGCGATATTGGATTTAAGACTCACACATAAGACATCGACACCTCGGACATAGTTAGAATTAATTGTTAGACACGATTAAGACGAATACTAAACTACAATATCTTGAACTCGGAATTAAGAAGAGAACTTGATGTTAAGAACTTTGAACACAAGGACATAACGTATACGATGATTAGACGCCATCCTTAGACTATAACCATAATCTAGTAAGTACGAATGTGTAGACATGGAACTCTAACCATACGCTCGAGCTCGTCCCCACGTGAAACCATTACGGATAAAACCAAGACTAATAATGTTTGTCGACTTAGGATTCGACCAGGAGAATACCCGTACGAAATATCGGATGCTGCGGTTATTATAAACTATTCGTGTGCCTTACTTCCAGGTGAGTTCGTGTACTTCCCCTTTTTCGTTTTACTGTTTTGGGGTGAACATATGCTTGTATGTCTAAACGGTTTTGTGTGTAAACTAATATGATGTGACAAGGGCTCCCGAAACCAGACTCACACTCATTAACCCAAGGGATTGGGCCACTTAATGTATGGGTAGTACTACTTGGGGAATCCCACACGCACAGTGGATCCGGAAGCCCGGAAAACCCCCCACTGAGGTCTGCGGACCGTTGCGGCATATATTATGCCGTAGGAAATCCATAATGGGAGTAGATGGATTTCGTGTTAGGATTGAGGTGTGATACTTGTACATCACTATGTTTAGAACTGTGTAAACTTGTTTTCAAACTATTTTGGTTTCACTTAACAACTTACACGGACTCACCGGCATATTTTGCTGACCAAACTCTTTTTAAGCATGTGTTCAGGTACTGCATTTGGATGAACACGAAGACGAGGTATATACTTGCTTGTGTGGATTAGAGATTATTACGGTAGAAGATTCAAGGTGCAAGTATAGCGGTTTAGAGCATTTAGAGCTAAGCACGGATTGGGACTTGGATCAACTAGCGGATCACATCCTATCGACTGCTTTGACGACCGCCGCGTTTCGTCCCTGCGTAGATATTAGTTTACTTATTTAAGTTGTGTATTTTAATTTTGGATTAGAAATTGTATAAAATAATAAATATTAGTTATCGTTGCTTCCGTTGTGCAAGTCTGTTACCAAACTGTCATTTCGACCAGCCCCCACCGGGTCGGGTTATTACAAAGACTGCCGGAATAGAGGTGTCAAACAGTGAAGTTAACAAAACACTTCTGAATGCTCTGCCACGTTCACGTTATTGGGATACAAGTGTGCTTAAAATCAAGAACACGGAGAATTTTCATACAACAAAGCTTGAAGATTTGATCTCAATAATAAACAAGTATGATCAGGATGAGAAGCAGAAAGTTGAAAATGTTGCTGCCACTGTGCCAAGTTACATATCTGCTACAAGTTCTGCACCCGCTCCTGTTGTTCCAATACCTGTTCAGTATCGGGTTCCTGTGCCGGTACGATATATCAATCATGCTTCACATGAAGTATTTTCATATTTATGCTCTAATGCTTGTGTTGAAAAGGCTAAATATTACAAAGGTTATAACTCTCAATTGGTAAGAGAAAACGACGAGCTTAAAGGAAAGATTTCTTGCCTTAATAGCCGAACCTCTGCCTACAAACTTAGAGTAGAAGCCTTAGAAGAAGATGTCGTTCAATACAATAATGATTTAAGCAATAAAACTTGCCTTGTAATGCATCAGAAGAAAGTTATTGATGAACTTACTGCTGAGCTAGATTCTTTGAAATCAAAATTTGAAAATGCCGATTTCCATTTTACAAAATTTGATTGTTCTAGTGAGCGTGTTGAAAAAATGATAAGTTCAAAACTCAAGTTTAGGGAAAACAAAGGAGTTGGTATAGGTTTTGTAGAAATTGCACCTCCCTACAATCACAACTACACCGGATTGCCTCTTTCGGATGAGGAAGTAGAAAATGAGGGAAATATGGAATATGGGTAGGGGTTGGTGGTTGAACCCGCAAAGAGTGTTCCCATAGAGATAACGGAACCAAACGGGTTAGTGGTAGAGCCGGTTAAGTCTGTGCCAATTAAGATTGCGGAACCAGAAGGGCACAGAAAACAATCTAAGTATGTTGCTCCACTTAGTGATGTTCCGATTGCTAAGTTCGTTAAATCAGAAAGCAATGAAATGGGCAACCATGTTAAATCTGAAAATAACAACTCTAACAATGTCAATAATGACACATCTTCAATAAAATCTAATTTTTCGATTGGATCAATTGAATCAATGTTGTTTAAAAGCATTGCAAAATGTATCAACTCTGAAAGCTCTTCAAGTCCGTCAATTGAATCAGAAACATCAGATGAATCTGACTCAGAAAATGTGTTTGATTCAAAAACTGTCGGGACAAGAACAGTAAAAGAAATAACTACTGAATTTAAATGTGTGAATAATTCTGATGCTTCTACTTCATGTGCAGAAACAATATTAGTTGAAAAGTGGGCTGAAGAAGATGAAGAACGTTTTAACGTTAATGACTCAAACATAAAAATAATTTCTAATTCTTCTATTAAAAGTGTTAAAAGTGATGCTAATGTGGGTTCTGTTCTTAAGGGTAATGAACTTACCTCAACTGCTGTTGCTAAAACTGATGATGGTTGTTTGAATTCAAAGTTGTCAAGTAATGCATGTCCTTATGTGCCATAGTTTCTCTTGAAACCAGCAGTAAATGGCACAACTGAGAAATATGTGCCACCAAAACCTGTTTTACAAAATGAAAAACATTTTCAGAAAAATAGAAAACATACTTGTTCTAACTTTCATAAACAGATTCAGGTCACACAAAGAAGGGCAGAGAAACAACCAACTGCACAAAGAAAAAATTGTCCTCATGGATCATCAGGAACTGCAAGTGCTAACAGATCAAAGAGTGGTACATTTGCTAAACAAAGCAGAAAGTTTAAGGACCGTTCGAGCAAATCATCTAACAGATCTTATCATTCACATATATCATCTTCTGTTAGATCGAATGAACCAGGATATGCTCCTTACGTGAAGAAGCAGACGTATTATAATTGTGGAATTCCTGGTCACATTGCTCGAAATTGCACACATCGTCCTTATGTGTCTTACTGTAGACAACATCAGACGGTTACACCTAGGGATAACTACTACTCTAAGTCGATGAAGGTTTCCCAACCTAAGACAAAGAAAAATGTGAATCCAAAGGTTAAACCATCTGATGGTGATTGGAATGTTTCTAAGAACAAACGAAAGGTTGTTGAAGAACAAAAACAGATTTCAAAATCTAAACAACCTGAAAAACCAAAAATGCTTACTCCAAATGTACCTAAATCGTTTATTAAGCCTAAACAACTTTGGAAACCAAAAGCAGCAGCAATTCCAAATTTAAAGGACATGTGTTTGAAAGAAGTGTCTTACATTGATGCTTCTGGACTGCCCAGGACCGCTATGGCCTGGGTACCGATATCTAACTAATCTCCTTATTAATGTAGGGACAGCCAAGGAGGATTATCAACAACCACTAGGGTGTTGATAGTGGTTGTTCCAAGCATATGTTAGGTGACATCTCTCTGTTACATACTTCTACATCTTTTAACACAGAGTATGTTTTCTTCGAAGGAGATAAGGGAGGTAAGGTCAGCATGGCAGATATATTAAAATTTGACGCACAAATTTTGAAAATGATTGATTGGTCGTTACTTTGAGAATGGTTATAGAAAAAGAACAAAAAGATTTTTCTTATTTTTTGGTAAATTTTATACATAAAGTTTATTCTCTCGTTATTTATGCACAAAATTTTGGGGGAGAAGGGAAGGAAAATACAAAAATAGTATTTCATTTGAGTTATGTACAAAATTTAGGGGGAGATAGGAGAGAAAATAAGAAAAATACAAAAACATGTGAAAAAGGAAAACTACAAAAAGAGTTTTTGTTGTATCACTGGTGAGAAAGGCTGACACATGTAAGACCAGTATTGAAACAGTTAGGCTCTAGGGTGATGTGTTGGTAGGCTTGGTCCCGACGACTGGAAAATTGGCTGATCTAGTGACACACTTAAAGATATCATATGGCCTCAGTAGGAAACGTCACTTGAAATTGGTACATTTTTTTAGAGAATAGCAACATAATTGCATACAACTCCACAAGGTTAAAATCACACATGACATAGAAGTTTTGAAAACAAGAAAGATGATGCTAATTGTCACATGGCAACAAACACAACAAAACATCCATCAAATCAAAACACAAACACAACCATTATGTTATCTAGTACTCATCTCCTTCGTCCTCCTCATCGTCACCACCTTCAGCACCAACCTCTTCATAATCCTTCTCCAAAGCAGCAAGATCCTCACGAGCCTCAGAGAATTATCCTTCCTCCATACCTTCACCCACATACCACTGAACAAAAGCACGTTTAGCGTACATCAGGTCGAACTTGTGGTCAATGCGGGAGAACACCTCAGCCACACTAGTTGAGTTTGAGATCATGCAAACAACCCTCTGCACCTTAGCCAGGTCTCCACCAGGCACCACAGTTGGTGGCTGGTAGTTAATACCACATTTGAAACCAGTAGGACACTAATCAACAAACTGGATCGTCCTCTTTGTCTTGATGGTTGCAACTGCAGCATTCACATCCTTCGGGACAACATTGCCACGGTACATCAAACAACATGCTGATCTAGTGACACACTTAAAGATATCATATGGCCTCAGTAGGAAACGTCACTTGGAATTGGTACATTTTTTATTTGAATGCTTGTGTGATGTCCCAATACACACTGTGTTCCAGGTCTGAAACCTTTTGTGAAAAACCCGTGTATCTCCTTTGTTTTGTGTAAGCAAAGACCTAGGGATGCTAGGCAATGTCATCTTTTGCTGCATCCAGATATATGCTGACCTAGCTGTACATTGTCACGCTATAGATCAAAAACACCAAAAGAGGTCAATGAGCCCAAAAAGATGCCAATGAGCACATCAAAAGAGGCCCTTTAGAGCCTAAAACACCAAAAGCTATATCATTTGAGAAATCAAATTGATTTGTATATAGACCATTCTATCTCTAAATGATCTATTCTTTTCTCTTCTCAACCAAGTCCCAGTCAAGGTTTCAGAATTCTAGAATAGACACTGTGAAAATATGTGGTAGGGAAACTACTTGCATTATAGAGTGTACCGCATATAATTCTATGATTTGATTGCGACTTGCTTGAGTGTCTATAATTAATACACCAAAACATGATAAATTAATCACGGACGGTCAAATAAGAAGGTTTAAGGCAATAAGTTTAAGTGGACGAATATACTGGCAATTGCTTGGACCAACTAGAGTAGATCCGTGTTGAAAAGTGTCCCTGAGTCTAAATCACAGTGATTCAATCCCCTAAAAAATTACAAAGTTATTTTTATTTCAATTTCTTTTTTATTTATTTTGATTCTTATTGGTTTGCCTTTGTTTATTTTCTTTTTAGTTTTTGTTTCATAAAATCAACCATTCAAGATTTGACCAATCATCCACAGTGAAAGAAATCCGAAATTTTGAAAATTTTGTGTGAATGTACTCAGAAGTACTAGGTGGGCATGATACTGGATCCTCTGTTATACTTAAACATTTGCTTAAAAAGTTATGAGAATGAGCAGAATTCGATTTGAATAAAGAAACAGGGGTCGATGAAGAATGATTTCCAGTTGATGACAAGCATGAAACACAGCAAAGAGAAGATGTACCTGAGTAAGAAGAACTTGATGTGATTGCATATTCTTATAATCAAAGTACACATGAAGAAGTACCTGTGAAGCTGCTTGAAAGAAAAAGATTGAAAAAGAAAAGAGTTATGAGAATCTTCCTCTTATATCCTCTTTTAGCAAGAGTTCAAGCAAATGCTGATGATGATCCAAGTGTGGATCTTACTCCCAGAGAAGAAGAAAAGGGCCGAGTTTGAGAGTTCAGAAATGAAGAACTTTAACATCTCAACACCAACACTCCAAAAACAATCTAGGGGGAGATCACAGTGCTACATTCAAATTATGAAGCTAGTCCATTTGATAGCATCAGTCTAGGGGGAGATTGTTGGGTCTATATTAGTGAGACTGATGCTATCAAAAACATATTGGTGATCAATGTTTCGGTTATGATGTTTCGAACCGAGAACACTTAGGTTCTTGGTTAGTGTGATAGTTCTTGGATGTGTAAATTGGGTTTGCGGATTATCTTGGGGTTGGGCCATGGGTTCTCAAAGGCTTTAGGCCATGTAGGCCCATTTGAGAGCTCTAGGTATTTAAATTTGTTTTGTGGTTCATTTGTACTTAGCGGTTTATGAATTTATTTCAAAACTCTCTCTAGTATCAGACGATTCTTTGTAATCGTATGCTATTGAGTATTATTAATCAATCGTTCATCTTTGTTCTTGAATCATCACAATCATTGTTTCCGCCTTTGATTCTGATTACTTGATATCGGGTATTTGTTTGGGACTTACATTAACAATTAAAACAAAAAAAATTATACACACACACATTTCTTTCTCACCCCTCTCTCCCTCCTAACTTATCTGCACCACCACCCACCACCTGCCATCGCCACCACCAGCCATCCCACTCCAACCACCAACATTTCCGTCAACTTCCACCCCCACAACCACCACTCTACATTCTCCACTGAATTTCAGTAGCTATGGACCTAAGATCTTTCTATCAACATCTTAGTTTCCCTCCCCTCATGTTTTCTTATACATACAGGTGGGTGTATGTGTACAAGAGGTATATGGATTCGAGGGTTGGTCGGTCGATGAGGATGAGGTTACGGATTTGGACAAGGAGGAAGATAGTGGTGGTTTGTTGGCGTAACCGGGGAGAGTGGTTGCAGATTATGGGTTTTTTGGTTGGTGGCAAGTAATCGGAGATGAAGACAGGGGAGGTTTGGAGAGTGTTCGGTTGAGGAACAACGATGGGGAAAGAGGAAGTGGGTTATTGGCTTGGGTTTGTCCGACCACCCTCCACCCAACAGCTCCTGTAACTCTGATCATACTATTGATTTTCCGACCATCCTCCAGTGACCCTGCACCCAGTTCTGTTGATGAAGAGAGTTATTAATGGAGGGAGAAATGGCCGCACCATCTGCCACCACCACCTAGGTTAGCTCAATTAACCCACCACCGCCTCTTAATTGAACACGTTGGTACCTGTTACGCTTGTATTCAACCCTAACAAATATAGGATCTGGATTTTCACGATTGTAAAGTTTTATGGTAGGTTTTGAGATTTGAACACTGTAGAAAGTATTATGAAGGTTATTCAATGGCGGGGGGAGGAGTGGGGGGATTATATTAATTTTTAAAATTTTCTTTTGATTCAAAACTTAAACTTAATTACATAAATAGGCCCTAGAATAGTAAAAAGACAGATTTACCCTTGTATTAGTGTTAAAATCTAACTAGGTTAGTGTCAAAGGACGTAATGTGCAAGATTTTAAAACATTAAGTACATAACCAATCATTTACTATTTTACCGCTCTATATAATCTAATATAATACCCAATAAGGGTATTATTCTAAAATAAAACCTTTCTTTCTTTTCTTTTTTTCTTTCAACTCAAAAACACATAAAACTTTTTAGTTTCTCTTCCTTTACTTCGAACTCAGGTACACACAAAATGAAGTTATATATTTTCTTTCCTCCCTTTCTTTTCCATTCTAAGGTAGCGTTTTGTATGATGGAATGGAATGGACTATTATGAGGTAATGGAAAATAGTGTGTTTGGTTGGTCAATGGAATGGAATCATCCATTCCATAAGGCATTCCATTTCCTCAAAACCATTTCATCCATCCCCCATGTTTTTTTTCATTCCATCCCTCTTTTACCATTCATCAACAACACCATAACCCACCACCACCACAACCCACAACCATCGTCACCACCCACCACCAGAACCCACCACCATTGTCACCACCCACCACTGCTGCCGCTACCACCCACCACCACAACCCACCACCATCGTCACCACCCACTACTGTTGCCGCTACCACCCACCACCGTCGTCGCCGCCACCAACCACTACCTTCACCCACCCACTACCATCGCCGCCATACAACACCACCCAACACCACCGCTGCCAACCACCACCGTCACCGCCGTCACCCACTGCCGCCACCCGTCGTCACCCACCCACCACCGTCGCCGCCGACACTAACCAGCATCACCCACTACCTTCACCCACTCACCCCCGCAACTGCTCATCATCATCACCCACCCACCATCGTCACGACCACGCACCACCGTCATCGCCATCCTTCATCACCACTGCCACCCACCACTACGCCACCGCTACACACCACCACCCGCTATCACCACCACTGTCACAACCCGGCCACAGGGGGCCTGGACGAAATAACAGATTGGTACGACATTCACGCAAATGCAAGCAACAGCGAAAGCGGTACAATATTAACTAACTTTATTAACATAATTTAGTTACATAATACAATTTCATTTAACTACACCTAGTCCCAGATCGTATATGCGCGGTTGGTTCCTATGGTTACTTGATCGTCTTCTGGTTCGTCCACTGGTTGTGACTCCGAGTTGCAATCATACGTTCTTCATATCTTCAATGCCGGTACCTGAACACATGCTTAAAATGGTTTTGGGTCAACAATACTGTTGGTGAGTTCGTGTGTTTAGTTACATAGGCGCCCAAAATAGTTTATCAAAACAGTTTCATTTATTCCAAACAAGTTTAATAGTTTTCAACATGTTTATCTGGTTATGGTGTTACAGTCCTACAAGCTGGCCACTCAACCCTTGGCACCTAGCCCATGCCTAACCATGTCTAGATGTATCAACAAAGTCTATGCCCATTACTGTCATAGCTTCCTAACCTATGTCCTGCCTCATAGGTTCCCCAATGGCAAAATATATGCCGCAACGACCCGTCGGTCTCAGTGGGGGTTTCCGGGTCTAGGCCGGACCACTGTGCGTGGGGGATTCCCCAAGTAGTACTACCCATATATTAAGTCAGCTCTATCCTAGAGTTAATGAGTGCCTGGTTTAGTATGCATAACAAGCAAGCAGGTAATTACGCTCTGTAAAACTAACACCCATAACAATGTACAAAACAGTTTAGAAGCATGCGTCACCCCAAAACGTTTATAAACAGAAAAAGGGGAGTGGTATACAAAACTCACCTTTGTTTGCATAGTTTAAATACGAAAATCGATGCTCGGTATCGAATACCGACATCCTCCTGGTTGGGCCCTTCAATTCGTGTTGACAGGTTGACTGACTAGTTGACCTGGTCAACCTCTGTTGACCAACGTTTTGACCCGTCTTCATATCTCGCTTCTGGACCTGACCCGACACTCACCAACCCTCAATCACTATCACCCCAACACCACAATCCTTTGGACCATCACCCTGACCATCACCGCCGCACCACCTCTGACCAACCCCCACCGAAGCTCCATCACAGAAACCATCACCACCGCTGCTACCTGTGACCATCACGACTATCAACCGAACCCCATCTTTGACCCGAACCCCTGACCCGAACCTACTAACTGACCACCGTTAGCCTCCCACTGTAACCCCACCTCTACCGTCGGCCATCCACCACTCAACCACCACCCTCGTACCACCTGTGACCACCCTCGCCGCCACTACCTGGACCGTCACCACCACCATAACAACCTGAACCATTACCACTGCGATAACAACCACCGTAGCCATCCACCTTCTGACCACCGTAACCCACAACCATCCAGCAATGAATCATCATCAACAAAGGTCACCACTCTGATTATAGAAGAAATAAGGAGAAGGTGCTAGGTTTGGGGGTTTTTACCTCGGTTCCAATTGGAGACGAAGGTGTCACCGCCGCCGGACCACCACTCACTCCCTCTTTGCTTTCTCTATCCTCCGGTTACCCTTTCTCTTCCTCTGCTCTCTTTCCCGGTTGACTCTCTCTCTCTCTCTGACTCTGACTCTCTTTCTCTCTCCACCGATCCGTCTCTCTCTCTAATAATAATAATAATCGGGTGGAACAAGTGGGTTGTGGATATGACGGGTTGTGGGGCTGTGGTCGCCGGAGCTCCGCCGGAGGCGGAGGAGACCACCGGTCTCCTTCTCTTTCTCCTGCTCACTCTATTTCTCTCTCTAGTTGTGTGGTGTGTGTGGGTTTATGAATACAGAACACACAATGTGTGTGTTAATGGGTTTTTATAAAAAGAGAGTGTAAGGTGTTAAAATTATAGGGTGGGCATGTGTCACCATGAGATTGTGACACATGTCCGGGGGAGTGACTAATCAAGTTTGTTCGGGTTCGGTTTGGGTTCGTAACGCGTATTAGTTCCGTCTCGTGACGCGTGTTATCTAATAGTATGTTGTATATAATGGTTTGGTTTTTAGTTTCGCACACAACCGACTCGCTCGTTATTTGTTTTGGTTAACTATTATTATACGATAATACTTTTATTACGCGAAAAATTTTGAGGGTCTGACCCGGGTTGTTACATTCTCCCTCCCTTAAAAGAATTTCGTCCGCGAAATTATGGTTGTGGTTACATCTCAAGGTTCATTCATTTGCGAAAAATCGCTTGAATGGAAAGGCAGACTGCTATGACATGGAAATCATGGAAGCAGGATCCGCAACCTTTTCGAGTTCTTGGTTTAGACTTCCAATCTCATTTGACGTACCATCGGTGTTTATATATAGGGCGTACCGCAGCCAGCCCACCACACCGGTGATATTTCAATAATGCACTAGAAATCTTTCCCAAAAACCTTCATAGAATTTCATACCTCGTTAATGTATTTATAAATTCATGATCACGCAATCGAAAATTTACTTCACATTAAGTTGTTAGATATAACATATTAATGGTTTGGAAAGTGGACTGAAGTTTATTATTGGTTAGATCTCCAATCTCATTTCTGATGTATCATTGGTGTTTATATATAGGGTGTACCGCAGCTAACCCACCACACCTTTGATACCTCAAAACATAATTAGAAATCCTAACCATAAACCTTATTGGAATCGCATGTCATCATAACGTATCTGTAAATTCACGATCACACAATCGCCAACTCACTTTACATTAGATGATAGGCACAATTTCGATACTTGGTTTTGGAAAGAAACTTAACATTTTGGTTTGCAATCAAGATAACTCAGAATAGAATCAAAACGGTTATCTAATTAACCAAGCTTTTCCTATCGTTCACATACGCTTTAGCAGTTTGTACCATCCGAATGGACTTAAATGTCTAGGAAACAAGGAACAACCATGGGAGTTTTTGATACTCAAGTGTTGCAAGAACGGTCTAGATTATAGTTTCTAAGAACTTTTGACGACAAAATGAGGAAATCATCAAGTTTCAGAACGGAATCGAGTAACTCTATCTACAAGATTTGCCGTATTAATGAAGAATTTTTCAAAAATATCCTTAGGAAGCGAAGAATATTGCTCGATAGGTTCAAAACTACCATCCAGCGGATGAAAATACCATGGTTAGAAAACCATAAAGCACCAAAGGAAAGGCGAACTCTCACTTCGCCGGTCACACAACGATACAGTTCATACGATTTTTGTGTTCGAGGGTATTAATTTTAACTTTCGTGCCTACGACTTTTAATAAAATATCCCCGAAATGCCTTTGCGCCTGCGGATTCATGATTATGTTCGCGACCATAATCACTTCCTCGCCTCACTCAAGCATCCAAGTCTATTTTTATAAAAATCACAAACACTCAACCTTATGTTTTCGTTAGATGGTTCGAGAGTTTGTTCATGTCTTTTAGGTATAACTTTTATCACTTAGCGTTTTATCCCCATGTGTTCAGTACCCAAGATTAACTCGTCCGGTATCCTCTGATTGCAACTCCGGTTTATCCGTCACGTTTCGGTTCTCCAAACCGATATGAATTCTGCGGTTTCAAAGTCGGGATCCTAAGGTTCGCGGTTAAAGCCTAATGGAGTTATACACGCCGCGCTGTTGCTCTGATACCAACTGTCACAACCCGGCCACAGGGGGCCTGGACGAAATAACAGATTGGTACGACATTCACGCAAATGCAAGCAACAGCGAAAGCGGTACAATATTAACTAACTTTATTAACATAATTTAGTTACATAATACAATTTCATTTAACTACACCTAGTCCCAGATCGTATATGCGCGGTTGGTTCCTATGGTTACTTGATCGTCTTCTGGTTCGTCCACTGGTTGTGACTCCGAGTTGCAATCATACGTTCTTCATATCTTCAATGCCGGTACCTGAACACATGCTTAAAATGGTTTTGGGTCAACAATACTGTTGGTGAGTTCGTGTGTTTAGTTACATAGGCGCCCAAAATAGTTTATCAAAACAGTTTCATTTATTCCAAACAAGTTTAATAGTTTTCAACACGTTTATCTGGTTATGGTGTTACAGTCCTACAAGCTGGCCACTCAACCCTTGGCACCTAGCCCATGCCTAACCATGTCTAGATGTATCAACAAAGTCTATGCCCGTTACTGTCATAGCTTCCTAACCTATGTCCTGCCTCATAGGTTCCCCAATGGCAAAATATATGCCGCAACGACCCGTCGGTCTCAGTGGGGGTTTCCGGGTCTAGGCCGGACCACTGTGCGTGGGGGATTCCCCAAGTAGTACTACCCATATATTAAGTCGGCTCTATCCTAGAGTTAATGAGTGCCTGGTTCAGTATGCATAACAAGCAAGCAGGTAATTACGCTCTGTAAAACTAACACCCATAACAATGTACAAAACAGTTTAGAAGCATGCGTCACCCCAAAACATTTATAAACAGAAAAAGGGGAGTGGTATACGAAACTCACCTTTGTTTGCATAGTTTAAATACGAAAATCGGTGCTCGGTATCGAATACCGACATCCTCCTGGTTGGGCCCTTCAGTTCGTGTTGACAGGTTGACTGACTAGTTGACCTGGTCAACCTCTGTTGACCAATGTTTTGACCCGTCTTCATATCTCGCTTCTGGACCTGACCCGACACTCACCAACCCTCAATCACTATCACCCCAACACCACAATCCTTTGGACCATCACCCTGACCATCACCGCCGCACCACCTCTGACCAACCACCACCGAAGCTCCATCACAGAAACCATTACCACCGCTGCTACCTGTGACCATCACGACTATCAACCGAACCCCATCTTTGACCCGAACCCCTGACCCGAACCTACTAACTGACCACCGTTAGCCTCCCACTGTAACCCCACCTCTACCGTCGGGCATCCACCACTCAACCACCACCCTCGTACCACCTGTGACCACCCTCGCCGCCACTACCTGGACCGTCACCACCACCATAACAACCTGAACCATTACCACTGCCATAACAACCACCGTAGCCATCCACCTTCTGACCACCGTAACCCACAACCATCCAGCAATGAATCATCATCAACAAAGGTCACCACTCTGATTATAGAAGAAATAAGGAGAAGGTGCTAGGTTTGGGGGTTTTTACCTCGGTTCCAATTGGAGACGAAGGTGTCACCGCCGCCGGACCACCACTCACTCCCTCTCTGCTTCTCTCTCCTCCGGTTACCCTTTCTCTTCCTCTGCTCTCTTTCCCGGTTGACTCTCTCTCTCTGACTCTGACTCTCTTTCTCTCTCCACCGATCCGTCTCTCTCTCTCTAATAATAATAATAATCGGGTGGAACAAGTGGGTTGTGGATATGACGGGTTGTGGGGCTGTGGTCGCCGGAGCTCCGCCGGAGGCGGAGGAGACCACCGGTCTCCTTCTCTTTCTCCTGCTCACTCTATTTCTCTCTCTAGTTGTGTGGTGTGTGTGGGTTTATGAATACAGAACACACAATGTGTGTGTTAATGGGTTTTTATAAAAAGAGAGTGTAAGGTGTTAAAATTATAGGGTGGGCATGTGTCACCATGAGATGGTGACACATGTCCGGGGGAGTGACTAATCAAGTTTGTTCGGGTTCGGTTTGGGTTCGTAACGCGTATTAGTTCCGTCTCGTGACGCGTGTTATCTAATAGTATGTTGTATATAATGGTTTGGTTTTTAGTTTCGCACACAACCGACTCGCTCGTTATTTGTTTTGGTTAACTATTATTATACGATAATACTTTTATTACGCGAAAAATTTTGAGGGTCTGACCCGGGTTGTTACAACCACTAACCAGCGCTGACGCCGACGCCACCTACGACTACCACTACTCACCATCGTTACCTACCATCACGGCCATCCACCTCCACCTCCACCTTCCACCTTCCACCATCGCCACCACCACCACCACCCGCCACCAACCACCGCCGCTACCGCCACATATCACCACCCACCATCACCGCTGCCCACCACCGATTTTCCCGCCTACTAAACAACATAAAGTAATGTTTTATTTCATTCCCACATGGCAACAAAACAAGACAGGGAATGGTAATGATCCATTCCATTACCTTGTCCGTTTTATTACCTCGTCCATTCTATTCCCTCATTCATTTAATTACCACATAACAAACAAACCCTAAATATTTATTCTCTTCTTTTCTTTCGGTTAGTAAACTCGTGAACACAACGTAAGTGTTAAATATTTTAAACAGTATTATTAAAGGTAAAAGTAATATGTTAATTTGTTTACTGATTAGTTGAATTTCTATCCAATTTAATAATAATAATAATAATAATAATAACAATAATAATAATAAATTCAATTTTTTGTCTGAAAGCACTAAGCCTACTTATGAATTGAACAAAACTTAATTGATCTAATCATGATTTCTCAAAATTTAAATGTGTAGACTATACAGTAACAGTAAAATAAAATAAAATAATAAGGGCGTATCTATCTAGCAAATTACTGTAAAAAACATACGAAGCTGAATTAGTGTAAAAACATGCGAAGCCACGAGGCGATATGTGTATCTTGCGTGGGTAATAGGGTTTATTGGTGATGGTATTTACGTTCAGTTATGTGCGCAAACTTGTACCATGCATAACCGCACAATGCCACAATGTGAAACAGTATAGTTACGCTATGTAAATGTATTGACGTACAATTTGAATATATAACCGACAAATATAACTGTTTAAAAAAAGTATCATTTAATAATTAAAATAAGGTTTGCATCACATCTTAATGGTCTAGCAATATGACGTTTGTACAACAAAATTAATGTAGGATTAAATTCTTTCAAATGTAGAGTTAATTCTTACAAATGGTCTAGCCGGATTAAATTCTTACAAATGTAGAGTAAGATGGTACTCTTATGTAATAAATTGATTTTAAAAAATTATATCAATATTACATGCATTTAAAAAATTAATTATAACATTATCGAGTATGCATAGTTGAAAATGTAACTAGGTGCTCTTTGATCGGCCGAGTAGGAAATTGCGAGTACTCGGCTTAGGTTGAGAGTACCTGGGAAGTACTCAGACATGATAAATTATAAATAATTTAATTTTCAAAAATTATATGTCAAATATCATAAATTTATTAATGTGTATAACAAAATACATGATTATTGATACAAATAGAAAAGATATGTGGTCAAATAAGGAGTATCTCAAAAATTGATATTAATTAGTGGTGTGGCCAAAATGTAAATATTAATTATCAACTGTTCCACCGACAGTTGATAATTAATATATATATATAGTAATATACATCCATTCTTTATACTTTAATATTATAGATACAGGAATAATGATTTAACTTATTTTAAGTTCAACTCAGCCATAATTTACCGACAGATTTGACTCTGACTAAGGGTGACCAATTTTGATTCATTCCGAGTAACTAGATGAAGTAAATCGCCTCAGCACCATACCTTATAGTGATTAATAGGCTATTACTCGGTGAGTACTCACCCGCTAAGAAAAGGTTTTATGACACTGGGAGTAAATAGAAATTATCTGAGTTCAGGAAAACATGCACCGATATGCAATGAAATTTAATATTGGTATCACATTCCCTCTTTGACCCGGTCACAAAAATTAATAACTTTCAACTATGTCATTCATTGTGTCCATATTTTCGATAACATGAAAAACAAATCTAAATATTTTTTTATGCGTGTATCTCATATGATTTTTTTATTATTGTTTATCTATGCATGTGCAGGTAATACTACTTATACATGAACTATACGTGCGTAACTTGTATACATACACAAAACAAAATGTATTCATATTTATTTTGTCATAATTTCAAGAAAAATGGTTGAAAAATAATTAACATTACATTTAGTCATTTACAATATGATCTTTTATTTTACAACTTTCATAAACTGAAAAAATGAAATATTAATTTTGTTTTGCTAGTTTAACAATATTTTAAATATACCCCTCACATATGATAGGTTAATAGGAACAATAGAAATATTTAGAACAATATAACGTACATACAAATAAAATGAGAAGTATAATAAATAAAAGAACATAGAAAATGGTCTACCATCTCATAATTAGTATCCATGTGTTACATTCCTATATTCACATGACACTACATGTTTGCCCATTCCTATCATTCATTTCTCTTTACTTCTTGTTCTTTGAGTCACGTGATTATGATCGAAAAATAATAATGAAAAACGTACGAACCCATTCATATCATATTTATGGAAAATAAAACAATATAGTAACATTTCAAAGTTAAATTAAAATTAGTGTTCTTTTACTTTCTAGAATTGGGTCATTCACGACTCGGATACATATGTTTCTAAAAAAAACAAAAACAAAAATGGAACTATCATGACACTTTGCTTTTATTTTATTAATTCCTTTCAAATTTGCATAAAGTGGCATGTAACTAATATGAAGAGAAAAACCTAGAAATACTAAAAAAAATTATAATTATATCATTTGTCACTCATTTTCCCTGTTTATGAAAAAAACTCATGACAATAAAACAAACTAAAAGACATGCCTGTTTTTTGTAGTTTAAAAACCATTAAAGTATAAAAATGAATGTTCAAAACTTGGTTAATATTACACATTTAATCATTTATAATATGTACATAAACTCATTTAATGTTTTATAGTATGACTATAAATTTAAAGATATATATTATAATTTCTTAAATGAACCATCAAAGACGTACGTTAATTCCTTATCCTGATAGTAATCGCTAATATAAATTATCTTCCATATAAAACAAAAAAAAGATACGAGAAAATGGGACCAATGTCGGTGTGAAGAAGAAAATGGGGCCAAAGGGAGAAATACACAATGGTCAATAGGGGGACAAGGTGACAACTTGGGCCCTCTTTTGTTCTTAATATCCACCTCACTCTACATGTAACATGTACCAACTAGCACCTAACTTTCTAAAGTCCAATCCCATCTATGACTTATAAACCCAACCAACACTCTTTTGGAGTTGGCTTGGCCTAATTGACCACGGCTCACACTATTATGGACTATGATGTTTACGCGGCTTCGTCATGACTAACAATTTTTCAAGTTCAAGATGTTTAATTAGTTACGATATGATTTTGGAGGTATCCATGCAAGAGATGAATGGTCAAGAATAATCACCTTTTAAAAAGGATCGTGGAAGCGTCTTGAATCAACCTAGGTTTTGTGCTCTAGACTTAGAACAAGGAGTACCGTATAAGTAGTTATTAAGCATATGCGTAAGGAGTTAATGTAGCATATTAAATGTTAAAGATTAAAGATTAATTTATGCCATAGCTTTCGATTTAAAGTTAGCTAAATTAAGGGAAAGTTCATCCATAAAAATCAATTTTTCTAAGGGTTTAACTAAAGTTAGTGATTTTTTATGGGAACAAAACCATTTAACTTTTTATGTGTTCTAAAAGTTGTGAAATTTCTTGATAAATGCTGACGTTTAAAAACTAAGTGACTTAAATGGAAAATATATGAATCTAAGTTACGATCTAGTACTATTTCTTTCAATTTGACTTAAATTGAACACTTATGAAACTTGATTATTATTTTGCGAATCTTTTTCTGTACTATCATCTTCTATTTGTGGCTAAAGTCATAAAAGAAAAAGATCACTAAAAGGGTGTTTGGGATTGAATTATAATAACTTATTGACTTATTGGCTTCTTTCAACCAAAAGTAATTTTGGTTTTGACTTTTCAATAAATATGGAAAAACTGTTTTTAAGAAGTCAGAAATTCTGGCTTTTAGCTTTTGACTTTTGTTATTTTACACTAATAAATTAAACCAAACACTTTTTAAAAAACAAATTATTGACTTATTGACTTTTTCCATCACAAAAGCTATTCAAAACACTTTTTTAGAAACTCGTTTTAAAAAAGTCATAAGTCAATAAGCACTTCAGACCAAAAGCACTTTTGAAGTTAAATAAGCAATCCCAAACATCCTCTAAGGTTAGGGATGAGCTCGGGACGGTATCGGTACCATCCGATACCGATCCCGAAAATATCGATACCGAAATCTCCCAAAACCCAATACCGATACCGAAAACATACGGTATGGTACGGTATCGGTTCGGTATCGGTACGGTACTGGTATGGTATCGGTATTTTACCTTAAAATACCGATACCATACCGATCCCGTACCGATACCGATAATACCAAAACCGAAAACCTCTAAATGTGAGTACCAATACTGATACCGAACACCCTCCGCTCTGTATCGGTTTGGTACGGGATCGGGATCGATATTCGGCTCTATTTGTTCATCCATATCTAAGGTTATATGTTGTGGTTTCCCTTCCCCTAACTCCCCCAAGTGCCATGTCAGCGCGACCTCATTTTCCCTCTTTTCCTCCTAAAGTTTGGAAATGGTTCCCCCAATTCCCCATTCCACCTTCCTTTTTATTATTATATAAAGTATGATTTAAAAAAATAAAAATAAAAATGGGCCAATCAAACAACTCGGGGGAGACGGTGGTTTTCCACCGAAGTCACCGAAAGATAACCCGGGCGCGGGGGTGGGGGCGGTGTTCCCCGACCCACCGAAGGCCATGTCAGCTCACCGACTTGTTTCCCCGACTCCACATCAATTAGGCTAAGTAATAAACATGATTAGTTGTAAAAAGACAATATTTATAATAAGAAAAAAATCACGACATCAAAACTAATAATGAAAGTAAAATGATTTTTCTATATAAAAAGAAGTTTAATAACTCTGATAGAATACTTAGAAACTGGTTACAATTAATTAAATGAATTTATTTACCAACTATTATCTATAATACATTATAAAGGAGGTGTGATGTACCATATTGGAATTTTGACATGGGTACAATTTTTAAAGCAACAAGTATAAGAAAATAAAGCTTATTTCATAAGGGTATTATAGGAATATTGGGGACAATTAAGACACTTAGAAGGGTAGTGTCGACATTTCACCCATCCTCTCCTTCCCAATATCAAAACAAATTTACAATTATAGCCTTCCTTTCCCCTGCATGCCCCTACCATTAAACCCATCATTCAGTTATATGACTGTTCGACATCCCTGTTTTAACCCACTTTATTAGGATTAGGAGTTACAGAATTCCCTCAACATTTCCCAATCCATGTTCTCTCTATCGCTAAAAAAAAATTTGATTAGTTAAGGTGTAATTGCTTCAAAGAAGAAATCTTCCACTTCATTGTTTCAGGTACCAATTTGAGCCATTGGCTTTTATTCATTCGAATTTCCCTATTTGTTTTTTATTAATTCCTTTTAATATATCACGCATTTTCTTTTAATTCATTGAATAAACTTCAATTTTCTTTTAAATTTAATTCATTGAATAAACATCAATTTAGTTATATGCAATGCATAATCCATGGCAGCTTTACTTACTTTTTTTAGTTACAGTACGTTGAATACTACCGGAAACCTCATAAGCCAGGATCGCCAACCAGGTAATCGCTGATTACATTATTCACTTCCTACCTTTGTTTACATGAGTGGGTTTATGTATTGAATTTGTGTGTTTGTGTATATCAGTCTTTCTATGTATACGTAGGCATGTGTTGCGTGTGTATGCATGTTTGAGGGAATTATGGCTCTGTTTTCGTTGATTATACATCTATTGAATTCATAAAAAGTTTCTTGAAAATTGTTTGTTCTTGTATCGATTTGATCTTATCATCTGATTTTGCATTTAATTTAAAAAAATACATAAAAAGTCACAAAATTTCATACACTAATTCTTGGCTTCACTAATTCTTGGCTTCACAAAGTTTTCTTTTTTGATCTATAACTTTCTTTTTTGAGCTATATGACCAGAAAATGTTAGTAGACATTACCATGTTGAATAGCTGGTTCAGAACCACTGCAGTTGTCATGATCATCAACATCAGTAACTTCATGATCATCAACACAACAATGAATGAACCTTGTTTCCATCTTCCGCTTTCGACATTGATTTGGTGTAGAACTGGAAACCCCTATATTGGTTTCAAGACTTTCATGTTATTTTTTAATGTGTTTTAATTGTACCTATCTATTCTTTCAAAAAAAAAACTGAGTTAAAGTACATGTGTAATATTTATGGTAAGTTTAAGAACAATTGTCGGGCTCCTTCAAAGTAATTCATAATCTTGACTTCATAGCACATTATCTAATACACCTCAAAAAAAAATTATGATTTATTATTGTTGTTGTTGTTTCAGGGATTAGTATGCACAAGAGACGTGCTACAGGTGGAAAGAAGAAGGCCTGGAGAAAGAAGCGAAAGTAATTATCTTTTTATATTTTATCTTTCATTCCTTTATGTAATTAGTTTTTTTTATTTGATTTGTTTGCTTATTGGTTTTGTAATGTGTGTGTGAATTCCTGTCTACTTGTTTTTTCAGTGTGTTTTTGCATATGAATGTTTTGCTGGATGTATTGTTTTAGTATGATCATTAAGAAGTAGGTTTGTTATGCTTTTTATGAGAAGATAATAGGATATGCATTTGTTGTAGGACAGTTTTGCTTATCTTTATTATATTTCACATTCAGTTACTAACTTTATTACATGTTCTTATTAGTATTTAAGCTTCTTTATCGTCTGGTTTTAATGGTTTTTATCCGTTTTAAACTAAAGCCAATTAAACTAAAGCCAAACAGTTGAATGTTTGAAATCTAACCAATACCAATGTAGTTAAGTTTTGACATGATCTATCATCTAACACCTGTAGAATGTTGTGACATGGTCATTGGTAATTTGTTTGTTCTTTTTTAAAACAACACTTTAAGTAACGAGAATTGCCGTAAAACCTTTAGAAATGTATTTAACTTTATATGTATGGTTTACTATTGTGTTGTTTTTATACCAATTTGCAATCCAAAGTGTTTAGATCGATGTGTATAACAAAGAAACAGTTAATTTGAAAATTTCCTGAACCAAAAGTGGCTGTTTCGGTTGGGCTATAAACACCGTAATAGTGTCAATAATCACCAGAATTCTTGATGTTTTAACAAACTGTAATTGTATGTGCTTTGCATTTCATACAGGTTTCTGACATTTGGTTTAGCTTACAAGCTTGATTGTTGTATGTTTTTTTTTCCTTAATTAAGGTATGAGCTCGGAAGACAGCCAGCCAATACCAAGATCTCCAGCAACAAGACTGTTAGGAGGGTTAGAGTTTGTGGTGGTAATGTCAAGTGGCGTGCCCTAAGGTTGGACACCGGTAACTATTCATGGGGAAGTGAGGCTGTGACCCGAAAGACCTGTATCTTGGATGTGGTTTACAATGCATCCAACAATGAGTTGGTCAGAACCTAGACACTGGTGAAGAGTGCAATCGTCCAGGTGGATGCTGCACCTTTCAAGCAATGGTATTTGCAACACTATGGTGTCGATATTGGCCGCAAGAAGAAAGCTACTGATGCAGCCAAAAAGGAGGGAGAGGTATGCTCTTATTTGTGATTATTCATCTTATCTAAATTCATGTTAAGAGCTGTTGTTTTGTATTCTTTAGATAATGTGTCAAAGGGCGCCTAAACGTATCATAAATCTTTACAATCTGTAAATTAAAAGAAGATTAGGAGTTGTTCAAGATGTGTTGTTCATATTTATAAAAGCATATAATTTGTATATATTTGTTTGGACGAAGAAAAGTGTCTATGTTTATCTCTGCTTATTTCATTTTTCTTATTCATGTGGAAATACATGAAACCTGGGCTTTAGGATTTCTTAGACATTAAATTGATTAAATTAACATCAAAAAAGATCTTATAGTAACCTTCTCTTATACTAAACTCACATGCTACTAAGAATCGAGCAACATAAACTCCCCATATTCCAACCTATGAAATGTATATTGATTAGATTATATAATATTTCTTAGATTGTATACTTGAGATATGCTTGAACATTATTCAACTATATATTTTTGTGCCAACTATGTAAAGCAAATGTATTATAACATAAATATGACAATTTGATACTATGTTCGCTTAGTTAGATCAAAATAATCAAAATTACATCATCCAATTAAAAATTTTGAGAATATTTTGAAAGGCGGTACCTCCATAATAAAAGAGTGATTAGTGATATGATTATTATATACTCCTCCATAAACGAAAGTGTTGTATAATAAAGGAGCTACTGCTAATCCCTTATTTTAGCAAGGTGTGTACCTCTTTCCAGTAATGTGGTTGTAAAATCTTGATACATTAATGATTTGATTATACATTTAATAATTAATTGGAGGAAGTACGCGAAGGAGCTATAATTCCAGAAACCGAATTACTTAACTCATGTAGAAGGGCAACTGCTCTCTTTTTTAGAAATGCTATTTGGTACAATGCCAGGTTTGAATATCTTTAAGTTAGTTTTTTTCTTCAGTTGCTTGATGGGAGGCAGAGTCCAACTGTGTTCAACTTTCTTGAGGCGATTAATGGGTAATTTTTTTTATTTATTATCTTAAACTAAAATAATGTGGTTTCACCCATTTCCAAACCCACCCATTTTTGTCCCGTAATCCATACATTGGTTTAAGAAAGTGGTGTAATTCGAGTTGTATTCAAGTGACCCGGCATCAAAGAATGATTGGTTGTAGTGTCGTTCCCTAATCTTTGTGGGCGAGAATTCTCCATTCAGTTCTGATTCTCTCCTCATGACATCAAAACTAGATACTAGATTCAGTGCATTGGTAGAGGTATGTATTCTACCCTGTGTGTGTATATATAGTACAACTTCTGAAAACATAGTTTATAGGTTCAAGGATTGTCTTTTGTTGCTGCTATCATTTCATGTATAGTATTAAATAAGTAATCAAGTATAGAAATGAATAAGAGATAAATGATGTATTTAAGTTTAATCTATATTTAAATTTTGAATACAAAATCATCCACACTGACTCTCATACCTTGTATAACTTTAATAGCATAAGTAAATCGTCTTAATGTTTCGTTAATGACATTGAACCTATAAGTGAAAGTCTTGCCATCATTCTTACTCATGATGATCTCCATTACTTAGTTTCCAATCAAACATTTTATTATACACAATTGAATAAATTATCAACCAGCTAAGTCACATAACAAAATATGTATAAATTGTAGTCGATAATCGAAATGAGTACCGGTAATCAGTGGCAGATTCAGAATTTTTTTCCCTTGGATTCACTATCTTTAGATGCTCCAAATTCATAAGACCGGACTTACAAAGTTTGGGTCGGTTGTTAGGAACCTGGTATGGGTTGTGGTTTGTAATAGACATAACCATTAAATCTAATATTAGTGAGACACCCGCCGCAACGCGCGGGCATTCCTACTAGTTGAAGAATGAAACATTTACGCGTAAAATGGTCTATTTTGGCTACTAGTGCGTAAGGAGTACTAGGCACAGTTCTTTTGGGCCAATGCTTTCCTAAATATTCTGGATCAGACGTTTATGGGCTTTGGTAAATATACGATCCCACCCTAGTTTTGTACACTTTACTATTCGTTTACGACCCACCAAAAAATTGAGAAGAAGTCACAAATACTAGACATAGATAAACAAGGATTTGTGTAAATAAAGAGGTGGCGGCGCAGCTTGCTGCCCTGCTGTCCGCTATCTTGATGTAATTAGTCGCGTTTTTGTGTTTATGAATGAAAAAAGGATAAGGATAATTTATTAGGTTTACAAAGAAGGTTATATAATTGTGATTATAAATTTGATCAGTATATGTAAGTGTGGTCTACTATTCCCCACCGCCGTAGTTCCGTCCTTCGCTAGGGCTCTAACATTGCTCCATAAAATTAGGCATAGCGCATGAACCTATTTTGATATTTTTTTGTTCTCGAATGACTTGCTTGAACCCAAGCTAATTATAGTTGGAACCGGCTTTGTCCCAAATCAAAGTGATTCTTTTTTAAAACTCCTTGTTTTGACCCTAAGCTCATTTTTACTCAAACCCGTGTCGACCCAAATTCATCCAAAGCGCTTCATTTCAACCCAAACTGTTTTTAGTTGGAGCCAACTCTGACCCAAAGAGATTCTTGTTTTAAAACGCCTTGTTTTGACCTGAGCTCATTTTCACTTGAACCCGTTTTGACCAAACTCGTTATGAAATGACACCCAAACCGCCGGTCTCTCCGGCCTAGTGCAGAGCTTATACAAGTTAATAGTCTCTACTTTCTATGATGATGAACAAAATTGATGTTCTCTATTGATAGATTAATGCTAATGAAATTCTTGACTCAACCCATATGAAATTTTAGGCCCATTCTTCATTGGGTTACACAAACTTGAGGATCAAGTTATGAGTGACTAGAATGACTATTATGAAGTGCCATCAAGTTAAATTTATAAATTGTCTCTACCATGACCGTGGATGCACCTGGTCACATCGATGGAGTGAACAACAAATAATAACAAACCAATCTCAAATCTCTTATAATTTGAATGGTCTAACACATTCACAAAGAATATACACATAGTTTGGACAGAAATTTACAATTGCAAGCACAATACCTCACTAACATGTTACCTATAATACGTTATAATTGTCTTCAACCAATATCATTTTGATCCCTTCTTTGAATGAGCTCTATGATATGCAGGCACACGAGCCGGAAAGAACATTTGCATCATCCCTTCAGCTTTAATGATAGGAAGAATGATCCACGACGCACCCTGTTTTAGGATAAAACCGACGTTTCTTGATAAAAACAAAACAGATATGATCTTAATATATATGAAAAAAGAACAAGAATCTTGATTACTCACTAGAATTAATCTAACACCGAGCCATATCCGCTTAGGGGTAGGTAAAGGTAGCAGAAGACGACCAAAGCCATAAACAGCTACCGCAAAGAAATGAAGGACTAAACAAACTGGGCTCGGGTTTAGCCCAGAAAGTAGACCCACAGGCCCAGTTGAACAAGCACCTCCTAGGCTCAAGTAGTCAAAACAAGCTTCTCGCATTTCTTTCCTTGCTTGGTCAGGTGATGCACAAAACACCATGTATAGAGCCCCGGCTAATGTGTTTATTGTAGACGCCATTGGCTGCATAAAATAAATGAAGGCTCTGTTTAGTAACCAACATACAAACATACACAATAGTATCTCACACATAAAGCAGGGTCTTAAGAGGTGAGATAAGGGCAAACCTTACCGCTACCTTTATCCTAAAATATAGAGTGACAACTCCTAATTAGATCCCTAACTCAATGGTGAATAATTCCATCTCTATATTTATATGTGTATAGGACACGTTCGTTTCAGAACCAATAATATTTTAAAAATCGACTAATGCATTTGTAACTATCGATTTCAATATGATACACACAAGACGGTTATGTGTCTGCATGCACTTGTACAAATGCATTTCGCAGTTCTCATAAACTATTAGATAATAAACGAGTGTGCGCCTATATATATGACCTCATTTCAAATGAGAATTCATCCTCTATTTACCTTCCTTAAGGTGTAGAATGACTCAAGAAGATACTTGGTAAGTGAACCAGCATCACTGAAATTATGCAACGGTTTAAGAAGGTCTCGTAGCACAACAATGTCAGCGAGTGCAACGGTCATCCCTCCACCTGTCAAAGGATGACGCATGTTGAAAGCATCGCCTAATAAAAGTGCGCCGGGTGTTGGAACAGAAGACGCAGGCATGATCCTATTTGGCATTGTTCTTATATCCCCTGATTCAATAGCAGCCATAAAAGCAGCATGCACCTCACAGGGAACCTGAGGTGCCACAATGGTCTTCAAATACCTTGACATGTCACCATTACTTAGAGAAGGAAGCTTTTGACCAGGTATATCAACCAAACAACGAACTTCACTGCTGCTAATTGGATAAAATAAGATCGGTGACGGGTCGGCTAAAACGACATGCCCGTGGTTCGGATACGGAAGCTCACAGTTCTTCAGAACCAACCCCACAAAGCATGAGGGAACATCAACCTGTAATTAGCCAAAAGTCATCACTAAAAAATCAAGATCGGTCAAACATTCTATCGTATAAGGTGTTCAGGTTGGGTTTGAAACTGTGAACCAGCACAAGGCGATCATGTAGTCGGTTTCAATTTTTTAAGTGGCTTGTCGGTTTAGGATTTTCCAAATTGTGTTGAACGGTTTGATTTATGATTTATACTCAGTTTCAAAGAAAAAAAACTCCTAGGATTTTGTGCTATGTAAATTGTTATTGTATACCTAGGACTTTAGTTATTTTAGTTTGGACTATTAACATGATTGGGCTTTGGGTAACAATACAACTGGGCTTTGCAAAACAATACAATATATGTATTGGTCTTTTTAAGTTTTGATTGTTGGAACATTATCGATTTTTTTAATCGAATTTTATGCATTTTAATTGTAGAAACCCAATAAGCCCAAAGCATGCGGTTTTGATATTCAATGGTTTGGTTTTGGTCCACGATAACAAAACACTGTTACTAATGGTTTGGCTCACCATTTGACATAAAAACAATCAAAACCAGATCGTGAATTGAGCCAAGAGGTACCTGTGGCTTGCAAAGTGAACGGCGCAAGTTAGAGAAACAGCCATCGCAGATGATTGTAAGAGGTGCAAATACTTTTAGAACTTCACCAGATTTTGTTTTATATTGAACACCTCTAATAGTTCCTTCATCTTCAAGAAGGGATGTCACAGTACCCTGCTCTAGTTCTACACTGCAACGTTACTTAAATCGTTTATAAGAACGTAAACAACAAACTTCAAGATAACTATAATTACAAGATATCAGTACTAACTTAGGAAGAGTAGCGGCTTTCTCTCGCATCCTCTGAATGAATCGCCCATTGTGAAAGGCTCGACCAGACACGTCTGAATGAAATTTCTCTAGGGGATATGATAATTTAGTGTTCTTTCCATCTTTGAATAGAACATATCCATGTATCCTTTGAGCCTCTATTTCCTCCACACAATCTGCATCCATTAGAAGATTTTCACAACTAATAGAGTATAATCGCAGTAATTACTTTGTAACCACGGATCAAGAAACTTTTTTTATTTATTATTTTTTTGTTGTGTAGATATAGATGAATTGTAGCTAGAATATATATACCTTCAAGACCCAACTCAATTAGCTTAAGGTATCCACCTGGTTGTAGCAATTCGCCTACAATCCTGTTGGGTTCGGTTAAATCTCTTTCAATCACTCGAATTTTACATCCTTCCTGTTATAACCAGTTGAAAGACTGATTCTTAGACTAATAGCAGAGATGCAATTACTAAATAAATGATTCATTATGTTGTCAAAATGCCATAAAACTAACCACATATATCATTTTCAAACACATAACTCATATTTTATGTAGGGATGGGAACCGTATCAGGTTAACTGGTTGAACTGTTAACCCCAACATAACCCATATATTTATCCGTGCTAAAGACATCAACTGGACATGGCATGTTTAACCAATTTATCCAGACAAGTAAAACGAGTTGACTAGTTGTAAAAGGGTGATTCATCATATTGTCAAAATGCCATAAAACAAACCACATATATCATTTTCAAACACATAACTCATATTTTATGTAGGGATGGGAACCGTATCAGGTTAACTGGTTGAACTGTTAACCCCAACATAACCCATATATTTATTCGTGCTAAAGACATCAACCTGGACATGGCATGTTTAACCAATTTATCCAGACAAGTAATACGAGTTGACTAGTTGTAAAAGGGTGATTCATCATATTGTCAAAATGCCATAAAACAAACCACATATATCATTTTCAAACACATAACTCATATTTTATGTAGGGATGGAAACCGTATCAGGTTAACTGGTTGAGCCGTTAACCCCAACACAACCTATATATTTATTCATGCTAAAGACATCAAACTGGATATGGCATGAATTATAAAAGTTGTAAATGTGTTAAACGGTTGGGGAGTTGTGATTAACGAGTTGATATCTTTTACATATTTAATTAAATGAGTTAAGTTAGTCAACCTAAACATTAGACATGCAACCCAAAATCTGATTATTATTTTTGTGACATAATAAATTACCATGTAGCATAGTCAGATTCTGCAAATTTACAAAAGTAAAAGTTGAAACGTGTTTCCATGTAAAGATTGATTTAGGAACATATTGCGAGCCTTATCGAAATCACCAAGATTCAAACAGCAAAATCCATGGAATAATATATATCACATTCGGCCGATGCCTTGTGAGATTCATATATGTTCTCTAGAAGAACTTAATATAGATGCATTGGATGCAACAATTAATACATTTTTTGAAGGAAATTTTCATTGGAAGTATCACATGATTATCAATAAACTTAAGCACAAATGATGATTAAACGGCTAATAAAAGTTTTGCCATGATCCAAAATAGTAATGTTTCTTGCGGCTCGCTCAAAATTGGCTTGTTTGTAAACAAGCGGAGCCGTGTAAGCTCGGTTTAATAATGGGTCGAGCCTGAGCCAAGGTAAGCTCGGTTAGTTGAGTTGCTTGTTAGGCTCACTTAGCAAGCTTGTTGGCTCATTTAAATTAAAGACCAAACTTTAATATATAACATTAGGTCAGGTATAAAATGAAAACCTTCTTAAGTTGAGAAAACCTTTGAAAACCTATATAAAAAGACATTATTTTTTTTTTGAAAAGAATAACCAATGTAAAATATATGTTTTTAATCATTTTAGACAAAAAAAAAATTAAACAAAGCGCCGACTGGATTTTTTTTAAGTAAACAGTTGCTAAAAACATATGTTTTGCAACAGCTAAATAGCTAAAAATATATTAATGGAAAGAATCTCATTCACATCAAAAACAAACAAAAAGCCATGCACGTACAAACAAAAAAACACCTACAAACCAAATTAAACACCGAATCTCACCTTCCCAAGAGTATAAGCAAGGGCGGCACCGGCAACACCAGCTCCTACGATGATAAAATCAGCGTCGGCATCTCCATAAGGACGGCGAAACAACTCTCCATGTGTCGAATCACTCCGATTTTTTAACACGTTACCATAACCGATCTTCCTAGAGTGAGATACCGAGTTGCTCGTACGATGTCGTAGAACTGATAGAACAACAAAAGCTAATAGAGATACGTAGAAGGTGGTAACAATGTAACTGTTATCGATCGTGTTCTCCATTATTATTATTATTATTATTAATTGTTCTCTCGGTTGTTAAATCATCAGAGAGATGATGGGAGTGTGTCATGGGTTTTTTATAGATATATTGAGTTAGCGTGTTTCATATGTTTGGTCCTTCGAGTATTTGATAAATATAATATGTTTGGGGCTTTTTGATATCCTCTTAATGTTTGGTAGTCTTTGAATGGTCAATAAGATAATACGAGGCTGTTTGACATCTTTTAAATAGATAAGTGCTAAACCGATTCATACATTTGTCTCATTAAAAGCTCATTAAAAGCTAAAACAAACAACCTAATATCACCTTAAGTTTGAATGGTTAAAATGTAATATTTGAATGGTTAGGTGTAAACCATTCAGACTTAATGACCATTACAAACAACCCCCTAAGTTTACGTCTTAACCATTAAGAGGTTATCAGCCATTAAGAAATAACTACTTAAGGACTGTTAGCCCACTCGGTAAAGGGCATATGTCTCTTAGAAAGAAGATCCAAGATTCAATCAAGAGTGTTGTAATAATCTTTAATTTAATGTTTGGCAAGTTTTCAACAAGGACCACTCACGAGTCAAGAAGGTACATGAGTGAGAGGTGATTTAGTTTTATTTTTTAAAACTAGATAACAAAGATATCCCAATCATTATAAATAAAAAGTGTTATTATTAGTATCATCTATGATCTTATTTTCACACGAACGTTGAAAAATAGCATCAATGCTATGGATCTCTTTATGCTGAAATATTCCGCTAACTAGTTATGAATCATAGAACTTTGTAACTTTATAAGTGTATAAAGTACTTTAAAATTTAAATTTTGTCACTTAGTACGTATGTATTTTTTAAGCTATCCAAAATGATTGTTAAACATAGGTTACAAAATTTTCCATACATACTAATTAATCTATTGCTTTTAGACCTGGCAATTTCAACCCATCTAATTGAGTTTGGGTTATTTTCAGTTTAAAATTTGACCTTATTGGTTGAAATGAGTTTAGTATAGTTTTCAAGGGGTTAGGATGGGTAATTTTAATTGTAAGAAATAAGTAAGTGGGTTAGGATGGGTATTTTTAGATAACCATACAAATTTGAATTAAAACTCACCCAACACCAAAAGCGTTGATGCCTCAGGAAAATAAAAATCAATAAAAACAAAAAATTATATCTTTTGCATTTGTTGATAACCCCGGTCAGTTCGAAATCGTTCGGGTCGTTAACGGACGACTAGGTCGAAACAACATGGGTCGTTAACGAGACCAATCTCATCGAAACGGTTCGAGTCGTTAGCGCCCTCGAATGAGTCGAAACGGTCTGGGTTGTTGACCGGCCCGTTCGGGTCGAAATGGTCTGGTCGATGACGGGCCCGTTCGGGTCAAAACGGTCCAGGTTGCTAACAGGATCAGTCAGGCCGAAACGGTCCAGGTCGTTACCGGTCCGGTCGGGTCGAAACAGTCCGAGTCGCTACGGGACAGGTCAGGTTGAAACGGTTTGGGTCATTACCGGACCCGGTCGTGTAGAAACGGTCCGGGTCGCTACCGGGCCCATTCGGGTCGAAACTGTTCGGGTCACTACGGGGCGGGTCAGGTTGAAATGCTCTGGGTTGTTACCGGGCCCGATCGGGTAGAAACAGTCCGGGTCGCTACCTTGCCCAGTCGGGTCGAAACGGTCCGGGTCACTATGGGACGAGTCACGTTGAAACGGTCTGGGTCGTTACCGGGCCAAATCGGGTCAAAACAGTCCGGGTCGCTACCGGGCCCGGATGGGTCGAAACAGTCGGGGTCGCTACGGGATTAGTCAGGTTGAAATGGTTTGGGTCGTTACTGGGCCCGGTCGGGTTGCAACGGTCTAGGTCGCTACCGGGCCCGGTCGGGTCGAAACGGTCCGGCTCACTACGGTACGAGTCAGGTTGAAACGGTCTGGGTCGCTATCGGGCCTGGCTGGGTCGAAACAGTCAGGGTCGCTACGGGACGGGTCAGGTTGAAATGGTCCAGGTCGTTAACGGGCCCGGCTAGGTTGAAACAGTCCGGGTCGCTACGGAACGAGTCAGGTTGAAATGGTTTTGGTCGTTACCGAGCCCGGTTTGGTCTAAACGCTCCGGGTCGCTACCGGGCCCAGTCGGGTCGAAACGGTCCGGGTCACTACAGTACGAGTCAGGTTGAAACGGTCTGGGTCGCTACCAGGCACGGCTAGGTCGAAACAGTCCGGGTCGCTACGGGACGGGTCAGGTTGAAATGGTCTGGGTTGTTACTGGGCCCGGTCGGGTCGAAACGTTCTGGGTCACTACCAGGCCTGGCTGGTTCAAAACAGTCTGGGTCGCTACGGTATGGGTCAGATTGAAATGGTCTGGGTCAGGTTGAAATGGTCTGGGTCGTTACCGGGCCCGGTCGGGTCGAAACAGTATGGGTCGCTACCGGGCCCGGCCGGTTAGAAATGGCTCGGGTCGCTAGCTAGCCCGGTCGTTGACGAGTCCGATCGGATAGAAACAGTCTGGATCGTTAACGGGCTCGGCCGGGTCGAAATGATTCCGGTCACTAACGGACCCGACCGGGTCGAAACGGTCCTGGTCGCTAACGGATCCGGTCTGGTCGAAACGGTTCGGGTCGCTAACGGGCCCGGTCTGGTCGAAATATTCCGGGTCGTTATCGGCCCCGGTCCGGATTGATAACGGGTCAGTCTGGTCGAATTTTTTTTTACTTTTTAAATTTGATAGGATTGGGTACAAACTACTACGTGGACATACCCAAACCCGGAATACAATCCAGCGGAGTAACTCTCCGCGCAGCAATGAAACTTCTCCAGCAAGAAAGGTAATAACGGCTTTCCTACAATCACGGAGTGATGCCCGCACGCGAAGCGGTAAAAGCGGTAATCGTTCCATGTTTTCTTATTTATAGCTTTCCTTAACTACTTTACTAATATAGTTTATGGTAGTGGAGACAACCCTAATCGGGCCTAGCCGATTACGATTAGGGTTTTGGGTAATGGTGGCATACGTCCAGCTCTATATAAGGGATCGTATCCCTAATAGAGATGACACTTTTTTCTAATCCAAAGAGCTATCGCACTTGATAGTATCCCCATTCACCCCGTTTTTGTTATAAACTACTAACTTGTGTAGTCGTCTCCCTACCCGAATCCTGCTTTACTTGTAGGTCAGTCCAATCCAGGAAGTGGCCAGCGAAGGATTAACTCTGTGGTAACTCTGGTCTATCATCCCTTAAAGGAGGTTAGACTATTTGTTTCTTCATTGGCGCCATCACTTACGGTCTTACCATCTTTCAAACTAATGCTTATGGATCATGGGACTGAAGCAAACACCAACACTGCTAACGTCGAAGGAGCAGTGCAGCACAATGTGGACACAGTGATACAACCACTATGACTAAGAACGTGAATCAAAAGCAGGTTGCCACTCCTTTTCAGCTATTCTCATCGAAAAGAACGGCAGCAGCAACCCAGAAGAAGCAAAACGACCAGATCTTGCCAGATCCAGACGAATTGCTAGCCCAGGAAAACGCCAAGACAATAGCAGCATATCAGAAAATGGTAATGGAAAAAGCCAAGATGGAATCTCGAAAGGCTCTCAGTTTCGATACTCAAGAGGATTCACAAGATACTAAACATAACAACGGCCGTCCCATAACTAGGCCTCGCCAGAAGGTACGTGGTGGAGAACATGGTAGAAATACTCACGTTCAGGACCACGTCAACCTGGAAGGAGAGCCTGACGGCTACGAATCAGAGGACGAGGTCCAATTCGATTCAATGCAAAAGCAACCTTCTAAGTCTGTGGCTAGCAACCAAGCACGTCAAGATGATGACTTGTGCAAACCATATCGCCCCAAATCATTTGCTGAGAGGTCCAAGTTTTGTGCACGCATCGCGCTAGCACCAATGCCCATCGAATGCAAACTCCCAAACACCACTGGGAAATACGATGGTCTGCGCGACCCGGATGATCATCTACATGCTTTTGATTGTGCTGGCAGCTCTAAGCCATGGCCTGTTCAGGCATGGTGTCATTTGTTTGTCCAAACCCTAACTGGCGCTGCAAGGGTTTGGTACGAAAGTCTTCCGGTGGGAAGTTTGGTTGATTTTGACGATCTGATAAAAAAGTTCAAGAATCACTTCTCAGATCTACGGAAACACAAGAAGGACAAGGCTCAAATCTTGTTATGCACACGGAATGATAACGAGACCTTGGAAGATTATATTGTGCGTTATATCCAAGAAGCCCTTCAACTAGGATGCGGAGAAGAACTCACCAGAGCCGCTTTCATTCACGGAGTATGAAATGATGATCTTATGAGATGCCTCACAGGAAAAGAAGGCGTACCTGACGCTTGGGACGAGGTCATCGAGGCGGCGAAAGTATACGCATCATCCGAGCGTTCCTTCACGCGGACTAAAAACTTTCATCATAATGGCAACACCAACGCAGTCTCACACAGCAAAGGCAAGGGAAAACAATCTATCTGGTCACGAATCACTGGCACAACGGACGAGGGCAAATATTTTTCCGCACAGGACGCACGGGGCTATCTGAATAGCAAGCACTCGCGCGACCAGAAGGCACATCATAAGAAAAATTACGAATGGACTCCATTGTCCAAAACGCCGTCTGAGGTCTTGAAAACCGAACAAGTTCAGTTTCCAAAGCCTAGAGAACTAAGCCGCGACAGAAGGAATGTTGACACAACAAAGTACTGTGAGTATCACGAAGACTATGGCCATCTGACGGACAACTGTTATAGCTTAAAGATGGAAATCGAGAATACCATCAAGTCTGGCCATCTAGCTCACCTAGTCAAGAACATGAGAAAGAAACCAAGAGATCAACATGACGGAGGCGAGTCTTCCCAGAAAAAGATCCGGAATCTCAACACGCACCATGTGCAACGCATCGACCGTCACCAATGCCACATGACTAACGGCAGATATCAGCAGAAACGACCATATACAGTTGCTCATGACGATTCCTGGAAGGAGGCAGACGTCATTATGCCACGGGTCAAGGGGGAGCTTCCTCCACAGCCCCACTGATTATAACTGGAGTTATAGGACATTACCGCACTAGGTATATGTTCCTCGATAACGGAAGCAGTACAGACATCATGTACCAACAATGCTTCAATCAGCTAGACGAGGAGGATAAAGCAAAACTTATTCCAGTGACAGAGCCAATTTCAGGCTTCATTCACGAAGTAATTATCCCCCTCGGCATGCTCACACTCCCTGTCATGTCACCTGGACAGACGGAAGACTCTCAAGAACGGAAGTTTGTGATTTCATGGTGTTACCAGTAAACTCATCACATGATGTCTTGCTCGGGCGGGAAGGCCTTGCAAAATTCAACTGCAACGCGTCGACCCCGCACCAAATGGTAGGGTTTCCAACACGAAATGGCGTGGAGTTCATACACGGAAACAAAAACAGCCATACAGCCGATGCGCAAAAGCCTGCGAAGATAATGAAGCCAGCCCTCCGCACTGATCCGGAAAAATGGGTTATCAACCCTAAATTCCCGGATCAGACGGTTATCATTGGCCCAGTAATCTCCGACACCATTCGCACCCACTTGAAGCAACTCTTAATCAAGAATATGGACGTGTTCGCTTTCCAACCTGCGGACATGGTGGGGGTTCCGCGACACATCGCGGAGCACAAGCTTAATGTTTACAAATCAGTCGAACCAATTGTCCAGAAGAAGCGTAGCATGGGACCGGAGAAAACAAAGGCCATGAATGAACAAGTAACTGAACTGTTAAACGCAGCCATTCTGCGCAAAACAAGGTACCAAACTTGGGTAGCCAACCCAGTCATAGTAGGAAAGTCTAATGGTAGCTGGCGCATGTGCGTGGATTATAAAGATTTAAACAAGGCATGCCCAAAGGATTGTTATCCGCTACCGGAGATTGATCTGAAGGTGGATTCCCTGGCGCCGTTTAGATTCAAATGCTTCCTTGATGCCTACAAAGGTTATCACCAGTTACAGATGGCCAAGGAGGATGAAGACAAAACGGCATTCAGTACTGACACGGGCACCTATTGTTACACCAAGATGTCGTTTGGTCTAAAAAACGTAGGGGCCACGTACCAGGGGCTGATGGACACTGCGTTCGTCAAACAAATAGGGGTCAATCTCGAAGTATTCGTTGATAACTTGGTCATCAAGAGCAGAGAGGAGGATCAGATGCTAGTAGACATCCAGGAAACTTTTGACCAACTCCTCGCTGTCAGAATGAAGCTCAACCCAAGCAAATGTTCCTTTGGAATGAAAGAAGGGAAGTTCTTGGGTGTTATAGTAAAAAAGGATGGCTTCTGCGCAAATCCAGAAAAGATACAAGCAATCGAGCGCATGCCATCACCATCTTCCATAAAAGAGGTACAAACATTAATGGGAAGACTGGTGGCCTTGAACCGGTTCCTCTCGAATTATGCTTCAAAGTCGTTCCCGTTTGTGGACACTTTGAAGAATTTCTTAAAGAAATCAAATTTCAAGTGGACCGCGGAGGCGGAAAAGGCATTTAAAGAAATGAAAGAGTGTTTAGCCAACTTACCCACTCTCACCGCTCCACTCCCGGAAGAGCCGTTGACCCTCTACTTATCTGTTACTGATAGAGCGGTCGGAGCAGTTCTCATGGTTGACAGAAAGGGAGTGCAAACCCCAATCTACTATGTCAGTCGAACATTACTCGACGCAGAAACTCGATACTCCACAATGGAGAAGCTGGTCCTCGCACTAGTACACGCGTCCCGAAGACTCTGTAGATATTTCCAAGGGCATCCCATCAACGTCCTAACAGATTTCCGAATCAATGACATCCGGCGCAAGTCGGAACTCTCAGGACGGTTGGCAAAGTGGGCCATAGAATTGGGTGAACACTCGATAACATACAAAACCAGGCCATCTTTTAAGGGAAAAATCCTCACAGATTTCATTACGGAAGTCCCCTCAGAAAAAATAGCCGAATGTCAGCAAGAAATTATGCCCAGTCCCGTACCAGACACATCAGAAAAGTGGGAATTATTCACAGACAGTGCATGCAATGACGATGGGGCCGGAGCAGGGTTACGCTTGATAACACTGGATGATAAGGAGTTTACTTATGCCATCCGTCTTGACTTCCCGACCACCAACAATGAGGCGGAATACGAGGCACTACTGGCAGTTTTACACATCGCTAAAAAGATGGGTGTGCAACATGTGGAAGCTCACGTCGACTCCATGTTGGTTGCCAACCACATTGACGGATCTTACGAGGCAAGAGAACCCTCTATGATCTTATACTTGGAACAAGCAAGAGACCTCATGCGCGGTTTTGCCTATTGCAAGGTAAACCACATCAAGCGAAGCCAAAACAAACCAGCAGACGCGTTGAGCAATATGGCCTCAACAGTTTTTGATCACGTCGCAAAGGACGTGCGAGTAGAAGTATAAGACTGCCCATCAGTGCCTTATAAGCAAGTGAATGTCGTTCAAACAGGCAAGGCATCATGGATAACTCCCATAAAGGCCTACCTCACGCAGGGACTCCTTCCAGAAAGCAAGGCAGAAGCTCGCAAGCTTCAAAATAAAGCATTACACTATCAAGTCATTGAGGGAGTGCTATATCGACGCTCATACATTGGGCCATAACTACGATGTGTCAATTCCGCAGAAGCAACATATCTAACTAAGGACATAGATGAAGGCTCATGCGGACTACATGCGGGCCCAAGGATGGTAGTAGCTAAACTAATGAATGCAGGGTATTATTGGCCTGGGATGCACACGGACGCCGTAACAAAACTGCGCAAATGTGACGATTGCCAGCGCCATGCGCCAGGAACGCTCAGACCAAAAAACAACTCGGTACCAGTTACAGCGGCCTGGCCATTCCAAAAGTGGGCCATTGACCTTGTGGGTCCTTTCCCCACGGCTCCCGGAAATGTCAAATACTTGGTAGTGGCGATTGATTATTTCACCAAATGGGTGGAGGCCAAAACCTTAGCTTCCATCGATGGACGAAGCATCAAGGAGTTCATATGGGAATTCATCATTTGTAGATTTGGCCTGCCACTGGAGATAGTAAGTGATAATGGGACACAGTTTGCGGACCAACACTTACAAGAATGGTTGACTTCCATGAATATTAAACAAATATTCACTTCCGTTGCACACCCGTAAGGGAACGGACAAGTTGAGCGCGCAAACCGGAGCATAGTAGAAGGCATAAAGGCCAGACTTGGCACGAAGCGCACCGGATGGGTGGACGAGCTCCCCGACGTGCTTGGGCTCACCGCACATCGTCGAAGACAAGCAACAGGGATATGGCCTCCATCAGGGAAGCCAATTACAAAAGCCAGCTAGAAAAATACTATAATGCAAAGGTCAAGGCACAAGCTTTCCGCTTGGGGGATTACGTCTTTCGTAACAATGAAGCATCCAACGCGGAAAAACCAGGCAAGCTTGCACCAAACTGGGAAGGCCCATATAAGGTACAAGAGGTATTGGGAAAGGGTGCTTATGCACTAGAACGTTTAGATGGTACCCCTATCCCGCGCACGTGGAACGCAACTCAACTGCGCATCTGTTACCTGTGAGGGTTAATTTCTTTTTTGTAATAACGGCCCATGGCCCATTTTCATTTCTGATTCAATAAAACCAAAATTTCCAAGTCTATTATATTCATGGTTCATTACATACAAAGTTCATTACATTCAACGACAAGCATAAACAAACATGCAAAATATGACGGCAACTACAAAATATACCAACAGTAAAAAAGAGCTGGCACAAAACAGCATAGCATGAACATCACATGATCATGATGCAATTATACGACAGGCAAAAAGTTATGATTACTACTTATATGCATCTATATAACTACTAAGCTAAGAAGCATGCTGCCAACCATTGGCCGTTCGACGAAGTTTGAGCTTAGGAGTTTTTGGAACGTCACTAAGCTCTGACAGCTTCTTCATCTTCAAAGGCAATGCATCGGACGTACCCTGTTCATCCAAATCGTTAGCCTGATTGTTCTCAACCTCCAACAGATAGCCACAGTAATCAGCTAATCGATCAAGGGCAATCGGAGGCATTTCAACAACAGGCAGACGATGGGACAGCAATAGTATTCCTTGAGCAGCTTCTGCTTCAACTTTGTTGATCTTCAACTCTCTGAATGATGAGGCCATTGGAACGGAAAGGAAGAAAGGAGAAGAAAATTATTTAAGGATATTTTTTTGCTAATCCAAAGTTAACCTTTTATAGAAAAGAAAGGACAGCCCATTAATTACCATTAATGGTAAATACTCGAGTGGACGTCAACAGTCACATCAAGTAACTGACATGTCGTCAAGCCTGTCAGTGGGCGTCATCAAAGTCTGACACAGGTGCTACTTTTTCAAAGCATGACGTCACACAATCATTACACAATGCGCTCCAATCCAAGGATACGCGTTACAAAATATAAGCAAGTCAACAAGCACAAAGTAAATATTGTTCAAAGCATTACAGTCATCCAGTGCAAAGAAATAAAGACGATAACAATCATTCATAATCGGTGATGTCAAGGTAAGCGTCAGCTTCAAGTTCTTCGTTCTGCGCACCACCACCCGCGGCCGCAGACGATGACCCACCTTCCCCACGCGCAGCAGCAGCTTGCTTCTCCTTTTCCTCTCTCCGCTCCTTCTCTTCCAACTCTGCACCCAGTCGGTCAGACTCTTCGAAGTACGCGCGTAATTCTCCAATAGGGTCGTCAGTCTTCAAACACTGATTGACCACATCAAACACATCGAACGTAAGAGTCTCAAACTTTTCTTGCGCAGCAGTGACTTCTTCTGCTTCATAAGGCTTCTCATAATATTCACCATCTTCAAGCCTCAAGCCCGCAGCGTGATGGTGAAAATCTTCATTAAACCCCAACTGAAGCTCATTCTTCATAGACGCTGTCCCAATCTTCGCAACAGCATCCCCAAATTTGGGTTCATTCCAGACACGCTTGAAAATCTGCCAAACAACCAACACATAATCAAGTCAAGACACATTACTGGAAACTAAAAAAGTACAAAGCAGGCGAATACTTACCCCATGAATTCCATGCCGCATCATCCACTTCAACCGATCACGTGCAGCTTGGGCAGCCTGCGCAGCATCCTTCAGCTCCGTTTGTGTCTACTGTAAGCTAACCTCTAGTTGCACGTGGGAATAGTCCAACAGCGCCTTCTCCTCGTTCAGCTTGTTTTTCTCACCAACAAGCACACCAACCTGAGATTCCAACTCAGACACGCGAGTCGTAGCCGCCAACAGCAAATCATGTTGTTCATTAAGCTTCATAATGGTCTCTGATAACTCCGCCTGCTTGGCACCACATGCTTTTTGCTTATCTTCGGCTTCGCGGGTCATACGGGCAAGGTCATTTTTAACCTTTTCAGCTACGCTACGCCCGCGCTCGAGGTCTAAGTTAGTCCGCTCACAGGACTCTTTCCACAACCTAGCAGCCTCCGTTTTCTCAGACTTCAGCTTTTTAACCTCATTCTCCGCGGCACGGAGTTGGTTTCTCAACTGCTCAACCTCAGCCCTGGCATCTGCGCGGGAGCGTTGAAACTCGTCTTCCCTTTTCAACTAAGCTTCTTGCGCGCTCTTCATCGATTGCCAAGAGTGCATAAACTCCTCCTCCCGGTGCATCAACGATCCAAAGCCCCCAAAGTAAAGTGCCAAATTCATGCTCATGTCAGAAAATAGCGACCTCCGGTCAATGCTATCTTGGTAATCACGCTCCCTTGGAGGTACAGCATAAGCAATGAACTCCTCGGCATTTAACGGATTAGTGAAACGGGTGGTTTGCCTAACATCCCACCTGGGTTGATAAGGTTTGTTTGGGTCATAATCAGGCGGGGCAACCCTTCCCTTACCACTCCTAGACCTTCCAGATCCGCGGACATCGCGGAAGGATTCAGACACAGACTTCTTAGGGGTGGAGGCAGACACACCAACATCCTTTCGGGTTTTCTCCACAGCAGTCTCAGAAGAACCAGGCTTGATAAACCCGGATGAGTGCATCACGGCGTCTCTCTTCTCCACACTTGAGAGGTTGACTAACGCATCAGGTGTGTCCGCATCTAAACTTGCAGTAGAGGGTTCATCCACCTTCTTCTTCTTCCCCTCAGCCTTGCTCGCATCATGTTGCAGGGGCAAGTCTTCAGCAAGCGTAGAGGACCTGATCTCCCCTACATTCTCAACACCCTAAGGCTCGTGCATAATCTGGGATGGATCAATGGGCCCAGCATTGACACTGGCCTTCTCCACCGACATTGTCTCTTCAACAGTATGGGGCGCAGGTTCAGTAACCTTTTCAGCCGTCACATCAGTCTTCTTAGGCACAGCTTTGGCTAAAGACACACTAGCTGCGCAACAAATGGAGCAATGTATAAACTAACTGTGTACACACAGAGACACAAGTCATAACTAAGAAAAGCGAACTCACTAGCAGTTTGCTTCACAGACTTGACAAGAACTGGCTTGCGCTTAGGCGGAGGTTTAACAGTCAAGTTGGCAGTTGAACTCATGGGAGCAACAGAGGATACACCTGTAACTGTTGGCTGGATTACGGTAGCGCTTGGTGCAGTATCCTTAACACTTTCTGAAGTAGGCTTGGGCACCTACACCTGCTTTCGCGCAAATTCTTCAATACGTTTCTGGAATAACTCCGCAGGAACCTCCGTAGTGTCGTGCGCAGGTGATTGCTGTCGAGTGCGCTTGTGCGCAACATCCTCGTCAGACTCTGTCACCTCGTCGTCTTCATTCGGAGGAGCAGAGGACAACTCCACCTTCTTGCTTTTCCTCGGTTCTTTTCTGTGCCGCTTCGGCCCAGCGCCTACAACCAGACGGACAAAGATTAACAAACTGCCCATAAGAACAAAGTCAAACATAAAATTCACCTGTACAAGCTCTCTTTTTACGACCTTGAGAGCAAGCTTCCAAGTCAATCACAACTTTCTTCAAAGGTTGAATCCCCGCGCCTGTCACGAAGGGCACGTCTGGTCAGTACGCGGATAACGTACATAACTGCGCACCCTTCGGGCGCAGGAGTTTTCCGCAAAACAATGATATCAAACAAATAGAAACAAGAAGGGTCAATATTTGACTAACCAGTTCGGCTATAATGGCGTGGTGGATGCACAAGTTGGGGCATCATAAAGTTGTTCTTCAATCGCTCAATCACTGATGGAGTTCCACTAGGCAGGGGCACATACAACAATTTGGCACCACCTCTCTCTTCAAACAGATCAAACTTGGTCATCCCTATAATAATTACACAATAAGATGCTACAAAAGGAAAAAGCAGGAGAACCAACGTTTTCAGTTAAACAAATACCTTCCTCCGGTGCAGTAGGGTCATAACCGTCAGGATTCCCCAAACGGCTAAGTCCCAGCATCACCAAAACCCCCTCTGGACACTTTTCCATGGATAAGGGAGTAGCATGAGAGCACAAGGACGTATACCATGGCTGATTCTTGTAGTTAGCCAGGGGCGGAAATTGGGCAATCCTCTCCTTTACACCGACGCTCATCCACTGTAAGGGGGCAGGGATCACACCTCTATTGATGTAAAAGAATTTCTCTATCCAATCATACATGGACTTGGGGGTTTCGGACACAACTTTTGTAACTTTCCTCCGCGGAAAAACGCTATACCACCCAGGACCACCACGAGCTTCCTCAAGAATATAGAAGACATTCAACATCTCGAAGGTTGGTTCCATGTCCAGTGATCGACATGTCGCCTCAAAATGGATTATTCTAGAAAGGCCAAAAGGGGTCATCTGTGTAGGATGAACCCCATATTTCAGGAAAACACTTACCAAGAACCTTGTGATCGGAAGACGAAAACAACACCGAGTAAAGAAAGCTTCATTGAGAGTAATTTTTCCTGGGGGGGGGGGGGGCTTCAAGGCTGTTTCACCACCAGCAGGAAACTCTGGCTCCCAATCAGCCGCAATCCCATAGTGATCAAGGAATGTGGAAAACGAGGTAGCATCACACTTAATAACAGTGGTGTCAATCCCCTTTTAATTACACCTTCTCAAGTTTATTGGATTGATCTATGGGGAGGGTTGAATCTTGAGACATGGTAAAATGAAAGAAAATTTCGAGAGAAGTTGGATGGAGAAAGAAGGATAATGAAACGTTTGGAGAGAAAGAGGTGGGATAATGGGAAACTGACATTTTAAAATCATTATATACTGTGTGCAATAAATACGGATGACGTCAGCATGGGTAAAAGCGATCGACTTCTGGCACATCCAACCATCGAGGAAATGACAGGTGTCCATGAGCAGCTTCACAGACGGCACACGCGCCTCACGCTCTCACGCGCCTGGCACACGCTCTGCCGTTTCATATGATGGGACGCCAACTGACACTGTGCACAACTGGCTTGTGGTAGACGCTAACCATCATCTTTTCAACTTCACACAAGGGATGACAACTGTCCTCCACCGTGTGACGTGTCAACGCGCTGCGGAGAACTAACGTCATACTAATTACCGTTCTCCGCACTCCGCAACTTCAGCACCCCGCACAGATTCTCCCACTCATTCCAAATTGACACCAAAGCCTGGTCTCCACTACAAAGGCATGATGAGCTGTCATCCAATCACCAACTACTTAAGTCCAGCATCCACCCTCCTCTCTCACACACTCGAGAAAAGGGTACACACTGGACTGGGGGGACTTGATGGGATTGGGTACTAACTACTACGCGGACATACCCAAACCCGGAATACAATCCAGCGGAGTAACTCTCCGCGCAGCAATGAAACTTCTCCAGCAAGAAAGGTAATAACGGCTTTCCTACAATCACGGAGTGATGCCCGCACGCGAAGCGGTAAAAGCGGTAATCGTTCCATGTTTCCTTATTTATAGCTTTCTTTAACTACTTTACTAATATAGTTTAGGGTAGTGGAGACAACCCTAATCGGGTCTGGCCCATTACGATTAGTGTTTTGGGTAATGGTGGCATACGTCCACTTTTATATAAAGGGGTCGTATCCCTAATAGAGAGGACACTTTTTGCAAACCCAAAGAGCTATCGCACTTGATAGTATCCCCATTCACCCCGTTTTTGTTATAAACTACTACCTTGTGTAGTCGTCTCCCTACCCGAATCCTACTTTATTTGCAGGTCAGTCCAATCCAAGAAATGGCTAGTGAAGGATTAACTCTGTGGTAACTCTGGTCTGTCATCCCCTAAAGGAGGTTAGACTATTTGTTTCTTCAAAATTTTTAATTTTTTATTCTTATTTTAATTTTTTAAAATTTTTTTAATCTATTTTAATGTGAACCTATGCTAATCCAAACCATCAGACCCAAACCCATCCTGACCCAACCCATCCTAACCTATTTTTTTAATCTACCCATCTTGACCCAAAATCATCCTAACCTAAACCCATCCTGGCCTAACAACCAACCCAACCTACCCATTTTGCCATCCCTAATTGCTTTATTATGATTAGGTCATGGATGGGAGATGTTGGGTGGAAAGTGTGAAGACGTAGGGAATGGAAACGAGCCTGAATCTGGCGAAAATTTTTGAAACATGAGACATTCGTGACTTGAAATGAGAGGTTGTTCAAGTATATCATTAGTTTAAAAGAGTTTGCGGGTATGGAATGGATAGAGCTTTAGGTGGTACTTGTCTGATTACCTAAACTTATTTACCTGTGTCTAAATCGAATATATTAATACAATATATAATCTTAATAAATATTACAGCTAGTGTGTTGAAGTTATTGTAAACTTGAAATTATTAAACTTATCATAAAATTATTAGAAGTGTAGTTAAATATCTTGTATTTTAAGTAGGTTTTTAAGAAGTTTATAATCTGTTTATGAGTATGATTTAATACCTACACACTACGGCTCGAGATTATAATTTAACTAAGCAGTAGATGGATACACTTCCATAGGAGTCGAACCATTACAAAGGATGGGGTGAACAGTGCAACTCTTTGTGAAAGAGTATGACAATTGGGATGTAACTTCTGACAATTGCATCAATTAGAAGGTTAAAAAGAAACATGGCACTCCTCGTAGTTATCACTAATAATCATTTTTCTATTGATGGCCATTTACCACTAATGGCCTTTTTGCATGGCCATTTTACTGATTAATAGTCGTCATTGATCTCATTTCTAACTTATCTCAATAATTTACCTGTTAGATGACTGTTATGTCTACGAATTTTTAGTGTTGATACACATAACTACATAAGGTGAATATTATTTATGAAGAGAAGTTAGATTGCATACGAACAATGAAATATCAAACGCTTTTTTTTTTATTTCTTATAGTTATCACACCCTTCTCCCAGATAAAGATGAACAAGTAGTTAAAGTGAGTGTCGCAAGATTTGCGACCTCTATTCCGTCATTTGTTTCTTTGAAAGTTGAGTATGCTCATTTGAAAACTTGAAGAGCGTGTTTCATATGAAATTCATAACTAAATGGGACAATTACACAAATTGTCCTTTAGTTATTAGTGAAGTTGCATTCTATGCCCTTTATATTAATTTTTCACTCCTTCTATCCTTTATTTTTTAATTTTGTTACACTCTCTATCCTTTAGCCTAACTCTGTTAAAAAATCACATGAAACAAAATCATAGGGCTTTTAAACTACATCAAATTCCAATCAAAATCATATAAAATGATCATACTAACCTATTAGAAATGAGGTGTAATCATCGACTAAAAGCTCGCAACGGTCGATTCTAGTTTCGTGTTATGTACCATTGGGAATTTTTAAGTTTCGTGTTAAGTACCATAAACTATAATTTGAAGTAAAACGATTGATGAAAAACATATTTTATTTTTTATAAAAACTCATTTTATATATAAACATACACACACATATAGAATTGAACTTAAGCGAATTCACGTCAAACATAACCCAACAAACATGAAACCTGACCAAGCGAATTCAGTTTCAAAGTTAACTAAGTTTTTTAACGGAGTTAGGCTAAAAGATAGAAGGTGTAGCAAATTTAGAAAATAAATGACAGAATGAGTGAATGATTAATATAAATGGCAGATAATGCAATTTCACTAATAAATAAAGGACAATATGTGTAATGCTCTTTAAATAAAATTTTACAGTACGTAAGTGCTTTATTTTAGTTTCTTGCTATGCTAGTTGGTGTAACACAAAAATCAAATATGATTGATAAACCATACTCAAATCAGCTAAAGCTTTTCAAAGTAAACGTATACGATAACCGAATATTTTATACTCCTCTTGGGGTGTCAACATATAATGTATATATGTGGGCTATTAGGTGATAAAAGTGAAGCTGCACTAATTTTAACGTTACTTTACTAGTTTAGTGAAATAACGTTAAAAGTGACGGACGGATAATCATGCATGAGGTGGTGGCGGTGATAGCTATGAAGAAAAATGGTACATGCACCAATCGGCGTCTATCTTGAGTGCTGAATGTTATTTGTCTTATGGCCAAGGCTTGATGCAAAAGTACTATTGAGCTAGGAGTCTCACTAAAAACAGCCTCTTTGTTCCTACAAGATATAGGTAAGGTTGTGTACATTTGACCCTTCTCAGATGCTACATTACCTTTGTTATTAGTGGGATTTACTAAGTATGATTATATCTTAAATATTTTGTTACGGTAAAGATTAGAATAGGAAGAATTTGAGGAGTGTGGACTTCAAGGGCAATGTCGTTTTAGAGGTTATACACCAATTAAACTTGAAAGCTTTGTTTCTTATTACTTACACGATTACTTATAGAACATAACTTATAATTACAGTATTTGTATATTTTTTTAATATCAGAAAAACCATTATTATATGTATTTAAATACAAAAGGACGACTAAATGGGGTTTCTGTAAAAAGGAAATGTTTTTTACCAATAAATTAATATTTTTTTTTTTATAACTTACATTCAACTCACATAGGCATTTTGAAAAAGTCTTAGGATATACAAAGCTACTTGTTATTATTATTTAATGTTTGTCAAAACAAGGCTATAACTTGCAACACATTAAAATCATTTCAAATTCGAAATTCAAATTCATTATTTCACGTATGCGTTTAAATAACCATAATTAAGCTTAACTCGTTTATAAGTTATTCAATTCAATTAGTCCTTTTATGTAATTTGCCGTAAAGTAACTTTTATCATTAAAAAAATATGTATATTAAACTTTTACGTTTTTATAAACCTTGTCTACAATAACTTATAGAGGAAAGTTCTTGTACAAACAATTCTTATCGTACAAATAGCCTTAACGTGAGAAATGAAGGAGAGTATATTTAAAAAAAAAAAAATTCTATATTGTTAAACATGTATTTTAGCACTGAAATTTATAAAAAAAATAGTGTAGAGTAATTATATAATTATTGTTGCAGAGTAATTACGTAATTACTCTAATATAAACTACTGTAATTACTCTAATAACGTAATTACGCTAAAAACTTATTTTTTTTAATTTTTTATACTATTCATCTCGAAAACATGTGGCTTTTTTGCCATGCCGATGGTCGTGGTGACTAGATTTTTTATTGATGTTGATCGGAGAGGACGGAGATGGTGGGGCTGGGTGTGTTCGTGGTTGCTGAGGTCATTGTCGGAGATGGTTGTCGTGGTTACAGCAGTTGTTGGCGATGGTATTTGGGTGGACCTTTCAGATGGTGGTGGTAGAGAAAAGTACAGATAGAGAGGTAGAGAGAGAGTGAGGGAGGAGGGGAATGAACAGATAGAGAGGTAGAGAGAGATTTGGGGGAAATTGAAGTGTGGTTTAGGACTTGAGTGTCTTGAAACTTGTTGGCACTTCATAATGGCAAGTCTCCAAAGTTTTCCTTTTTTATAATAAAACGTTGATATATTGGTAGACAATCAATTGTATTTCACCCTTAGTTAGAAAATTTGTGTCTGATTCTATAGTCGTCGTTTAAGTTTTGTAAAGTGGTGTTTCAAAGTGTTTGAGTTTTATAATTGACATTAGTGTAAAATTAGAGATAAGATTAAAGGTGGTTGAATGCGTAAATAATATATATGGGCTCCATGGCAAAGCACGGGTAATGACTTAACAACTCAGAACCACGTTGGGGCTACACATCCACTGACTACACACCCACCAACTACACACACCAACAACTCATCAACCAACTATACACCCACTGACTACACAGCCTCCCCCAACATTTGAATATTACAAGCCTCAAGATCCTGACGATTTGTCTACGGAAGAATTGATTTACACATATGAGTACACAGTGGCTCTACTACAAGTAGGAGCAATACGGGGTGGAGATGTTAGCGTTATCATGTTAATGCGCGAAGTCGCCGCAGCATGCGACGCTATTCTGTACCTCTGTTTCCATCGGGTCAAATATGAGTATTCGTAAACCCCCGTCGCGGCAACGCGCGGCCGATATAAAACTAGTTATTGTTATATTTTGTGGATGGTTATATGGTTTTTCAATATTATTGTAGTGAGACTTAAGAAAGACGATATCGATTTTGACTTTAACTATGTGAGTCAAATAAGTTACTTTATAAATCATAAATGGTACTCCGTAATTCAAACCAACAATCGTTTTGAATGCATGTTTAGAATATTTTAATAACTAAAGCATCCATACACAGAGTCTATGTATGAAAAACGGACTTTAAAGAAGTTTTGGAAATTCTACCGGAAAACAAGGAACAACATGGGTGTTCATTAATCTTGGACTAAAATATAATACTCAAATAATTACTGTTTGTATACTTGCTAGTTAATGAGTTTGAATTTTCTTTTTTAAAAAAAAAATTAAAAAAAACCCTAAAACGCTCTCAAGGATGAGGAAAGACGGCTAGCCGTCGAACGAAGAATGGCAGGATGCACCGGTACGAGGGAGAGATAAACACAAGGTTTCTCATGATCCGAAGACTAGAGGTGTGACTACTAAGTGTTTTGTTTCCAATCTCCCGGAGAAGTGTTCATTGGCAGATTTGAATCAATTTCTAGGAGAGTTTGGAAGGATCGAAAAAATATATGTGGCGAGAAAACTGGATAAGTTCGGCCAAAGGTTTGCTTTTGTGAACTTTTCGGACGTTCATAATGTTCACGATATGGAACAGTCGATGAAGAACATTAAGATGGGGGACAATAATTTATTCATTAGCGTGGCTAAGTTTGTAGATGGGAATTTCGTGGGGCAGAAGAAGAGACCGGATAAGGAGCCGATGAAGAAGGATGAGAAGACAAGTGTATCAAGATTGGAGGAAGTATATCGGAGTGCTGGAACGAATTTCAGGGATAAGTTACTAAATAAGGAGTCTAATAATGTTCAGCCGATCATCGATATTGCACCGAATGTATGTGCGTTTACAGAATTCTTCGATATAGCGATTGTTGCAAAGGCGAAGGAGTTTTCTCAGTTGATTGCTTTGAGGGTTAACCTGGATGGGATGGGATGGAAAAAGGTTGTGATCAAATATTTAGTAGGATTCTTTGTCCTACTAAAGTTTGACAACGGGGAGGATGTGAATAAGTTTGTGGATGATAAGAAGGTTTAGGATGAATGGTTCCATAAAATTGAAGTTTGGAAGGGTCAATATTTACCATTCGAAAGAGTTGCATGGGTGAAGATTTACGGAGTGCCTTTGAATACTGCTTTGACTCTGGTGTTTAACGTCATTGCTAGCCACTTTGGTAGCTAGGGTGATACAATCGGTAGGGCACTAGGGTGATGATGAAGATTTGTCCTTTTTGTTTGTGGGCATTCTTTGCAAGTCGGGAAGTCGTATTAGGGACTCGGTTAAGTTGAGATGGCAAGATAAAATTATTCAAGTTTAGGTGGAAGAGGAACAAGATGATTTGGTCCTGGATTGCTTGATCGATGAGGAAGATGAATAGGTGGATACAGAGGAACATAGGGACGTTGGGAATGGTTCAAATGTAGAACGGTCGAATTCCTTACCAGACGTTGCTGGGTTGGTGGCCTCCAAGTCAGTGGAGGCAAACATGGAAACCCATGCAAACTTGGGAAGCAATGTAAACTTGGAAAATAATGATGAAGGGAATGTGAATATGGGCGATAATATGGGAAATATGGGGAAAACTAATATGGGTAGTAATTTTTATTCTTTTTTCCTTTGTTATCAAGGAGAGAGAGGGCCAAGTACCAAGGAAGTTCAAAAGGGTCAAGTCCCGACAAAGGAAGCAATCCAAATCGCCAAAGGCTCATGTACGAGATAAAACGAGACCAAGAAAAAACGACCAATTTGAGTTGAATGTGTTGTTGGGTTTGAGGGATGAAACTAGTTCGAGTGAGGATACTCCAGCCGCTAAGGAATGTCCCATTGATTATATTACACCCGATTTAAACTTGTCTCGTGCAGAAGGTTCGGGCTCGGTCGAAGAACAAGGTGATACAGTTGGCAATGAGGTAGGGGACACAGTTTCTTCTTGTGAGACAAACACAAAAGGGGAGAAGGAAAACATGTTGGATAATGAAGCAAGGTCGACCACCGACTTAGGTCAAGATTTGGGTGCGAATGATTTGGAGTTAGCCAATGACCAAATGTAGAAAATATTGGTTAATGAAGGCTGTCAAAAGGTGAATCAATGAATATTCTTTCTCTTAATATTAGCGGGTTAGAGGCTAATAAAGGTAAACCGAAGTGGGTGCGGGAGATGAGGAAAGAGTAGGAGGCTTCGTTTGTGTTACTTTAGGAAACTCAATATGTGACTTTGGAAAAGGTGGATGTTTCGAGTTTTGGGGTTATGGTGATTTCTGTTACAAATGGGTGGATGCCGTGGGGAGATCCAGGGGTTTGTTGACAATGTGGGACTCCGGATTGTTTAAGGTGGATAGGGTGATGAAACATAGGAACTTTCTGTGGGTTTCGGGGGTGATCAAAAGCAGCGGTGAACATGCGGATATTATAAATGTTTATGGTCCTCAAGGTGTGGTGGAAACAGACTATTTGGGGTGAGTTGTTATCAGTGGTTGGAGGGGTGGTTTTGTGGTAATGGCAGGAGATTTCAATGTTGTTTGAGTAATGGAAGATAGGAGAAATTTTGGTTTTGATGCGGTTAACTCTAGAGATTTTAGCGATTTCTTGGATGAGGCCGATTTGCATGAATATACGCTTAAAGGTAGTGGTTTTACTTTCTTTTCGGGTAACAAAATGAGTCGTATTGATCGTATATTTGTGGGGTGGAATATTATGAATAAATGGTCTGGTGCGGAGTATTGGACGTTGCCTAGATTTAAATCAGATCATTGTCCTCTGATGCTTAAAACCGAATCTAGAAACTTTAGACCGAAGCCTTTCCGCTTTTTCAATGCGTGGTTGGATAGAAGTGATTTTGATGGGGTAGTGAAATTGGCAAATGAGGAGTATATAGCTTTGGGTTATCTGGATGTAAAACTAATGTTGAAACTCAAGTTCTTCAGGAGGAGAATTAATATGTGGAAAGATGATAAACTCAAGGAAGAACAGGAGGAGTTAATGGGATTACAGACGGAACTTAATATGCTGGATGACATTGTTATTGACCGGTAACTCTCTGAATCTAAATTATGGGTGCCGCAAGAGATTAGAAAGCACATGTATGAGATTGAGGAGGTTAAATTTAATGACTTGAAACAAAAGGCGAGGAACAACTGGGCTAAGTTTGGTGATGACAATACACGCTTTTTCCATTATTGTATCAACAAGAGACGAGTGGCCAATTCCACAACGGGTTTATCGTGTGAAGGAGAATGAGTGACAGAGCTTAAATTGGTTAAAAAGGAGGTTTTAGGCTTTTTCAGGAAGAATTAAGGAGGAGATAAGGGTGCGGCCTATGCTAACCTATTCGAATCTAAATAGGTTGTCTCCGTCGAATGGTGATATGCTTACGACTAGATTCTCAATGGAAGAAGGATGCAGTTTGTTCTTGTGGTGATGACAAGGCACCAGGTCCGGACGGATTTAATTTTAAGTTTATAAAAAAATATTGGTCATTGATGGCTTGTGACTTCTATGAGGTGGCCGATTATTTTTAGGATCATGGTATTATTAATAAAGGTGTTAGCTCGTCTTTTATTACTTTGATTCCGAAATTTAAAGATCCTTTAAGGTTGGGCGACTATAGACCGATAAATTTAATTGGGGTGATTAGTAAGGTGATTTCAAAGTTGTTGGCGAATAGGTTGTGACTTATTATGGATGAGTTGATTTCAGAGACCCATTCGGCGTTTATTAGCGGAAGATATATCCTTGATGGTCCTTTTATTATCAATCAGATTTTATCTTGGTCGCGTGTTATGGGAAAGACGTTATTCTTTTTCAAAATGGATTTGGAATAGGCTTATGATAATGTGCATTGGGAGTTCTTGTTGGATATTATGACACATATGGGTTTCCGGATAAATGGGTTTCATGGATTCATGGTATTCTTTCTTCAGCTCAGTCTTCGATCCTTGTTAATGGTTCTCCCACTTTTGAATTCCAATGCTCTAAAGGGATTCGTCAAGGTGACCCGCTCTCCCCATTTTTATTCATGTTGGTTATGGAAGGCTTGTCATGTCTTTTTCTGTAGAGCCAAAGAGGTTGGTGTTTTTTATGGTATTAGTTTTCCTAACAAGGGGCCGACTTTAACTGATTTATTATATGTGTACGATGCAATGGTTTTGGGAGAATGGAAGGAGGATACTATTAAAGCTGTTATGAGAATTTTGAGGGTATTTAACTTATGCTCCGGGTTAAATATTGAGAATCCGGTTACGGACCGAACTCGCGGATCGATTAAGCGTAAACAACTCGGTTTCAGACGGGATGTTCGAGACGAGACAGAAATATAACGATAACAACGTCATCACAGATTCGTATTACTACAGAAACGGTTACAGACACTGTCATCAGTAGGATAAACGTCTATCTCGTGGCCGGGGGAGGTCGGGCATGACCTCCCCCTTGAGAGCATTCAAAGTACCAACTCAAATCACCAAATGAATACAAACACATGAGATTGCTATTTATAGTACAACACCCAAGTTCCAGATTCGCCCCTTTTGGATGGTCGAATGTGGAGCATTTCCACATTCGCCCATTTGTGTTGGTCGACATTCGCCCAGTATATATATGGGTCGAACCTGGCATGGCTTTGTCCTATATTTTACAAATGCGTCAGATCCATAAAATGCCCTTATGGATCACCACAATCTCATGTAACACTATACCTAGACTCAACCCTAGTCTATTCGACAGTGACGTCCACAGAAAGTGCATCAACAAATATTAATGTATATGAATCGTCCTTATTCCGATGTGGTGTGGAGCATGAAAGGGTTCAAGATTAGGCGTAGCAGTTGAAATGCAAAACGGGGACTTTACTATTCACATATTTGGGTGTGAAGGTTGGAGCAAACATGAACAAGATATCTAATTGGGAACCGATCAAGGAGGTGGTTCGAGCTAGGCTTTATACATGGAAATCGAAGGTTTTTTCCATTGGTGGAAGGATTACGTTATTTAAGTCGGTGTTGGAAAGTTTGCCTACTTATTATTTCTCTATTTTTAAAGCGTCGGTTAAAGTGATTCGAGACTTAGAATGGTTGATTAGAAAGTTTCTTTGGGGTGGGAATGATGAAAATCGGAAGATGCATTAGGTGGGTTGGCAAAAGGTTACGACTACTAAGAAGAATGGTGGGTGGGTTGGGGTTGAAATGATTGGAGGTTTGTAATAGCGCTCTATTACTTAAATGGGTGTGGCGATATAAAGTGAAAAATGGTGTTTTATGGAGGAAGATTATTGATGCCTAACACCATTCTAAAAAGAAGGGTGGGGTATTACCGATTAATAAGCGATTTACCGGCGCTTGGAAAAATATTGTTATGCATGGTTGCAAAACAAAAGTGCAGGGTAAAGGGCTCAACGACGTTTTGGTGGGTAAATTGGGTGATGGGAGAAGTATAGGGTTTTAGTTTGATAGGTGGATGGGAGAGATGCCGTTTAAAGACATGTTTCCGAATTTGTTTAGGTTGGATAAAGATAAAATGTGTGTTGGGGCAGAAAGGTGGTCTGGACGTGATCAGGAGGAACTTGAAGCGCAACTCTGGAATCAAATCCAACCTTCGGCTGCACAGAATGTTTTGACCGAAAAGGAAAGTTGTTTGAGCATTCTAGTTGCAGTTGTTTTATCTAATAACCCGGATTCTTGGACCTGCACGTTAGACTCTTTAAGGAGGTTCTCGGTCAAGGCTGTCAAGATCTGGTTTAATTAGCAGGAGACTAGATCGGAGTTCGTTTTAGACTGGTGCAAGTGGATTCCTTCAAAAGTTAATGTCTTTGTTTAGCGAGCGAAAATGGGAAAAGTGGCGACCACGAACGCTTTAGAAAGATGCAATATTATTGTTACCAAGAACAGTTGTGTCTTTTGTGATCATCATACTGAAACGGTGGAGCACATGTTTTTCGGGTGTATTTTTGCTGCGGGTATTTGGGCAGCCATCACATCATGGTGTCATATCCCGATCATCTTCCTGTTTTCTGTGAGGGATATTGTTAACTTGCATAAGTCGGTGGGATTTAAAGGTCTCAAGAAAAAGGTGTTTCAAGGTGTAATATACACGGAGTTATGGAGTATTTAGCGTGCTAGGAATAATAGCATTTTCCGGATAAGAAGACTTCAGTCTCGGATGTGGTGACCGACATTAAAGTTGTTACTTTTCTTTAGTTTAGATGTCCGCTTAAATATGGTTGTATATATTGGAAAGAATGGTGTAAGTTTGAGTTTTAATCGTGGTTTGCGCGGCTCATTATCCGCCTTGGAGAGTAAGTGTTTGCGGTGTTGGATAATAGTTATCTTTCAAAATAGAGTTAATGAGTTTGATATCTTCAAGGTAGTCTCGTACCGAACTAATATGTATTCAAATTGTAGTTAACTAAGATAAATCAAATATCAATTTTTAAAATAGTGTGTTTGAAATGAGAATGGAGTAAGCTCAATATGTATAAAATTTTCGGACAAAGAGTTTCTCCCTTGGCACTCACACAACGGTTCAACATGATAGAACGGGCTAAAATCTTTGAGCTTATGCATAGTTACCATGTATGCACACGAAAACGAAACCAATCTCTTAGGCGTGTCTGGCGTAGACACGCGTTGACAACTTTAGAGGTTATGTAAAGGTTTCAGTTTAACAACTTTAATCAGATGGTAATTGATGAGTGAGTTTAAGTAGTTATTTTAGATGATATTTTTGAACAAGTGTTATATTTCTAAATTGCTTCTTGTTTTTGAAAGAACTGGTTTTTCTCTCTATTTTGGTGGTGCTAGTGAGGTCTTAATGTTGTGTTAAAGACCTCCTCAAGGTGTGTGAAGGTGTTTTGGAGTGATCCCAAACTCCAATGGATTGATAGAGTGGCTCTTTGGTCCAGAGTAATGGAAAGGATGGGGTGAATGGGATGGCTGAAATGAGCTCTATGGGCAGCTACTTATAGCCTACGATGTGTTGATGGCGTAAGACCGTGCATTGACAGATCTCCCGACAGAAAATCGTCCTTTGTACTCGTTTACTAGGATGTTTGTCCATGTGCACGGTCATACATGGAATGTATCCCCACCATATTATATCATCTTGTATTTTTGGGCAAAATCTTTTCTAGGCTGTTATCAGTAGGGGCATGCAGGTACTTGTGGACGGTCGTGCCTGACACGTAACGTGCCCTAACAGTTTCTTTAGTCTTGTTGGCTTTGTCTAGGCTTGACGCTTTGGAAGTTTGTCTACGCGTCCATGGGACGTTCATATGCATGTGCTTGGTCGTGCCCTGTGCTACTTTGACTTCTTATTGAGTGGGGCGGTGCACAGCCATGCCTTATGTTAAGCATGGGCATACATCTTTCTTCATGATTTCTTCAAGGGTTGTGCGTGATGGCTCATAGAATATTCATGGCCATGCTTGGACTTCTAAATTTCTAGATTTTGCTTCGTTTTTTTGGGGTTTTTCCCTTCTTTTTATCCATTGCATCGGAAATTCTGCAATTATCAAATATGAATGATGTAAGTAGTGTTAACAATCATAATGCCTCAAAAATACCATAAAATAAGCGTAAACATGCATTGATAAATATGTGTAATGGATGCACATCAGTAATTTAATATGTTCTTTCCAGCTATATGCAACATTCGTCAAAATTTCATACTCAAAATAGCATTCTAAAGAGTCAAGGGGACTAAAGTGAATTTTTCAAATTTAAAGTAGAGTGACTTAATTGTAACTAAACCAAGATTCAAGTCCATGATGTTAGAAAAATGCGACACAATGTAAAAATTTAGACGGGAAATACGCCAAACTTCAAATAAGAGTATCTCATGTTAGGAAATTCGTTAAGGGAGCTAAATAAATAAAATTAGGGTTTCTCGACAATTCTAATGTCAAAACGGGGTCAAGCAGATCACCAACCATAAGCTTAGCGGTTTGTGATGATCTAGAATTTACTCGTGTCTAATATTGGACACGTGTCTGCTAACTTAGCTGTTAAATCAACATGTACATTGGATTACAAGCATTGGTAGCGGACCACCAAGGTAACCACAAATTGTTCTCTTGCAATCAATGGATAAGCATGAAACAAAATCTTGCTTGTGGCTTATGGTTCAGCTGACTAGCATTAGGAGAGGACTTCTAAAGTTTGCACATGGTTCGCTATGAATGGTTGAGACAACCTATAAATAGAGGCTTTTAGCCTAAATAGAAATTCCCAAATCTTGACCGAGTCTCTTGTTTTCGTACCCACACTCACCTTTCCCATCATTTATTCCTGGCTAGGCTACATTTTTACATTATACACGAACACCAAGGCAAGTAAAAGTGTTGTCCGAATACCATCGAGGCGTTAGAATTTTTTAAGCTAACACCCATGTACCAACTTATCAGGTAAATTTTTTTATCTTTTTCAAACTTGAAAATAAATGGTTTATTTGAAAATAGCATGTGAAAGTATTAAATGAGCATGATGCATATGGTAGTCCATGGGTAGCATTCAGGCCATGATTATACTTATTGTTTAATAAAGTTGTACGCAATTAACAGATGAAAGGTCGTAATAGGGCTTGCACGAGTCTAATAGGAGACATACATAAGATGGCTGATAACTCACATAATTAACATATAAAACAGGCATAAACAGTCCCTAAATAGGTTACAATTAGGCTTATAATAGTTATTATTGATGCTTAATTCATTCCTATTTGATTATCTCAAGAAACTGGAGCTCCAAGACGGAAACAAAGGATTTCCGGGTGAAAACAAGTAAAAACTGAAGATTCCTGAAGATACCAAACTTGAAGCCTGTTCCTTGTATGTTTGGAAGACAATCCCGGGACACAGTGGCGGAACTAGAATGATTTGACAAGAGGGTCAATATATATCATTACCTACCATTAATATCAATACTTTACAATTGACAATTTTTTAAAAAAGAAGGATAAAGTAAGAAAATAATGACATTTTTTAAATTAAATTACAATATATTTATAGAGGAACAATTTGAATAGCTATCTTCGACTAACATGCGCCCCCCTCCTGCCGACCACGTTAGCGGAATCCGGCTAACATGCGCCCCAAGGTTTTTGATTCCGCTAACATGCGCCCCAAGGTTTTTTGTAATTCTTTTGCTTTTCAGGGGCACTTTTGGTCTTTCACAATCACTTTGTGGCGGTATTTCATCATTTCCATTTTCCCATAACTTCCCTTTTATGCCGCCAGGATATACTACCTCATCATCACAACATCATCACCGTCAGTGGTAACCACGTCCATAGTCACCATCACACCCGTTTACACCGCCATCATCACCATCACGACGCTGGTAGAGAAACAGAATAGAGTAAGACAGAGAAAACAGTGACCGGTTAACCCAAGACAGAGAAAACGGTGACCGGTTAACCCGGTTAGTCGGTTACCACCATCAAACTGTGCCATGACCACTGTAACTCACTGTCACTATTATCATCATCACACCGTCACCATACAAATATAGAGAAGAGAGGGAGAAAATGGAAGGTGTAGATAGACGGGGTGTCATCAGACATCAAACCCTAGCCGTCACAAATCGACTCATAAAAGAACATGCAGCGGGATCGGGAGATCGAACTGGGTAGACGACCATCTACGTTGGTGGCGGTGGTAGCCATCTTCGGTCGTCGCAGATCCCCTCTGATCTGTTGTTTCAAAGAAAGTATGGGAGAGAGGTAGACAGGGTGGTTGTGGTAATGGATGGTGACGGTGATGGTTGAGGTGAGGTGATTGTCGTGGGTGGTGGCGGTAACCTTGGTGGTGGCAGATGCGTTGGGTTTGGCTTGGTTTGGTTTGGTTTGGTTTGGTTGAGAGAGAGAAACTGTGTGTGTGTTCCTTCTGGTATGTTCATATGTTCAAACTTGATGGTTTGCTTCCAGAAGAGTGTGTGTGGGTACTGAATAGACTCAATAGTTAATATTTTTATCACATATTTTTTGTATTCTTACGTAATATATTAATTAAAAAAAGAATAATGTATCAATTTCAATAGTAATGACTAATGACTTCTTATTCATTCTCCGTGACTCATAAAGATTTCATCTTTAAAAGCCAACTACAAAAGCTCCTATTAGACATTAGACAATGTTATTATGTACCAAGTTGCTTGCAAGTTGAGAAGCACAAGTTACAACATAATTTGAAATGGTCTATCGTAATGCTGTAACTTTGTGTATTGGCAATGATGATGTGCATTATTTACCAAGTTTTAGACACTATACCTCACAGCGCGAAAGTCACAATACACCCGAAAGTCCAAGGATTAACTACATTACGGATTAAATATCTTTTATAAGAAATCGGAGGAACTGGCATGCTAAATCTGGAAAAGTTGCTAAAAGATACACTACCCCCTGAGTTTAGAGGTAGACAATTAGACAAACTTAAGTTTTAAAACTGGTGAGTAGTCGAGGGTTAACTACAATACGGATTGAATATCTTTTATAAGAAATCGGAGGAACTGGCATGCTAAATCTGGAAAAGTTGCTGAAAGATACACTGCCCCCGGAGTTTAGAGGTAGACAATTAGACAAACCTAGGTTTTAAAACTGATGAGTAGTCGATGTTTTGCTGACTGTGCTGTACATATGTTCATGATGAAAGATGAAGAAAAAAACACTACTAACTCTTTGCATTTCCTTTAATGTAATGATTAACTATGTCGGATGGTGTATTTGTTTGTTAGAAAGTCTGTGCATTTGTATTTTTGGTATACAAAATATAGGTTGAGGTTGTTCTTTCTTCATTATAATTAATTGTATTTTAAATGTTTATCTATTGGGTAAATCTTTTTATGTCAAACCAAACATGTTTGTATTATTACGTTATTATAGAATGTATGGACTGCCCCATTCGATCTTTGCACCAACTATTAACCACGATTGTCTATCCTTTCATAATTTTTGTTCGAATGCGGCAAATGAGGGCGCGCAACGCGCGCCATTCGAAAACACTAATTAAATGAACAAAGGAACATTAACAAAAGTGTGAAATTACTAGTACATGATCTACGATACATTATATTATTTATACCTATTTCTGTTATCCTATTTTTTTAAGTATATAATATTTGACACATTTAAAACAACTAGAGGCAGTACAACTGTACAAGGACTTTGATTACCATGGGCCTTAGACTTTTTATAACATGGTTAATGACTAAAACACCATTCATCTTTTCAATGTTAATCATCTTCTTCACCCTCTTTAAAGTTTTCTCACTCTCTGTAACTACAACACATATCGGAAAAGTATTTAGTCATCACGTTTTACATTTTTTCTTCTTTTTCTTTCTTCATTTTCTCTACATTTGTTGTTCAACTAAAAATCTTGAGGGTAAAAATTCAAAAACCCATTCGAAGAAGGATCAAAACTTGAATGGCCGGGCTGTGGCCGGAGGGTCAACAGACCCTCCTGACCCCCTGTAGTTCCGTCCCTACCGGGACATAAACAATGCTAAAATCAGTCCCGGGGTGACCTTGCACGCCCACGCTCACCTGCACGAAGGCCTTGCATGCGAGAAGACAACGCAGGAAACTTGGAGGGCAAGAAATCAGAAGAAACCAGACATGCACGCCCGTGCCAAACCATGGTGCACGGCCGTGCCAGACACACAAGTACAGACAAACTCTGCTATGCAGCAACAAAATGTACGTGTAACAGCAAGCACGCCCTCGACACTCTTTGGCACGCCCGTGCAGCCCCTGGAGGTCTATAAATAGCAAGCCAACCCTCACCATTTGTCCATCCCTTTTTGTGCTCTCTTGGGGCCGAACTCCAAGTTTCTTCCAGAGATCTTGGGGTCTCGTGGGAGGCCTTCTGGACATCCTAACATCCCTCAATGGTTAGTCCTCGTCCTACCTTGATCGGCTTGGCCAAGAAAAGGATCGTAGAGCAGTTATGCAATAAATATCGAGGGTCATGAGGATCAAGAGAGTTACATATCACTTGGAGGTGGATAGCTTGTGTATGAGCAGCCATGTTCTTGTGTTGATCATGTTTTATGGTTGTATCTTTCTATCATCATGAACCCACTTGATTTGTAGACTTTTATTTTTATTATTAGTAGTTTATTTTTAGTTATTTGTGTTATTATCTTCTTTTAATCCTCATTTGTTTATCTTTGTGACAGGTTTCCATTGATGATAACTTAAACCTAAAATCAATATTAAATTATTAGGAGAACTCATGAGTGTACCTATGGTGTGTAATAACCCATGCATTTGTGAGCTCATCCGAAAATATAAAATAATTATTGATTAACTTAACTAAATAACTAGAGGTATAATTGGCTTCTAATAATCACGAACTAGATCCAAGGCGAGGAAACCGGTAGTGAGACAGACCCTTCGGGGCTTCTGATATCCGAATCGGGTTCTAAGTAATGGCTTCTGAAGTGGACCAGATCTGAGTGACACATTTCTGGTACTTACCAGATGATTGGATGATCTTCTTGGTAAATAGAGGTTTCCCTACGGGCGCACCAGTGATCTCTTGTATCATACGCTCTTAGGATTATGTGCCACCTTTATCAAGGGTTTCATCCAGTTCGGGAGGTTAAGGGTTGGGTAATTAAGTTATCATTGATTCAACCAACTTTATATTTAATTGATCACTAAATATTAAATGTCACATAAAAAGATAAACAAATAACGGATTCTTTATCTAGTTCTCGTTAGTACAACGCCGTTAACCAATGGGGGCACAGTCTCCTGATATCAACTGTAGGAGAGATCCTTCGATCCTAGTATCGTTAACCAATGGGGATTCGTTGTTGACCTACTTGGGAATGACCCTAAGGCGAGACCCTTCGGTACGAAATGCGAGAGCTAAGACGAGGTGTACGGTGTTCCAGATCGAAAGTGAAGCCTCCGTTTTAAGAAGAAGATGAGTTCGAAGACCAGATAATTGACCGCGGTTTGAGGAGCCCGCTATACGCGAGACCCTGGTGGAGACCCCAGGTGGACGCACGCTGGAGAAGTTTAGCATTCTACGTAGTAGTAACCTTTGCTTCTCTATCAAAGAGTCAACACTTCAAGATCGCTATCGTCTTCCTCACAAATTAACTAACTTAAATTATTAATTCTAATAATAAACTTAACTATTAATCGAAAGGACCTCGAGATATGCATAATATACTACTCTACTATTTTTATCTTCCATTTTATAAAACCAAAACCTTTTTTCAAAAACCATTTTTATTAAAGAACCCCTCCGTTTTATTTTTCTTTTTAAAACCCGATTAGTAAATTGATGAAAGGTTAACTAGGGGAAAGTGTGATCCTTGGGATACGATACTCAATACTTACCCTAGAGACTATACTATGCACGTCAGGTTCTCTGCCTATGTGTTGGTTTTAGTTTCGAAAGTAAATATTGTTTACTTTATAAATTTAAAACTTGGTAAAAACGGTTTAGTAAAAATCAGTCATTTGACCCGAACCAAAGTTTCTGAATTAAAACACCAAGTTTTTGACACCAGGAAAATGATATCTTTTTAATTACTAAAACCAAGCACACCAATAGCGTAACAAAATAGGAGTCTTGCGTAAATCGGGGCATGATGTCATGTATACCATGGTTATACACTTAGCTTAAATGATCTTGCTAAGTGTTTAGACTACAAGAGCAAATTATTGTTTAAACTGCTATAAATACTTATCATGCTAATAAAATAGTTGTGACTGTTAAACTTATTTCCCCGCTTTTTGCCAACATACTACTTTGAAAAGGTTTCCAGGTAATGATGAATAATTTAGCACGCTATAGTATTGGATGGATTGCAATACCTTAGGCATAGAAGTACCTTATGGCTAATATTTTCAAAACTGTCATTGGGCAGCTTTTTTATTTCCCATATAATTAAAGCATTTTGTACTAACGAAGGGGTGTTTAATTCTCTATTTATGAAAAGCATGTTTTATCCTGCTATAAGTTGCGATTTTAAAAGATAAAATGTTTTTTTTTCCATAATGTATTTATCAAAACAGGTACCAACTAATGGTCGCTTACTAAGGATGTCGAAAATTTGGGTGTGATGCTACTATACATGTCATTAGCAATTTTAGGCACTTGAGTCATATATGGAAGTGCACCCAATTACCACTGTTATATCTTAGGAGACAAACAACTTTTTTAAAGTTGACGTAAAAAAATGTTTTAAATGAGTCGTATTGAACACGAACTCCCATCCACCCATTTTTTTGGTATATTGTATATTAATTTCTCCTATAATTTATTTTATTTGTAAAATTTCTTAGATCCAAATCCAAAAAACAATCACAAACAACACAAAACACACGAAGAAGCGTCAAAACAAGGTGACAAATCTTGTTATTAACCAACCTAAAAGTTTACCCCCCCCCCCCCCCAAACCCTAAGGATTCAACAAAAGATGAATCCAGAAACAATACAAAGTCTCAGGGATTCTACTGATTGTTTAGATCAGTAGAAGACCAATGAAAGAATAATACAGACTTACAACCAGAAACAATACACCAGGCAAAACGTTGAAACCCTAATCACCTCTAAACCAGAGAGAAAAGAAATACAAAAAAATATTGAACGACTGCTGCTACAAGAGAGAGAAACAATGAAATTATATGGCAACTCCATAAGCTTTCTTACAATCTCAGCCATTAGGTCAGCATCTAAAATCTCAGCCATATGATCATAACAACCTTAGCCCAAAACACTATAAAGCCAAGCCCAACACAAAATGATATCATAAGCCTTTTAGCCCAATATAAACCAGAGACTTTTATCCCAACAAATAAGACAGACCAATGACAAAAATATAACACATTACACAAGTTGTGTAACTTGTAGACATGGAGAATTACATGATGTTATATATCTATACTTTTAACATCCCCCGTTAATTGAAACATGTCTACCATCTTCAAACTTTCACAAAAGAACTTGTGTTGCTCACAACTCAATCCTTTCGTGAACCCATCAGCCACTTGCTTATCAGAATCAATTATTGTTTCAAACACACCATTAGCTATTTTTTCTCTTAAAAATGCGAATCCAGTTCAAAATGTTTAACTTTGTCATGAAATACAGGATTCACAGCTATGGACAAAGCCGCCTTACTATCACGGAACAGTTTTAAAGGAAGATTGACTTTAATTTCTAACTCACTTAACAAAATTTTAAGCTAAAACAACTCACAACCACCTGAGCACATTGCTCGGTATTCAGCTTCGGCTGAATATCGAGAAACTGTGCTCCGTTTTTTGCTTTTCCAAGAAACTAAAGAGTTTCCTAAGAATATGCAAAAACCAGTTACAGACTTCCTAGTAACAAAGCCCTTAGCCAAATCAGCATCTACATAACCACTTAAATAAAAGCTTTCATTTTTACTAAACATTATTCCCTTACCAGGAGACTGTTTAAGATATCTAAGCAGTCTCAAGGCAGTGATGTGTTGTAAAACACACCTTGTTAATATGTTAGTTTTGTATATATTTTAATCTTTTATTGTGTACTTTTAGTCGGTCTTATTTATTTAATAGTGTACATGTATTTTGTAGGTGTTTATGAGATATGAGCTTAAACCGAGTAACTTTGGTCAAGTCAAGAACACCTGAGCCAAAAGCACGGAGTTATTATAATAATAATAATAATAATAATAATAATAATAATAATAATAATAATAATAATAATAATAAATAAATAAATAAATAAATAAATAAATAAGGGTAAAAGAACGTGAACCCCAAGTACACATTCCAAGGCCCATGACCCAAGGGTGAACGCACGGAAAATTTGGAGTGAATATTATTTTTGACGGCTGTGAGGTCATATACGAAGAAGAGAACAGCAGCTTTGAAGGCATTCGACAGAAGACACAACAGTTTGGAATCAAAATTAATCAGAGGCATGTTTGCCAACAAGATGAGCGGCTAAACATTATTGCAACCATCTTCGGGTGCATGGTTCGTTTGTGAAACCCTTTAACTTGTTTGATGTGGTTTTTGAAGAATATTTGTGGTTTTTGTCCTTTTATCATTTCGTGAGCAGTTTGATCATTGGGAGGGTAATTGATACACGTGGGTTGGTAATTGAATTGTACAGATTATTATTAAAAACTTGTGTTCGATTATCACTTGAATTGAAACCATTTAACAAAGCCATGTCTATGTGGTATCCTATCATTTAACCAGGTTCGGGTGAATCATTGAACCGGGAGCTCGGAGGGGGTTACTTCTTTACTATTTCTGTTTACAACTTTTCAAATTCATTTTCTAAATTTCAAAGCAAAAACAAAGTAATTAGGTTTTAGTTTAAGAGTTAAAGTTACAAAACTACTCTTTCCACCAATTCCCTATGGAGACGACTTGACTTACATTATACTACTTATTTTCATATTTTTGATTGGCCAAACGACATCGATCAGGCAGTTTGTAAATGTCCAGTATTTGGTTTATGCATAAATTGGCTAAGGTACTGAACTGCATAACTTATATCGGGTCTGGTCAAAGATAGGTAAATTAACTTACCAATTGGTTTTTGAAACCTAGTAATATTCTCAAGGGGAACTTGGGTTTCTTCACTTTTTACAGAAACAATGAAGTTCTGTTCCATAGGGGTTTTGACAGGTTTACATCTAAGATAACCGAATTTATTCAGTACTTCTAAATAGTATTTCCTTTGTGATAAATAAATATTGGAATCAGAATACCACACTTCTATTCCTAGAAAGTATTTCAACTTTCCCAAGTCTTTAATTTTAAAACTTGTACTTAGAAAAGTTTTAATCTTTTCAATTTCAGAAACATTGTTTCTTGTGATAACTATATCATCCACATAGACAAGTAAGACAATGAACACACCATTTCTAGACAAGACAAACACGGAATAGTCACAAATACTTTGTTTAAACCCAATACTAACTAAGACATTAGTTAACTTTTCATTCCACTTTCTAAGGGCCTGTTTAAGGCCATACAAAGACTTAACTAACTTGCACACTTTAGTGTCATTTTCAGAATAATATCCTTCTGGTAATTTCATATAGACATCTTCAGTAATAAAACCATATAAGAATGCATTATTTATGTCAAGTTGAAACAAAGGCCAACCCCTTTGCACAACAAGACCTATAATACATCTAATAGTCACCATTTTAACTAATGGAGAAAAGGTTCTTCCAAAATCCAACCTCTCTCTTTGATTGTAACATTTGACAACTAACATAGCCTTATATCTTCTACTTCCCGATTGGATTTGTATTTAATTTAATAAACCCATTTGCAGCCTATGGCTTTTCTATCACTAGGTAAATCAATAACAACCTAAGTGTTGTTTCTGTGAAGAGCCTTCATCTCCTCATTCATAGCTTCAACCTATTTTGGGCCTTTTGAAGCTTTTGAATAGGTTGATGGTTCCACATTTTTATTTAAACTACTAACAAAACACTTATTTTCACATGATAAGTTTGCATAACCAACCACCTTTTCTACACCATATCTAACATTTGCTTCTACAACAAACTCATCGTATTTTCTAGGAAACACTAACTCTCTACTTCCTAAGACTTTCTCCCTCAGATTGGGTGTTCTCATCATGTGTTACATTCATATCATTGTTAACCCTCTCAGCAGTCTCACATCCTGTACTACCATAATCAGCAGATTTGGTAGCCCTGGATGGACTGTCTGATTGCTGACTAGTTCCAGTAACAACATGAGACACATTAGTTCCCCCTTCATCATTGGGAGGATTGATATTTTCAGTCATGTCAGCAGTTTTGGATTCAAAAGACTCTATATTATCAAAAAAAATTATGTCTCAGTAAAAGACTGATTAGTTTTATCATGAGAAGTTTTAAATGGAGAAATTTCTTCTTAAAATTGTAGATCTCTTGAGTAAACAACTTGTTTTGACTCAATATTCCAAAGTTTGTAACCCAACTTAAAATACCTTTTTAAGCTCTACTTTTTTGTAAACAACTAAAGTTTGAATAACCAATTAAAATACTTTTTTTCAGCTCTACTACCCAACTTATCAGACTCATTTAGACTGGTGTTAAAAAAAATACATCCAAAACTCCTAAGATGGCTGAGACTGGGGGGAGGGGCAAACATTACCTCATAAGGACTCTTTCCTAACAGAACAGAAGAGGGGATCCTATCAATTAATTATATAGGCAACAGTTAGCACACAATCAGACCAAAACCTAAGTGGCACCTCACTTTGAAACAACAATGCTCTGGCTATGTTAAAAAGGTGTCTGTGTTTTCTTTCAACAATATCATTTTGTTGTGGTATATAGACACAAGATGTTTGATGAATAATTCCTATAGTAGTATAAAAAGAACTCATTTGACTGTTAATGAACTCAATACCATTATCAGACCTAAACATCTTTATTTGTTGTTTAAAGTGGGTTTTTATCAATTCATAAAAAGCACAAATACTTTCAAAAACTTCATATATTCCTTTTAACATATAACACCAAACAACCCTAGAGAAATCATCGACAATAGTTAAAAAAATACTTGTATCCTTCTCTACTAGATATCTTATAAGGACCCCACACATCTAGATGTATTAATTAACCTACATGTTTTGATTTATGTTCACTTAAAGGAAATGGAACCCTAACTTGTTTGATCTTATGACAAACTTCACATGGATAGTTTATTAAAAGAGAGTCTAGGTGTTCAGAAAACTCAAAACCTAGACTTTCTTTTAATAAAGCCAGAACTTGATTTAAGGGATGTCCTAAATGACTATGCAACAAACTATAACCATTCACACTATTAAAGCACACATTGTGAAAACTCACATTGTTTCTAATAAAATACAGACCATCACTTTGTTTACCAAACATCTTATTATCTTTAGCTAACTTATGTACAGACAACAAGTTCACACAGTAATCGGGAACATAGAACACATCTTTCAAGACAACTTGATCAGCTAATTTAACTTCTCCTATTTTAGCAACTTTGGCACTAGTACCATTAGGATGTTTTTCAAAGACATTGTAATCAGTTACATCAACACAATTAAACACATCACCATCAGTTTTAGACATATGTTGATTTGCCCCAGAATTTGTTATCCAACGCCTAATTATTGCATCCTTAACAAAACTTGAACAACTAGAAAATTTTTCAAAAACAATTTGCAAGTTTGCTATTCTGGACAAATTAGAAAAACTAACAATGTTTACACACTACCTCTAACATTAGACCCTTGTGTAACAGACTCATTCTTCTCACTGATCAAATTCATTAACTTTGATATATGTTCAGGAGAAAATGGCAAACCAATAGTAGAAGCAGAAACATTTGATTTATTACCAGAAACACAATTGAATCCACTTGATTTTGAAGTTTGAGGAACTGTCCTCTTGTTAAAACCAGGTGGATACCTAACCATTTCAAAACATCTATCCGCTATATGTCCTAACATATTACAATGTGTACATTTTAGGTTAGGATTCGGTCCTCTTTCAAACTTCCTTTTATTATCAAAGTTCAGATTATCTTTTGACACAAAAGAAACGTTCTGCCCTTTTGAAGAACCACTAGTATTCCTATGTGATTCTTCTATGGACACAGTTGCAAAAGTATTTTTAAATGAAGGTAAATGATCTCTAGTAAGCAGATTTGTTCTAACTGGTTGGTACACATCATCTAAACTCATAAGGAACTGCATGAGTTTAATTAAACTACTAAGATCATTAAACTCCTTAAAAGCATTACAAGTATAAGCAGGTAATTGAACAACAACATCAAATTGCTTCCACATAGTATTCAACTTATGGTAGTACTTAGACACAGCTGAACCATTTTGTTTTAAAGAATTAGTTTTCTGATACAAATTAAAAACAACACATCCATCTACTTTATCATATGTTTCTTTCAAATCAGCCCACACTTCAGAGGCATATTTAGAAAACATTTGTCCTCAATATAGTTCTTCACTAACAAAGTTTAAAAACCAAGACGGAACAACATAATTACATCCATCCCATTCTTTACCAAGAGTTTCATCATCAGTAGATCCAATACAAGTTCCATCAATAAAACCTCCTTTGTTTTTAGTTTTTAAAGCTATGATGTGCTAAAAGTAGTTTAATAAAAACAACTAAATTAAACCTAACTAGACACTAAGTAATACTCTAGACTCTCTAAAACTAAACTATTAACAGACAAGTGAACCTATCGACTCTAGTAAAGATTTGTTATTTTAAAGGGGTTTTTACTGAAAAATAAAAAGCAATAAAATAAAGATTAACTAAACTGAACTAAAAACGAGAATTGAGCTGAGCTGAATTCAGATGATGATGAGACACTACCTAGACCAGACTCCTAACTATGCCTGATAAGCTTTTATGGTTATGGAACTGATTTGGAACCGGGATCTTAAAATATTAAACATCAAGAATAAGCTAGACACCCTCGACCCTTCTCAAGGGGAAACCCTAGAATATTGTTGTGCTGTTAAACCACCGGTTGGAGTACAAACCCTCACAGGTTATCTAACTCTTATGATCGAGTACCCGCTAGACAATCTACATCACAGCGGGAAAGCCTCACTACACTAAATGCAAGGGGTAATTATTGAAGTCTAGTTATAACTTGATATGCAGGAATTGATATGGAAACTAGGCAGATCTTTTCACAAAGTCTCTAACCTAGCAATTTAACAACCTAGACATACCAACAAGCCCTCACCTCACAGCTATTGAACTTGGAAGAACACCTAAAATCTTCTAACCACCATATATCACTCCTATGGTAAACTCGCGACTATTGACCATAAACTAGTTGCTACACAAAGTCTGCAACCTAACTAGCACTCATACATGAAAGATATTCACAAAAGTGCAAGTGGAGTGAATAAGTGACAATCAGATAATAATAGATATGCATATACACTTGATCTAGGGAAATCAAAATCTTTACTGAATCATAAATCCAAACAAGTTCCAAAAACCATAGAAAACGCAAATCAAAACATAGTTATCTGTCTTAGTCTAGATAGCTATAAGAGTTTTAGCCACAAAACATCATTAAAACGGAAATAAAAAGGTTTATAATATCAATCAACATGAGTTTGGAATGAGAAAAACTAAGAAACGACTAAACCGAATGATGAACACCCGAGAAAGTCAATCCTCTAGCTTCAAATCTCAAACCTTGCCCTTTCCTTTCCTCGGAATCACCTTCTGCAGCTCCTTTTTCATCCAAAAGTGCAGAAAGAATCATAATATGACGACTAGGGTTTTTAAATTCGATTTGGGCTTGAAAAAAGTACACTTTTGGGCTTCCTGATGGCTATCGCGTCATGCGACGAGGTAGAGGGTAAGTGGTCGCGTGACACGACACATGTAAAAGAGCTACGGGGGCATCTGATCGTAATAAACTCAACTTGGCGTGGGCAAAATGGACTTTTTGTAGGTCTAGAGGGCCCCGCGGAACATGACAGCTTCTCTTTAATCCCGTCGCGTGACACGATGGGATGGTTTTTGCAAAAAAAATTATTTTTATCTTTTCTTTTCACTTGTGACTCATCCGGGATCTCATAAAGCACTGTTTACACATAAATTTTCCTCATTTGCCATCCAGACACCTGTGACACATAAAATACTAAATAGAAATTGAAAATATATATAGAAGATACACACTGACTCGATAACGACACAAAATATGTACAAATAACTTATGTATTTTGCAATACATCAAGCTAATTTCATAAACAAAATAGTTTTCACTTCCTTTTAGTTTAATATTCACAATAGTTAAACTACTAGTATCACTTGGATGTAAAAACAAAGGATCACTAATATCAACTTTGCTAATCAAAGTACCAAGAACTCTAACACCATCAGAGGCAGCACCCCTGATGCTGGTGCTGGATTTGGTATCACAGTATCACCCATAGCAAAACAACACAATACAGACAATCAATCAATCAGACAAGCAGTCAAGAACAAATACAAACAATAAAGTAATCAGACAAATACAAACAACAACCAGATCAGATATAGAAACACAAACAATAAAGCAATCAAACAAGAATATCACCAATACTAACCACAAACCATAGAAAGCGAAGTTGTGCCAATGATTCCGATCAAGGCTTCATCACTCAAGGTGCCTTTGTAGATCTTAAAACAGAAGCTTTTAACTAGACCAGACACGACGGCAAGACACAAATCAATTGCCGGTCCCCCTAACCCGGCCATAGACGCCTAGACACAAGAGACAGAGATGGAGAAACTTACAGAGTACTCCAACAACATACAAAACAAAAAACTAAAAGATAAAGAGCTAGAAGACTTACAAGTTGCAAGCTTCCCAAACTCAATACTTACAAGTACTCCTAGCCAACAATCAATTGAGCTCCAGATCTAGAACAACACAATAAGTTCCAGATTTACACAGACAACAAACAGATTAGTAACACAAAACTATAGATCTAGCTTCAACCTTCAAGAATAAGCAGCGGAAACAAACAACAAAACCAAGATCAAGAATAAACTGATAGCATAGCCATAGCTCTGATACCATGTAAAATTTCTTAAATCCAAATCCAACAACAATCACAAACAACACAAAACAAAAGAAAAAGCGATAAAACAAGGTGAAAAATCTTATTATTAACCAACCCAAAAGGTTACTCCCCAAAACCCTAAGGAATAAACAAAAGATGAATCCAGAAACAATACAAAGTCTTAGGGATTCTACTGATTGTTTAGATCAGTAGAAGACCACTGAAAGAATAATACAGACTTACAGCCAGAAACAATACACGAGATGAAAGGTTGAAACCCTAATCGCCTCTAAACCAGAGAGAAAAGAAAAATAATGAACAACTGCTACAGGATAGAGAGAAACAATGAAATTATATAGCAGCTCCAGAAGCTTTCTCACAATCTCAGCCATACGATCAGCATTTAACATCTCAACCATACGATCATAACAACCTGAGCCCAAAACACTATAATGCCAAGCCCAACACAAAATGATATTATAAACCTTTAAGCCCAATATAAACCACAGACTTTTGGCCCAACAAATAAGCCAGACCAATGACAAAAAATATAACACATTACACAAGTTGTGTAACTTGTAGACAAGGAGAATTACATGATGTTCTATATCTATACTTTTAACATTATTTCATGTTTTAATTTGTTTATTTATTATGGACGGTATCTTCCACAATGGATGGAGATGCATAGAGACAACAACGAAGTTTGAAGATCAAGTCGGCAGGAACGGGAGTCAATTTTTCCGTATCAATAGAGGCCGGTCTCAATCCATATAAAAATTACCTATGAAAATCGCAAACTTCCACTGCTGAGACAAAAAATGGGGGGGGGGGGGGGTTGCTCTTGGCCCTCGCTAACTTTCGCCACTGATTGGATATTCATTTCTTTACTTGCAATCGCAAAATCATCCACATAAATCTAACTTATATATTAATTTTGGGGCCTAAGAAAGTAAGATTTGGATTTGCAATAATCAATGAAAAAGGCGTCTTGTCCATAGCTGTAGGAAATATAATTATGTGACGGTAAGGATATCAAGGATAACACTAGATATTTAAGAAGAGAGGTAAGTTGAGTTTATCACAAGTTAATTACTCGACTTGGGTAGTGGTTTGATTAACAGGCTCATTTTTCTATAATTATAGTTATTTTGTATTTTATGTTTTAGTTTGTTTTTCATGTAAATGTTATCTCGTATGTCAAATGTCGCATTCACTTGAATAAGAAACGCAACATTTTAATTAACTCTCGAAACCATGATGTATGCGTACTTTTTGTTGTTTTCACATATTATTTTAAGTTAGTACCAACTAAAAAGATAGGATAAATAAGTAATTGTTCAAAATAATATAATTGAAGAGGAAACCTCTACATGTGTTGTTTTGATATTATAATCTAAACATATGACAAATGAAGGGTGGTGTAATCACATGGGAGCATTGTAAGAGGATAAAGCCAAGTTTCAAATGAGACAAAGAAGGCATCTTTAAATGTGGATTAGCGCTAGCTATAATCTTTGGTTAGAAGGTAGCTTATCTTTATGTTCTATAGACTTTAAATGGTTGGGTTGTCTGTTGTATAACAAAGGCAAATCGACAAACAGTTTAAAAAAAAGTTTACTTTTTATATAATTTGTGTATTAAAACTTCTCGTTGTTGCCTTTCAATACACATTAGTGGAGCCATATATATGAGTTTGGTGTCGCCGATGCCATTCTATGTCTTGTATTATATGAAATGTATAATAGAAAATTTTTGAGCGACACTAATGTTTTTTTACGATCGACCCTATTGATTTTCTAAAGGAAAAATTGGCCCCGTTGGCGTGAAAATAGTTATACCTTCTACTAAATAATATTTTTTATCGCTTTATGGAATTAAAAAAATATAGATTAGAAATTAAAGGCTTATTATGTCTTATTAGAGGGGACGGGGCACTACCCTTTTTTGAACGGGTACCCCATTACCAGCACGGCAATAGTGCCGCCACCGGTGCTGATAGTGGTTCCGTGATATGCTTACATTAGTTAGTCAACGGGTTCATTTCCTCACGGGTACCCCTCACCTTTGTTTATACCTTGAACCTTCCAAAGTTTTGGAAGCACTACAACAGTTTGGGGCTTTAGGGGCGACTTGACCTTTAGGGACGACAGTCGTCCCTAAAGGTCCTGTCAAATTAGCTTGGTGCCTAAAACCCTCTGTGACCCTTAAAGGTGTCGTCCCTATTTTTTTTTTTCACGTGGCATTTCTTTTTCCATTTATTTATTTTTTTTGCCACGTGGTAAAATTCTGTGCAATCTGGGCAGGACCTTTAGGGGCGACCCGTCGCCCCTAAAAGTCTTTTTTAGAAATAAATATAAAAAACAGAAAAAAAATAAAAAAGCAGAAAAATACAAAAAAAAAGAAAAAAATACAAAAAAAAACGGAAAGAAATATAAAAAAAACGGAAAAAAAAATAAAAAAAACTCAACATGTATAGTCGCATATAGTAGTGGAATGAATAGGGTTGACTAGATTGAGGTGGGTGCTTATCCAACCCATTCTTTAAATTACCAAACACTGGGTTTTAAAAAAACTCAACATGCTTTGTTCCCTTATCCTTTGATGTTTTTAGCTCTCTGATGCCGGAAGTTATTTGGTTTCTTCAGAAAGTCTAACGGGTCGTTCACGACAATACTTCGACCCCTAAGGATGAAGTTTTTGTTTTTAGTAGGTTAAATTTTGCTATTCAGAAAGGGGTAACGGTGCATCTTATTATCCGTCTACTTGTCATCATAATAAATCATGTAAATTGTGCATTATGTAATGGAAACTTGTTTGAGACTTGTATATAAAAAAAACCACCCAAAATTTGAACAAAGAAGATGTTTAGAAGTTTTAATTGCACCATTATGTTTTGAGTTCATCAAAAATCATTTATTTTCCGGAAACGATGCGGACACGGGCCTGACTCAAGCCCATAAGGTTGTTTGTCCAAACTCGAAGGTGGGCATCGGTTGTGATGTGGGCCAACTTCTTGGCTTGATAGTTGATACAAATTATTTGTTAAAAAATAATAACCTAGATAATGGAGTTTGTTGAGAGGACTTACAAGGATTTTGATAGGTTTGATTTTGATAAGGTTAATAACCGTTTCAGATATTATAATCGTAACAGTATATTATTTAATTTAAAGGAGCCAACTATGTATCTAAGATATTTGAATCTTTAGAGTAACCGGTCTTAATTCTCTATAGCTGCGGGTAGTAAAACCGTGTTAAGAGCATCAGTGTCACATCACCATTCCAACACTAGAAAAGCTTGTAAAACAAAAGAAATAAAAATCGAAAAGAATAGACCAATTGACTCAAGTGGAAGAGTGGAATATTTATGTTATGATACTATTTTTCGTCTTGATAAATTAGACCGACATGTAAAACATAGAACATAATAACTAAGTGAATCTGGAAGATATATATATAGATACATAGCCTATATAGGATAAGGATAATTTAGAAACTCCCTTGAGTTGGAGAAACTCAAGAAACTCTTTTGTGACCCTTGATCAACCAAGATCAATGGATGAGATTGATCAACTAATATTTTATTATTAAAAGAGTTATCTTTTTTATTTGTTTGAAGCAAAAGGGTATTTTAGAAAAATTGCATTTTGTCCATATCTCCTCTCTCTCTCCTAAATCTCTCTCATCTCTCATCTCTCTCCTGACTCTCTCTCCTCTCTCCTGACTCTCTCTCTTCTCTCCTCTCTCTCTTTCCTCTCTCCTCTCTTTTTCCTTGCTTTTACATTTTTTTCAATTTTTTAACCTTTTTATAGGTAACAATAAGTCAGATTGATCTGTAACAACTTATGCGTTACGTTGTTACATTGTTACATTTTATGTATTTACATTGTTACATTTTCAAGTGGTGCTTATGTAATTGTTAATCGATTAACTAAGTCCGCATATTGTTACATTCTTAGCACACTGTAAAAAAAACAATTTTACATATTTACATAAGTATCATAGTTAATGGTGCTTATGTAACTATCTAAACCAGTAAAATAAATTTGTAATTTTATTTCATAAAGAACAACAAAACACAAATCAAATAATTAAATTAAAATCAAACAAAAAATAACCCTTTTTCCTAACATAAATCACACAACTTCAAACTTGAAGAAAAATAAAAAACTGAACAGCCGTACCAATTTTTTTTTATAAACTTTACAATACCCATACCGAATCTTGATTCCTGCCCCGCCGGATCACAAACATCTTCAAACTTGTACACACAACCATACCGGATCTTCAAACTTGTACACATCTTCAAACCCGGATCGACCTGAAAAGAACCTGCAATAAATAAAATGACAACCAAACAAACCAATAATAGATGAAAGAAACCTACACATACCGCAAAAACCAAAAAGTATGTGCAAGCCATTAATGAAAACCAGATCTGACCTCACGAACTAAAACCAAACGATATTATACCCTTCAAAAACTCTAGATTTGAAAACAACAACAACAATAATAATAATAATAATAATAATAATTTTTTTTTTGAACGGCCAACAAATTGGAATCACTCACGGAACACTGGAGTATCATCGTGCCACCAGTGTTGCCACGCGATCATATTCCACCACCAAGTCACCAATTCAGGAGGAAACTCATAATTATGAGAAAACCCCCTTTGTGAGATTCGAACCCAGGACCATATGGCCCTTAAGTCTTATCTCACCACCAAGATACCACTAGGCTATAATGCCTTGGGTATAATAATAATAATAATAATAATAATAATAATAATAATAATAATAATAATAATTCAGATCCTGGTAGTTCGACCACTTACTGCTGCATCAACTGGAACAAGTTGACCAGCTAGAAGCTTAGTCAAGAGTGGCGTCATGATAATAGCTCCAATAGTTGAACATCTATAAAAACCGACATATAGATTAGATTGCTTGTTAGGATCTTTTATATAAATATAATCACTAAATGAGAAGATGGTGTCTGTACTTTTACTCGTAAATTCAAAAGAAAAAAGCATTTCCATTAAAACAATAAATGTTTGTTAATAGCCCTACTGATCATGAACGAAAATTTAACTCACTAACAAAACATCCATAAACAAGTCAGATCTGAAACCACCAGATCTTTTAACAACCGTCTGTGCAAACATCCGACAAAGACCACCACCATTATCACCCCACCGTCTGTGCAAACATCCGAACCACCATCATCACCCCCACCGTCTCCCAAGCGAACCCCCACCGTCGCCCTCACCATCATCAACACCACCGTCGCCCCAAAACGAACCCCAACCGTCGCTGGATCTTGAAACCACCAGATCTTTTAACAACCGAACTGTTAACCGCTAGATCTTGAAACCACCAGATCTTGGTTATCGGACCAGTAGGAGAGGAACTGGATTGGTTATAGGGAAGTGAGTATTAGAAAATGAAGAGGAGAAAGGTCATGTAGATCTAAAAAAAATATTTAGGATCTTGAAACAATGAGAGGAGATATATTAGAGAGAGAAATATGATGAGGTTATACCAAAATGAGAAGGTGGATGGATATATACGAGAGAGAGAGAGAGAATGTGTCAGGGGTTACATAAATTAATAGATATTGATGGGTGAGTAAAAGACAGGTTTGCCCTTGGTCACATCTAGAACAATAGGAGATGTGGAGGTATAAGAGCCATTCATTGGGTTTTTAGAGTTTCTCTAACTCATTAAGGTTTCTACTAGATACATAGCGTATATATATATATATATATATATATATATATATATATATATATATATAGGAGGGTTTAAATGAGAACACCCATCTTTTGTGAGAACCATGAGAACAAATCTCAACCACTTATTTATTTCCCTTGTGTTTTAATTAAAAGGGCAAAGTGGTAATTGTGAATCATTCTAAATCAATCCATGCCTATTCTCAGATCCCTCTCTTCTCTGATGATACGCACAGTGAGTGCATCAACTCCCCTTCATTCATGTTCGTTCGCGTGGCACCATTCCACCACAATGCCAATCCTTCAATTGCCGACCATAGTTGAACACATATGAATGTCAGTGGAGTCGAACATTCACAAATTTTTTCGAACAATCTTTGAACCATTTAAGCCAGGTATTTGATTTGAAGTTTATGTTTAAATCGATTGTTTTTCGTCAGATATCTTTAATCTACATTGTATAATTTGTCTTTTGACTCTCGAATTTCACTTAACAGTTGTTTTGTTTTCTCAAGTTGGGGTGATAATTGGTGGGTAGTGGATTTTGTTGTTAGGTGGTTCTTTGGTGATAATCAATTTTAGGTCATACTCACTGTTAATTCAGTATCATAATTGTAGATTTATTGATTTAGGTGCCTTCCGTGGTGTTATTTTTGTAACATATATTTGAACTTTACAATTGGCACTTGATTTTTAATTAGATGATGATATAATCATTAGTTTATTGCAAATGAATTGATGAATATCTTTCAACAGGTTGATCATACCTTGAGATTATTAGGCCTTTTTAATATTTTTGGTTAAATCTTTCATCTTTCCATGTAGTTGTCTTAATTGTGTGGAACTTGTGAAAAAAATATGAGTATGAAAAGAAATTATTGAATCATTTCTTGGTGCACATAACATGTTTGTTGAAATGTCAAAATGAGTTTTGTGCTTTGCTTCTAATTTTCAAGGTTTAATGAAGTTCCAGTGGTCAAAATCTTTATCTAAATTCAATATCCTAATACCTAAAGCAGTGTTTAAACCAATTTATGTTTATGTAAGTAAAAGTTTGCATCAAACTGTTTTATATATATTCAGATTCATTTATTTATTTTTTGAACTATGTGAAATGGTGTATTTAGTGCTACTATTTTTTTTTTAATCTTGGAAACATTTTTTAGAAGTTGTAAGCATGTGGCCTTAATCAACTTAAAGAGCAGGAAATTCTCATCCATAAAAGAGTACTTCATTGATACATTTTGAATGCTTGTAGACTTAGTAGGATGGAACTGGTGGGTGTGATTATGACTGGTAAATCGACAGGAGTCGTGTTCATAGACGTTTGACATATGCCACTATTCTAAAGGCTATTTCAATGTTGGAAGATATGAGGACATGTATGTGTATGAGTGTGATATCGAGGTGAAAAGGTTATCTAAAGTCCATAACATGTCCAGTTGGCTTGCAAGGATGCATCAGATGAATGAGAATGTTGATGGAGTTGCATGGATTGTTATTCATATGTATGAACGTATAGTTGATTGTACATATTTGTAAGTGTATGTTTTACATATGTGTATGTGTCATGTATTCTTATGTATAAGAGACAATATTATATGTCTTTTCAAATTTAAAATTCCCAAACTTATACATCTAAGTTCTGATCAGTTGAATGGTAAATGTCCAATCTATTATATTGACATATAGGTTTGTCATATATAATGTTAACCCTTAATGTCATAGATTGTCTATACATTTAATTCTCAATTCATCCCTTCATTTTCATAGATTGTACATTAAATTGGGTTTGTATTCTTATTTGTTATCAGATGTATTTGTGTAAGTGTCTGTTTACACTTGTGTAAGTATCTATTTTACACATGTGTAAATCTCATGTATTCTTATGTATATACCTTGCACATGTGTAAGTGTCTATGTTTACACATGTGTAAATCCCATATATTCCGATGTAATATGTCTTGTACATGTGTAAATTTGTTAATTGTTACTAGCTAGTGGCGAAAATCATATCGGTCCAGTGGGGTCTGAAAAGATCATCTGGCACTATAGGAGGATGGATGTAGTCTGGTGGGGGAGATAATACAAATGTGATGGACTTGTGTCCACTTATGGATGTGAAGTAACAAGTGGTGGCAGAGGAGATGACATTGGCGGAGGTGATTGTGGTGATGGTGGAGGAGGTGATATATTTTTAATATCAAAGTTCCAATATTATTATGTGTCTGGGTTTGTTTTCTTATTTGTTGTAAAAAAAAATTGTAAGTGTTTTCTTTAGTCTTTACACATGTGTAAGTTTATGTTTTACACATGTGTAAATCTCATGTATTCCAAGGTATTATGTCTTACACATGTGTAAATTTGATCACTGTCACTTTTTTTTGTGTTTTACACATTTGCGTATGAATTGCACATGTGTAAACTGTGAATTGATCTTTGATAGCATTAAGCGAAAACTAAAAGTATTATATTTACCAAGAAGTAAGATTTCAACCAAAATAATATTATCGGAAATCAGAAGCATTATTGCCCAAGTTATAATAATTGACATACGCTTACCATGATAACATAAAACAAAATTTGTAATCATTGATATATCATAACCACGGTAACATAGAAATAAGTCATAATCCATAATATCATCCAGTTTTTTTTTTTCATTTTATCTCTCTCAAACTCCAAGGCTTTCTTGATCATATCTTCTCAGTGAACACTAACTTTCGAAAGTATAAGCTTCGCATCATTTTCATGCCTTTTACAATTGACAACTCAAAATTCTTTCTGTCATTTTCCATCCAATAGTAGAATATATCATTTTCTCTGAAAATGTGCCTGGTCAAATTAACAAAAGTACAATACTATTAATTCATTTGTTTATAGTGTTATTCTAAACAAATAATCCGGTTGACTTATACATGTGTAAATGAGCAAAACTGCTCATTTACACATGTGTAAACAACATACTTACACATGTGTAAAAGGCATAATTACACCTATTTAATCATACTTGTTTCTTCTACCACGATTGTTTCAATGTGCACATGTGTAAATTGCTTGATCACACAAATGAAATATTAACTAAGAAGATTTACACGTGTGTAAATATCTTATTTACACATGTGTAAATTGCTTAATTACACAAATGCAATAGTAACTAACTCGATTTACACATACGTAAGGATTTTTTTTAAGCTTAAGTATGATGATGTACACATGTGTAAATCTACACACACATATATATATATATATATATATATATATATATATATATATTGATCAAATCAGTTATAATTGTGAACATATGTGATATACTAATATACACACATCATATCCCTTATCCCTATAAGCATTAACTAGTAAAAAATGTTATTTATTTACTTATGTGTTGTTTTTTTCTAAAGTTTATTTTCAATAAATATCATCAGTACACAAATTTTCAAGTAAAAGTTGCGTATAAAAAACTCCAGTGGTGATGACAATCAAAGACAATACTTGAGAAAGAAATGCAAATTTCATTTTGAATCACTTCCTACAATGATGACTAACTTGATGAAGTTCAAAATTAAGGAGTTTATCTCAATTTAGTTTTCAATTTAGTTTTTGCATTAATTGAAATTATTATTATGTCCATGTGTGAATGAACCATTTGGTTACTGTGAGAATATACAAACAAATATCTTTGGCCAATGATTTACCTACAGCTAACCTGAAAACAAACAATCACTTTGGAATATAACATAGATACAAACCAGATATGCTAATTTTATCCTAAATTCATCCTTTCTAATATCATCTCAATGGAAAATAACACATAACAAATTAATCATAACAGTAACAACAAACGGAAATTAAAAGAAATTAACGAAAATCAACACTTACCATGAAGGTTTCCAAACAGAATAATATTCAAGAGACAATATTAGAGATAATAGCCCATATTTTCCACTACACGGTATTGTCCTCATCTAAAAACATTCGAGAACTCGAATTTGATTCCTCCTTCTTCGGTCTCCACATCTTCCGGTTCAATTTTTTCACCACCGTACGCCGCCGCCACCACCACATGTATGTCATCATACTCGTCGGAATTACTTCTCATAATGTTGTCAGCATCGTCTTCAAATGTTTTCTGGCTATTCTAACCACCGTCGGAGAATGGATCTGGTTTATCCCCGTCATCGACCTTCGGGATGTGAGTTGTTGAAGAAGAAGGTAAGTTAGAGGGTTCACCAATTATGAGATGTAAGGGTTTTTGAAAGTATATTTACAATAATGCCCTTTTTAGTCTTATATCTAATGGCCCATTCTCATTTAAGCCCTCTCTAATCTTAGCCCTTGATTGATCCTGATCTAGGGATGAAAATGATTCTTAGTGTTCTCACATAATTTCTTGTTCTCAAGATAACCCTCCCCTATATATATATATATATATAGGGTCAAGATCCTGTACAAATAGTGTTTTTTGTGAGAAATGTAAGAAGTGTTTTAGGCCATTGGATCATCTTAATCAATGGTTTAGATTTAATGAGTGGCAATCTTGTAATTAGTGTTTAATTATTAATGATATAAAACAATGAAAAGGGGTAGTAGTGTCATTTGTCTATAAACATTAATGAAAAAGGATATTCAAAACCGTATGAAAACGGTTGACTCCTATCATTTTGCTCAATTATTAACAAAAACAAACACCCTATTTTCTTCAACAAAATCCCTAAAATAATGGAAGATCAAGGAAGATTCGGTATTATTTACCAACGTAAGTGTGTTTTCCTTCTTAACTTCATCATAGTGTTTGTCATTGTGTTTAAAAATCATCATAAATCTTTGTTTCTTTTTCTGATCAGGCAAGAAGATGAAGAAACATGAGTGTGTTTTTCTGTTTTACTTCTCGATTGCGACTGTCCTTGTGTTTAAAATCAAGCGAAAATTTTGTGTTTTTTTCTGATCAGGCCAGAGTATGAAGAAAGTGAGTGACGAAGTGGTTTTCTAAACTTGATTTCTAGGTTTTCATAACAATTTTGGTTAATGTGTTTTATTACAAGCCTTAAGTGTTTAATAGCTATGGTGGGGATTAAATAAAGGAGAAAGAATATAGATCCATAAAATTACATGGCTGGATGAAGAAATTAAAAGGATTGCGGTGTCGAATTCTTTTCTGCTGACGAAATACGGTGAGGATTCCGACAACCGTTCTTTATCTTCATATCAATGTGTTTTATATTCAAGTCATAGTGTTTTAGCATTTGGAAGATTGTATTGCGATTCAAAGTTATGGTGTTATTTTACATCCGGAAGGATTGTACAAACGATTCATGGTGTTATGTTGTGTGATCAATCAAATTGTTTTTGAATATGAGATCTTCATAGTGTGTTTTATCTTCATCACGAATGATTGTATAATATTCATATTAGTGTGTTATATTTTAATTGTGTTCTTCGATGTGTGTTTTATTTATACACCTTAAAATTTCTGGTTGATAAAACACCATACGTGGTGTGAAAAAAACCAAAAACCTACAGAAAAAATCATTTTAAACCAAAACAAAAATCCCTATAATTGCTCTTTATTAATAAGGTAATTAATTAGATATTATCTACTAAAAATAAGATTATAGATACAAATTACAATGATGCCCTTTTATTAAAAAAATAGGTTGCCACATGTCACTCTATGATAGGTTCTCACACTTCTCACATAAAATGAGTTTTGTACAGGATCTTAAACCTATATATATATATATATATATATATATATATATATATATATATATAGGGGGCGGTTATTCTACAAAGTAAAAGAAACGTGCGAAGGATGCGAAGGATCTTTGTACTTGATAATTACGTAATGATAATTACGTAATGTTTTTTATGTTCATGAAATCATTACGTAATTATCATTACGTAATTATCATGCACTTTGTACATGATAATTACGTAATCATAATTACGTAATGTTTTTGTATGATCACGAAGGCATTACGTAATTATCATTACGTAATTATCAAGTCATGAAGGCATTACGTAATTATCATTACGTAATTATCAAGTACAAAGTGATCCTTCGCATCCTTCGCACGTTTGTATTACTTTGTATTTGAACCTGTCCCTATATATATATATATATAGAATTAGGATCAAATAAGAACCAAATAAAATTTAAGAACCATAAGAACCAATTCTAACCTCTCATTTAATTTATCATGTAAAGGGTAATTTAGTCAATTATCCATCCCTTTTTTTAAGGAAGATTTCAATCTCTCTGCACAAATTAAGCCTTATAAACTAACTTTTTTTCAACCTACTAGAGAAACGAAGAAGATTTCAAATCAACAACTGTAAGACCCGAAAAACCGGTGTCAAATAGTTGGGCTAATACTCTTAAATACGCAAAAACATGAGTAAAATTTTCTTTTTAAAAGAGTATGTTTGAATCAAAGAATACGCAGCGGAAAATCAATTAAACAATATTTACAAACCACATGAAAAATGCTTTTTCAAGTGTAACTCGAAACTAAAAATTATCATGAATATAAAAAAAATCGTCTTCCACTAGAAATGTCTTTAATTGCTGGGTAGCTTCTTGCATCGCCAATCAGTCATCCATCTATCTCTCTATTAACCTGAAATCAATCTAACGTGTATGCAAAAGTCAGCTACGCTGAGTGAGTTCAAGTTTTATAAATTTATATAAACAAGTATTTTGTCAAAATAAGAATTAACAAAATACCTCAACCTCAGAGTTAACAATAAGCGCCATCCGCTAATTTGTTTTTCCTCAAACAAAAATCAAAGTCTAGGATAGGGGAAATCTGCCTATTTATCTCAATACTTTAATTAACAAATATTATAAGCGCATACCGCCTATAAACACAAAGTACAATCAAGTCTATCTAAGCGCATTCCGCTTGCTAGACTCAAACCAAAACTTCAGATCAGAGCAGGCACATCCCACTTCTTGTCATAGCTTAGGTTATAATAATAGAGCAGGCATATCCCACCTCTAATAACACAAAAGAAATAAAATATGTAACAACCATGACTCAAAACCAAGACAATATATCAGAACAGGCATATCCCACTTCCGTCATAGCTCAGTTCGACATATCACGTAGCCATCAAACATAGTCTATTTGTATATAAAATAGCACAAATAACCTAAACAGGTAACAATCAAGACAAAGCCTGATCTAACAAGAAAGGTTTCAAACACGTGGCCAAGACATTAAGCGCATTTCGCTTATTAAATAAAACTTAAGCCACACTTTAATCAAAACAACAGTCTGTTGCTTTATATATAATAACACATATAACTCAAACCATTTAATAGCACATTAGGCATAAACTATGTGACAACCATAGCAAAAACTATACCATAAATCAGAGCAGGCCTATCCCACTTTTATTAACACATAAGAAAAACTATGTGACAACCATGACAAAAAAAACTACGCCATAAATCACAGCAGGCCTATCCCACTCCTAACGCACATATAACTCAAACCGTATAATAACGCATTAGGCGCATTCCGCTCACTTACGTTCCATACCAAAAAAAATATGTATGAGCTAATATGTATTTCGATCGTACACAAAAATATTTATAACTTGATAAAAATATTTTGTGACTTCATAAAAACAATTGTTTAGCATGCACGTCAGCCCAAAATATTAGGAAATAATAATTGAAAGAGTGGGCACAAGAACTCACCGCTTGTGAAGCTTTCATTTCACGAGCAAACTGTCTCGCGAATCCTGTAACCGGAGCCCCATGCATGCACGAACTCATGCCATGCAAGTCTTGACAAAATCTTAACAACATGCTTAAACCCAAAATCACACCATCTTTAATATAAACCCTTTTTTTTGCGTCATCTTCATCATCATACACCAACATAGGCATGGAACCATCTTTATCCATGCCAAACTTTATTTGCTTATTAAACTTCCATTCATATTATCTAATCAAAACACACTAGACGGACCACCATACTTGCAATCCTTATGAACAATCATGTATAGCATATGAATATTCAATAATAGCCAAGATCAAACCATCTTTTGAACATCCTTAAGACCACGACCAACCAAACCCCTGACCCAATTATCTACAAAGCTGAGAATATGGCGACTAACCGAACACAAAGTCGAAACCCTTAACTTAGGCCGGAGTTCGGTCTAATGCCTAGGATGGCTACGGACCTTCAAGTCGACCATATTTGTGAACCCAAACATGTAAACACAATCGGTCATCATCCAAAACCAACATCATTATCATCAATCTCATGAAACCAAATCCCTTGCTCATCTTTATGACAGACAAGAACTAAAACAGGATATGCGGAATAGCTAAGATACCTTGGATCGTGATTAAGATGGTCAGAAGCACCACACACCACCGAGAACCTCCACTTCGGCTCACTCGATCTCTCATTGCTCTCTGATGTCACAGCCGTCGCTAGCCAAAACCACACCGACCGTAACCTTATCACTAGCTCCAAAACCGTCACGCCTTTTTTCATCTCCGAACACCTTCACGTTCCTCTCTTGTCGCCAAACAGAAGTTGTACGATATAGAGCCACCTTGAACCACCACCTACGCCGTCCTCTTAGCTCCTCCCCACCCCTCTGTTCGTTTTGTGTTAACGGCCTCACCCTAGGTCGACGTACGACCTAGGGTTGTAATCTATATTATAGTAAGTTAAAAATCTCAAAGTTACAACCATGCCCCCTCCACTTTAACCTACTCACAAATTAATCCCAAAGTCAATATTATATCTTTAAACAATAACAAAACGAGCCCCTCTAATTCTTTAAACCAAGATATAGGTATTGAATTCGCTTATCAACCTATTTAAATAAAGACATATGACTAAAACCCGACGCCAGATCCATTCAATAAATATTCGGATAATCGTTTTGTTTAAACATTTATCTAGCGAATTTTCGGGATGTTACAACAACAAATCTCTTCATCTTGATTAAGTCATCAAACTTTTAACATGTGTCACTGATCATCTGAGATTAGTATCAATCCCGACGAAAAATTACGCATTCGAAATATTTTTGTGGATCCAAACTTGATTGAAAAACTGAAGAACACCAAAACAACTGAGCGTGACGGTGGGATATGGCATGAATAAAAATCAATATTCAAAAATTGTGGGGCATATTTAAAAATAATCAAGTGATTCTCAGACTTGTAAGGCTTAGGTTGTGTTTCTTAGTATATTCATAACTTCATGTCCTTTTTTCTATTTTTTAGTTATGTTTTTATTCTGTAATTAGACGCATGAATCGATCGAAGAAAGATATAAAGGCTTCGTAACAACCAATCATTTATGTTGATGTCCATGTATTGAATAGAACAAATGAATCAAATAAGAAGATGAACATAAACGAAGCTAGATGTATGTTTTATTTTTATTTTGTATCGTTGATCGGAGACCGCATGTATTCTGGTTATTGTGATATGTATATATTTAATATATGTTCTTCAATACGTAATGTATAGTTTCAATGTTATTGTTATACATATCTTTCATATTGTTATTCGATCACATTGAAGATTGAACCTTAAGATTTTTTTAATTCATGTGACTTGCTTTTATATTTTGCTGCTTTATATTTCAAAGGTGTATAATCATCTTCTGCTGACGGCGACTTAGAGACAAAGGCTAGAGGAGCCAACGGCTGTAGCCGATGGTGGGTTGTGATGGCAGTCGGTTTGTACAGATGTTATAGTGATGAGACGTGGCATTGCGGTGGTGTGACCTTGAAGTGATGGTTGAGACCAGTGGTGGTGTAGGTTTTCTGGGATGGATCAGTGGCTACAGGTCTCGACAAAGAAGAGAGTGCTATGGTTATAAAAATAGTGAAGATGATGAATGATCTCATCTAAACATGAGGCTAGTGTTTTGAAATCGAAGAAGATGGTATATGTACATATGTGTACATCGAAGAAGAAGATGTTATGCTTTTGAAAATGTAAATATATGTACATATACATATAGTGAAAAAGATGATGTTGTGATGTTGGTTTTGTTAATGTACACAAGAGTATAATGCTAAAAGACATCAAATATTTAATTAGTGTAAATATATGTACACATATGTACATAGTGAAGAACATTATAGTTCTGATGACGCTGGTTTTATTTTATTTTATTTATTTATTTTTTTTGAACGGCCAACGGTACACACCCATAACGAAGCCCCGCACCCTTCGGGTCCGGTCCCCGGGCCCCCCCTAAGGTCCAGCCCCTCATTTCAGAATAACCCTACTATGAGTGGGATTCGAACCTAAGACCTCCCAGGGCAGGAACCCCACAAAGTGGGTAAACCTTCCCACCTCCATTGCAACCACTAGGCTACAACTTCATTGGCCTGGTTTTATTAATGTACTCATAAGTACATTATAAATATACACATGTGCACATTCCAAGATCAACATGTATATTTGATAAACGTATAATGAACGAGCCTAATAACTAGTGAGAAAATAGGGAAGAGAAAATACTTATTTATTTAATTAGAGAGAGCAGTTATTAATCATTTACATTTATGCCCTTTTTGTTTGTTTTTAATTTTTTAAGATAAAAGAAGAATAAGTGGTTCACAATGGTTTTTAAAGTTCTTAACTTCTACTAAGTTCTCATTTGAACCCTAATATATATATATATATATATATATATATATATATATATATATAGGGCATGGATCAAATGAGAACTGTACCGAGTTGAGAGAACTCAAGAACTCTTGTGGACCATTGATCTTGATGATCCAATGGTTAAGATTAAAGGATGTGACTTTTTTGTCTTGACTTGATTAATAAGGAATTTTTTATTATGTTGAAGTACTCTTGGGGGCATTTTAGTAAAAAGCCTATGAGAGAGAAAGATATAAATATAATATTATGTTATTAAACTTTATTTATTGTTTTATTAAAAACAATCATATTTATTAAACTTAATTTTAAAACTTAATTTTATTTTTTTAACACTTAATTTTATTTTATAATTAATTTAATTTTTTAAAACAAAAAATCAGATTGAAGCTTCTGTAATATCACTCTCGTTTTTTACACTGGTTTATTTTTTTACACCAGTGTAAATCTCCCATACACAAACTTTTAAAACATACAATGAAGATTATTTACACTAGTGTAATCTGCCATACACAAACTTCTACAAAAATACACTATGTTTACACTAGTGTTTGTTTTACATCGGCGTTTTCTTACATCAAAAACGTCTATACATTCAAAACGACTATACATTCAAACACCGGTGAAAAACCAATGTTTACACTAGTGTTTGTTTTACATCAAAACGACTATACATTCAAAACGACTATACATTCAAACACTGGTGAAAAACCAATGTTTACACTAGTGTTTGTTTTACACCGGCGTTTTGTTACATCAAAACGTCTATACAATCATCACATTTCTTACATCAAAACGACTATACATTCAAACACTGGTGAAAAACCCAAAATGTTTACACTAGTGTTTGTTTTACACCGGCGTTTTGTTACATCAAAAACGTCTATACAATCATATTTACGCTTGTGTAAAACTGATGTTTACCATTCATCGCCGTGTCCCACAACATCGGGCCCTTAAAAACGCAAAACATCATCTTCTTCGAAACATCGTCTCCTGACAAAAAACCCCCAAAACTTTCAACATAAAAAACACTATCTTTTCACCCTAAACATCATTAATAATAATAATAATAATAATAATAATAATAATAATAATAATAACAGAAAAAATAAAAAATAATAATAACAGAAAAAATAAAAAATAATAATAATAATAACAGAATAATAATAATAATAATAACAGAAAAAAGAAAAATAAAAATAAAAAATAATAACAGAAAATAATAAAAATAATAATAATAATAACAGAAAATAACAATAATAATAAAAATAATAATAACAGAAAATATAAAAATAAAAATAAAAATAATACTAATAATAACAAAAAATAATAATAATAATAATAATAATAACAGAAATAGAAAATAATAATAATAGTAATAAAAAAAAACAGAAAAATAATAATAATAATAATAATAATAATAAAAAAAAACATACCTCCGTCGAACCACCCTTCAACCACCACAGCCCCCTCCGTCGAACCACCCTTCACCATCATTGGATCCACCCCTCTCCCTCCGTCGAACCACCCTTCAACCACCACAGCCCCACCACCTCACACCATCAGATCCACCACCATACACTATCGGAAGTCGTCCTCCACCGTCATCATCTTCACAGCCTCATCTCACACCGCCTCCTCCACCATCACCGTCGTCTCTCTGCAAGAACCACCACCACCATCGTCCCCCCCCTGTTTCACGTCAGATCCACCACCATCCACAGATCCTCCCTTCGTCAAAACGAACCACCACTGCTCCTCCCCAACGACCACCACCTGCCCCCTTCGTCAATCGAACACCACCACCACAGATCCTCCCCTTTCGTCGGACCGTCGCCTCCGTCTTCCCAACTTCCAGACCTGTTATTTTTTAGAGAGAGAGAAAGAGAGGTGTGTGTGTTTGTGTGTGAGAGAGGTTAGATCTGATTATTATTATTGTTATTATTATTATTTAAAAGGGTATTTGGGTGGGGTGGGGTGGGGTGGGGTGGGGTGGGGTGAGGTGGTGTGGGGTGGGGTGGGGTTTGGTGTTATTTTACTAAAATACCCCTAATTTCTTGTGTATAAAGACTCCCTTGCCCTTGATTAAACAAATGCAAAAGAATAAAAATCTGATAATGTGGCACTTGTTGATTGGTCCATTTGAGTTCTTAAGTTCTCTTAACTCACTAGAGTTCTCAAATGATCCCATTCCTATATATATATATATATATATATATATATATATATATATATATATGTTTAGGTTCCTGTACAAAGGACATATTTCGTGAGAAGTGTGAGAAGGATTTAAAATTGATATGTAGGCATCATGTTTTGGATTTAGGAATGATTTTTTAGGTTGCTTTAACTCCAAAAACATCAAACACAACAATCTAAAACACAATTCAATGTATTATAGTCCTTGAATTTAAAAAACAGCTAAAACACACTACTTAACACATAAAACACACTGCTTAATGTTCTTAGCATAGTGTTTTAAGTTTTAAGCCTAAAATACATTGTTTTTTGTTTTTAATTGTTATGTTTAGTGTTTTTATGTGCAAAACAATCCAAAACATCATGACTAAGTTCAAAAAACGATGCCTACATATCAATTTTTAATCCTTCTCACACTTCTCACAAAATATGGACTTTGTACAGGAACCTCACCCTATATCTATACTATATTATAAAGCATGAGAGGAGGATACCGGTAAAATTTAAGTAAGTACAAATTTTATTGCCTAAAGTACAAACATTAGATGCATTAGTAAAAGGGTACATTAGTCTTTTACTCATAATATTAACACATTAATACTATTAAGTTATGAAATTTTAAATTGAATATATAATCATATAATCATTTACTACTATTAAATTATGAAACCAAAGGTCATCCGTTATTTTTTTTTTAATACTATTAAGTTATGAAATTTTAAATTGAATATATAATCATATAATCATTTGCTACTATTAAATTATGAAACCAAAGGTCATCCGTTATTTTTTTTGTTTGTTTTGTTTGTGTAGAAGCCAAAACAACCACCAAATTATTATTATTCAATTACATACTCATTAAATCGTTTGATTGCCTTGCGAAACCGATGGGAGTAACTTCTTTATAAACAACATTCTTGTTTCTCTTCCTCTCGACTCTCTATCTAGCGTTACCCGACTATCTCAATTAGTTAGTAAAGCTCTAGGCATCACGAAACGATAGAAAGACCACCATCGAGATCAGACCTCAAAACCGTTTGTCGCCATCGTTGCTACACCTTCGGCTTTTCATTACAACCGGCAACAGTCGTGCACTTGTGTTCCTCTTCTCCTGCTTCAACAGTCGCCGCGCACAGGCTAAACCTCGGTCTCCACGAATAATCATTGCAAAAGGTGAACCTTTAAATGCATTTAATCTATTATGGGACCATTTGACACCATACAAAATCTAATATCTAAATCTTTAACATGTAGTCTGTGTTCGTTGATCTTCTATTGATACAACAGTGAGCTCCTGATATATTTCTGTAAATGGATAAGAGTAACAGACGTGAGAAGTCAAGTCTTTGAAAAATCACAGGTGCTACATTTGTGAATTGTAAATAGTAAATGGGAAATAAACAACCAAAAAACCCAAAGACCCTGAGAAAGTGATAGACTATAAGTGCCATGCATATCTAGACGTGTAAACGAGCCCGTCGGCTCATTTCACAATTTATTTATAAAGCTCAAGCTCGGCTCATGAATAGTTTTTCAAACTTGAGCCCGGGTTGTTTATATTTTTATGCAACTGTTTTATTTATATATATGTAAACCAGGCAAAACGGCAGGGTTGGGTGGCGTGTCACACGGGTCGATCAAAAAACAGGGTTGTTCTGATTCGGGTAGGAATGGGTCCGGGTCAAAACAGGTCCGATCAGGTTGGGTTTTGGGTTGGCTCAAGCTCGAATAAAAAAGGTTATTTTTTTTGTTAACAAAGAAAGATCGTAACTGTTTACCATATGTGTCTGATTTAAAATAGAACAAAATTTATTATAAGTTAAAATGTAAAAAGTTAAAGGTGATCAGGCATAAAATGCGAAGGCTGAAAAAGTGAAAAGCATATTAAAAATTTTAACAAATTAATAATAGAAGTGCATAAATATACAATAAAACTATATGGATGCCCACTGTATGTTATTATTAAATACACATACAACTATTTATGTCACATAATATATATTATGTAGTTGTTTTAATCATAACTTTAAATATAATAAGTTAATAACAATTACTATGTGATTATATATTAAATACATACATCTAAAAAAGACACTGGTGTTATTTGTTTATTGGTCATTAAGCTGGTTCAATGACATGTAATTATGCTAAACATAATGTGATTTGCAACAGGGTTTCTATTAAACTTTGTGGTTTTATTGGAAGGATTCAGTTGACGGTGACGGATTAAGGTAATCTCATACTCCATTATCGTTTACGGAATTTAGCTCTTCATTTATAAAAACCGTTAAAACTTGTAGCCATGCGATTAGTTATCGGTTAAGGATAATTTATGATGTTGTTTTGGTTTAAAACACGAAGGATATAACAAACTTTATTGTATGCGGAATTGAGATATATAGAAGAAATACAATTGATGGATGGTTAACTTGTTTCACTCATCATATTACAACTTTGAACCCATTATTCATCATATTATAACTGACCTGTTTATATGTTAGTTTACAATATTAGTCATACTTAACTGCCTAATAATATTGTGAACGTTATTATTCAATTTACAAGGTATTAATCAATTTACAATGACTATTGGACAACCAAAAGATCGTAATGATGCATCCACATCGGTTGCATCTACATCAGCTGAAAAACGAAAAGAGTATAACAGGCGGTATTATGCAAAACGCATGCAGAATAACAAAGTATCAAAAGTTTGTACCAGCGATGTCTCTCAAAGTGATTCGTTATTACCATCCCGAGTTCAAAGTCCCACACTTCTTCCTCTAATGGACGATGTCACTAGAAAATCACAAGGTTCGTTTTGTTTACCAATGCTTTGTTTATTAAACTTGACATATCTTAATTTCTTACCTAATACAACAAATTTCTCAGGTATTCGAATTCAGCCGTGTACACTACTACCTCAATTTTGTAATGTTATTTATCAACCATCCATCCGAGCTAATAACATAGAAGAGGATCCATATAATTTTGTTTATGATGGGATACCGAGAGAGCATCGTGTCTTAAAGGAACAAAGTTCATGTACTCACTGTGGAGCAAAGCGATTTGAATCTGAATTTCCTACGTTTTGTTGTATGAATGGGAAAACAATGTTAGCGAATTCGAGAATTCCGAATGAATTGTATCGACTTTTCACGTCGCAAGATGAAATTGGAAAAACGTTTAGGCAAAACATACGTGCTTATAACACCAATTTTTCTTTCACCTCCATGGGTGTAACATTGGATGATACAATGACCAATATGAGAGACGGTGTATATACATTTCGTGCACATAAAGGAATATATCACAAAATCGACCAATTAGTCCCCAGGGATGGAACACCTAGATACTTACAGTTGTATTTTTATGATCCTGATACTGAGTTAGATCATAGACTAAAATGGCCCAATCTTGATCGAAATATTACCGAGACGTTGGCACGTGTCCTTTCTACAAATCCTTATGTCAGGACATTTCGAAGTCTTGCGGAGCTAGGTCCTTTAGACAACTACAAAGTCACTCTGAATGCTTCAGTTGAACTTGATCAGAGGGTGTACAATCGACCAACCACATCTGAGGTTCAATTAACATTATTTTAGTTACAAATAACATTAATATATTATTTATGATAAATACTTATACTGTACATTTATATAGGTTGCCGGTATATGGGTTGAAGGGAATGACAATATCACTGCCTACAAAAGAAGTATAGTAGTGTACGATAGGTCTGAATATAGTGAAACTATTCAACCATACTTTGGATGTTACGACCCATTATCTTATCCTTTGTTTTTCCCTAATGGTGAGTCGGGATGGCATCCTAACATACCATGTGAAGGAGTATCAATCAATGAGGTTCATAATGATCACGTCAACTTTGATGAAGACATTGAAGGTACAACTAATTTAACTATATTTTTAACGTTCAAGCACATAAATTATACCATAAAGTAAATATTAATATAATTAGTTTTTTTTCATTCTATTTAGAGGCTAACCCACAAGGGAATAGGACAACCGTAGCCATGCGAGAATACTATTGTTACAAGTTTCAAATTCGCTCTATGGAGAACGTGCTTTTACTTGGTGGTAGATTGCTACAACAATTTGTTGTAGATGTCTACATAAAGCTTGAGACATCGCGTTTGAAATTCTACGAACGAAACCAAAGTAGGATAAGAGCTGATTTATACCAGGGTATTGTGGATTGCGTCCATTTAGGTGAAGTTCATCCTAACAGAGTTGGCCAACGGGTTGTGTTACCTGCGTCATTTATTGGAGGGCCACGCGACATGCGACGACGGTTTCTTGATGCTATGGCTTTAGTTCAAGATGATGGCAAACCTGATTTATTCCTAACTATGACGTGTAATCCTCAATGGCCAGAGATATGTGATAATTTGAAACCTGGTCAAACCGCTCAAGATCGTCCAGAGCTTGTTTCACGAATATTTCTGGCTAAATTAGAGGACCTTAAGGAGCAACTCTTCAAGAAAATTTACTCGGGGAGGTTAAGGCATACGTTTATGTAATCGAGTTTCAAAAGCGTGGTTTACCACATGCCCATTTCCTCTTGATCATGCACTCACAACATAAATATAATAATCCTGACCATTATGATAAGGTTGTTTGTGCTGAAATTCCTGATATTGTACGACATCCACAACTACATGCAGTTGTTGTCAAACACATGATACATGGTCCGTGCGGAAGTTTACGAATAGAGAGTCCTTGTATGCAGGGTGATCCAAAAGTATGTCGCTTTCGTTATCCTAGACAGTTTAATGAGCAGACAGCACAAGGAGAAGATGCATATCCGTTATATCGAAGGAGAAATAATGGAATAAAGGTAGACGTACGAGGAAAAACTCTTGATAACAGATGGGTTGTCCCTTATAACCCAAAGCTTTTAATGATGTTTAATTGCCACATGAATGTCGAGGTTTGCTCAAGTATAAAATCTGTGAAATATCTATTCAAATATGTTTACAAAGGACATGACAAGCAGGTTATTCATATTGATCCAGATGCACCAGCCGTTGTTATTAATGAGATAAAGAGATTTCAAGATGCACGCTACGTATCGCCCCCAGAGGCTATGTGGCGTATTTTTTCTTTCCCACTTTCTCAAATCTATCCTGCTGTTTTGGCCTTACAACTTCATCTCCCAAATAAGCAGATGGTCAGATTTAGAGATGATGCTGACATGTCAAAAATTGTAGAAAGGGAAAGAAATAAGAGAACCATGTTGACTGCATTTTTTGATACAAACAAAAAGGATGAAGCAGCAAGGCAATATTTGTATAAGGATTTCCCGAAATACTTCACATGGAAAGATTCCTCACGTTCTTGGAATCGTCGTATAGTTAGGCCACAAAGAGGTGGCATTGTTTCTGCTAATCCCGCTGAAGGAGAAAGGTACTACTTACGCATACTTTTGTCAAATATCAAAGGACCTACTTCTTTTGAAGATCTTTGCACAGTTAATGGTGAAAAGTACACAACATTTCGAAGAGCAGCTCTTGAGATAGGCTTGATAGAGAATGATGATAGTCTATCGCAATGTCTCACAGAAGCGTCTTTATTTCAGTTTCCCAATGCTCTAAGAAGGTTATTTGCAACCATAATGATTTTTTGTGAACCAGGAGATATTCGTAAATTGTGGAACGAGCACTTTGATGCACTATCTGAAGATCACCGATTCTATTGTCAAAGCGTAGAGCGCATTAGAAATATGGTTCTAACGGACATTAGGGCCATCCTGCAGTCTATGGGAAAAAATCTCGATGACTTTGATCTTCCAAAAATAACAGAACACAACTTACAATATGCAATTCATCGTGAGGTACAAGAAGAGTATGGGATAGTTGTGGAAGCTGAACACTTACGTGCCAAAAATGAACTTAATTCAGACCAAAAAAGAGTGTTTGATGAAATTATGACGCATGTGGATAACGATCGTCCAGGTGTGTTCTTTATAGATGGTCCGGGGGGAACGGGAAAAACATTTCTGTACAAGGCTTTGCTTGCTCAAGTACGTTCACGAGGTCTTATTGCTCTTGCAACAGCTTCATCAGGTGCCGCAGCTAATAACATGCCAGGAGGTAGAACGGCTCACTCCAGATTCAAGATTCCCATTTGTGTTAATAATAATTCAATGTGCAACATAAAGAAACAAAGTGGGGTAGCTGAACTAATTAGGTATTCCAAATTAATCGTCTGGGATGAGGCATCGATGGCAAAACGACAGGCGATAGAGGCAGTCGATAGAACATTGCAAGACATTTTAGGCGTTAGTCTACCATTTGGTGGAAAGGTAATGGTTATGGGAGGAGATTTTAGACAAGTTTTGCCGGTTATTAACGTGGAACTAGAGCACAGATTGTAGACTCCAGCCTGCGAATGTCACCTCTTTGGTCTATTACTAAAAAGATGCGGTTGACAATAAACATGAGAGCACTCAATGATCCTTGGTATTCAGATTTTCTTTTAAGAGTCGGCGATGGAACCGAAGAATCGATCGAAGGAAGCTATATCCGCATACCAGACGACATGGCAGTTACATGCAATAATACAGGAAATTCAATAACAGAATTAATCAATGCAGTTTTTCCGTCAATTCAAAGCAATGTGTATTCCTCTGATTATATAATCTCTAGAGCAATATTGTCCACTAAAAATGACAGTGTTGACGAGATTAATGATCAAATGATTGACATGTTTCAGGGGGAGGAAAAGGTTTACTATAGTTTTGATGAAGTTGAAGATGACCGCCACAACTTCTATCCGGTGGAGTTCTTAAACTCACTAACTGTTAGTGGTTTGCCGCCTCATAGACTTCGTTTAAAAATTGGTTGCCCCATAATATTATTGCGGAATATCGATCCGTCACATGGTCTGTGTAATGGTACAAGACTGATCTGTAAAGGCTTCCAACGCAATGTGATTGATGCAGAGATAGCTATCGGGCAACATACTGGAAAGAGAGTATTTTTGCCAAGAATACCTTTATGTCTTTCTGAAGATGACATGTTCCCATTCAAGCTGAAAAGAAAACAGTTTCCCATTCGACTTAGCTTTGCCATGACAATCAACAAAGCTCAAGGTCAAACAATTCCGCATGTTGGTGTTTATCTTCCGGATTCTGTATTTTCGCATGGACAACTTTATGTCGCTTTATCAAGAGGGATTTCACGCGAAAATACAAAGGTATTAGTACATCCTACCAAACGTTTCAAACAACACGGAGTATACACCTCAAACGTTGTCTATCAGGAGGTGTTACGCGATGAATGATCGGCTTGTGAGTGACAACGTAAGGAATTTTTATGTATTATGTCTTTTAACCCGTTACATTATAAATACAGTTAATAGATTTTATTACTTTACACACTTTGGTTACTTTTATTACGTTGTAGAAACACACTCGGTTTAACTTGTAAACGTTCTATTGAATCGGGTTTCCAAATATTTGATTTAAAGTAGTTACTTATTCCTATGTCTCACCGGATTATAAGCTATACAGTTAAACTTATACTTGTAAATTGTTCACTCCGCCGCAACGCGCGGGTTCCGTACTAGTATATATATATATATATATGATTGGGATCAGTTGAGAACTAGATTGAGTTGTGAGAACCGCGAGAATTACGACGTAAAATGTGAATTTTATTTTTATTTTTACACGCTGATGTAAAAACGGCTAACTCCGACGTAAAAACAATAAAAAATAATAATTGTTCATACTTTTATAAATATTAATTATTATTTAACTAAATATTTAATATATTAATTAAAAAAATTATAAACAGTGGGCTCGTTTCAGCTCTGGATCCGGTTCTAGCACGATAAGCATAGCTCAGACCCGGGCTCGTTTCCTAAACAAACTTGTTATTAGGCTCGGGCTCATTTAAACTCGGCTCGTTTCGAGTGTTTTTTTGTGTCGAGGTCGAGTAGCTTGACTAGTTTGCACCGCTAAGTATATATTATATTTTGTCAATCATAATGTAATTGTGCATTTTAAATTCAAAACTATTAATGTATTTTAAATGCTATAGTTGTTGGATATTATCATGGTAGTAAAAATCCTGCCTAGCCTTCGATTAATCACGGATTAATCGCTAATCGGAGGTTCACCGAGTAAACACCGATTAATCGCTAGTCGGTGACTGTCTAACGATTTCAGCTAAATTCCGACCAAACTTTGTAAATTTTGGGTTAGATTCCGACAAAAACCTGTAAATTTTAGCGATTAATCCTATATGCTTAAAGATGTGAGTCTTGGAAAGGGTCAAAACATGCCTACTTAAAAAACTACGTACAAAATGTGTATCTATACATATAAAACTGAAATTAAATATAAAATCTCAATACAATAAATCACTACTAATCTCGATTAACTTACCGACCGACTTGCGCCTAACGATTCTTACAACACTCGATATTATTAACTTAGTTTATTTGTATTTTATGTAACTTGACTTATGTAATTAGTTTAATTTGTGACACTAAATATCGAACATATTTGAACGGTTGTTTGGCAGTTAACTTTGAATCGGTGCAACCAAAACAACTATGTCGTTTCATTTGGTGCCAATAACAGTTTACTCAATGTATATATATGATGATCATTTCCATTGACAATCACCAAGGATCATATTTTCTATCATATTTTCTGTCCACATGCATCTCTCGCTATCCCTTCATTAGATATACTTCGATACTCATACATGTAAAAAAATATACAATATGATCAGATTTCCAACAAATCTTACATCAGAACAAAACCAGAAGATTCTACCCACAAAGAAATCTCAAACATCTGCTACAAACTTCATTCTACAATCATGGAATATCGAAGGAAGAGATCAAAGTTATCACAAACACTTTGTTACTATTGACATGGACAAGGACATTTGATGGATTATTGCAAAATCAGAGAAAGGGATGAAGCTACAATACTGATACAACAAGCAATGAAGGAAGGAACAAGAAATCAAAACAATGATCATAACTATGACGAAGAATACATGGTGCAAAGAATAGGAAGCGGTTTATGATCGGAGATTTGATATGTATACACTAGATTCAAACATCATCACACTGAAGACATTTCAATGTTCAAATGTATCAAAAATTCTTTCTGGGTTGAAACCATTTCTAGTGAATCAAAAATTCTTTTCATAACGAGCATTGTAACCATAGAAATTAAATCTGAACCTAATTCATTAAGGATATCGAGCGTGTTTTATACAGCATGATTAAACAAGAAGGCTCTTAGTCTAGAACAATGTCGCTTATAAGGTTACCATATAAGGGGACATATGTAAGATAAAACCACTCTTTTATGAACCAATGTTAGATAAAGCCATACAAACATAAAAGATGATGAATCAGGAAGAATTAAAGAAAGATAAAAAAAATTTGTTCACACATGAAACACGAAGATTAGTATCATTCACACAAGAATGACTACATAGAAACATATATTCAAACATTAACTGTGACAACCGTCACCCTCATATTTTAGCAAGTTGTCAATTATAGTCCTTCATGTATTTAAATGTTCCTCTTTTAGACCCTGAAAGCTTTGTCGTTTTCAAATGTATTAAAAGAGCAAACTCAATGTTCATCATTTGCAATTATTATTATTATGAATTATATCTACATTTTAATAAATAAAAAAAACATATATTAAAATGTTATTAGGATTAAATAAAAAAAAATATATAGTTTTAAAAGTTTTAAAAACTTTTTAGCTAAAATTTCTTAACTTGGTTAAGTTTTTATAAGAAAAATCTAACCAAAACATCAATAAAACTAACATGTCTAACTACAAGGACTATTTCTGCCAAGTGACACAAGTTTAAAAAAATAAATCTTTCCCACCTCTGTTCCATCGAAATCCGGCCAAGAAGTCGCCGCCGGCGACTTATTCCGGCAACGTCCGGCAAGTTGTTTTGTTAATTTTTAATACGTTTTAATGCAATACATTGATTCCTGTACGTTTCTTCATGTCAAGAGACAAAATTCCAATCATTAAAACGGCCATTAACGTGTTAATAATTGGATTTGAAAACCGGGTTTCAAGTGTAACCGCCGGAGAACTTTAAACGAATTAAACGCGATTATTACTCGTATTTTATACATACTGATTATTCCATTTAGTTTCTTCAAGTTTACACACCTCAAACCCATCAGAAAACTTATCAAAAATCGCATCCCAAAGCTTCCAATCGGCCATTTTTTTCCAGTTCTTAGTTCTTCTTTTTCGATCCGAAAACGCGATGTAAGTCTTATGTTTTTATGCCATTTTGTTCCTAATCATGTTCCGATCAAAACCCCTCTGATACCGAGCTCTCATCGGGTCGGAATCGTGTTATTGATAAGAAGCTAGGGTTAGGGTTTATGTTAGTAATTGGGGAAGAAGATGAAGTGGTTATTATTAGATAAATATAATTTGCATTCAAACTTGATAACAAAACAAACCTGTGGTCTAGTGGGTAAGGTCTGCGCATTCTACCCGACTGGTCCCTGGTTCGACTCTTTCTCAGGCCGGTTATGGCCATTTCTTTTTATTTTTTTTTCTCTGTTTTAATTATTTATATATATTTATATAGAGAGAATTACACAGATTGTCCTTTAGTTTTACCTGAAATTGCATCCTTTGTCCTTTTTTTGAATTTTTAACTCCCTATGTCCTTTCTTTTATACACTTGTTACACCCTATGTCCTTTAGGGTAACTTCTGTTAAAAAACTCCGTTAACTCAGTCATGTGCCCCTCACGTGAGGGGCAAATCTGTCTTTTCACCTTAAAACATGATAAAACTTAAAAAAAAAAAACCCTTCAACAACTGGACAAACATCATCAATTGGGTTCTCCTTGTTACCAGCATCAGCAGACGAGAGGGTATTCCCCTGATCCTGTTCAGATTCACACTCCGAGTCAGTATCCTCTTCCGTGATCCAGCCTTTCTCTTCCGTCCCATCAGCCAACTGATCGAAATTGAGGGTTTTAATTGGGGTTGGAATTTCCATAGGGCAAGTATTAATGATACAAGGGGATTTTTACGGGGACAGAAATGAGCTATCCGATTGTTTCCCCTGGTTTACAGCCAAAACAGCTTCATCAAAGGATAATGGTCCATCCCCTGGATTTTGGCCTTCATTTCCTTCACCACTCGATACCAACATCGTGTCAACATCTGAGCGAATGGTGTTAGGCGCCTGAGCAGGGATAGGGGGGAGGGTAGAGACTTTTTCGTGTAGGTTGATGATAGACGGATTTTGGATGAGATCATTGATGCAAAGGTTTGTTAGGGGTTGACGATTACCTGGGTTTTTGTTTGATTTTTGCACTCCCCTGCTACCTTGAGTTGAGCATTACCAATATCTTTAAGAGAATGGAAGTAAGCCAGATGTGAAGAAGACAAATCATACCGATAATCCACAGCTGACTTTATTAATCTCTTTCTTTGCCTACAACGTATCACCAATGGCAGAAGTTACCTCCTCTTCTCCTTTCTCTCTCCTCTGAGCTCATTCTCTCTCCTCTACCTCTCTCTCTTCCTCTCGGCTCTGCGTCTCTCTCTATCTCTAAAGTAATAATCATAGATGTGGGGTGTTGAGGAGGTGAGGGGTGGGTGGAGGAGCTCGGCTGCCGGAGCTTGGCCGGAGGCGGAGGGGCCACCGGCTCCCTTTCTTTCCCCTTCTCCAAGTCTCTCTCTCTCTCATAGATGTGTGTGTGTATTGTCTGTGTTTGTGTTCTTGAATTATTATTATTATTATTATTATTATTATTATTATTATTATTATTATTATTATTATTATTATTATTATTACACATATTGTCCTTTTGAGGGTGAAAAGACAATATTGCCCCTCACGTGAGGGGCACGTGTTCCACTTAACTGAGTTTTTTAACGGGGTTGGGTCTAAAGGACATAGGGTGTAACAAGTGTATAAAAGAAAGGACATAGGGAGTTAAAAATTCAAAAAAAGGACAAAGGATGCAATTTCAGGTAAAACTAAAGGACAATCTGTGTAATTCTCTCTATTTATATATATATAAATCTTATAATATTTATATAAAATTCATTTTTGATCCAAAAATTATGAAAATTTAGATGTAGCTTCTTGACAACTCATAGAAAATTACCAAATTTTCAGTTTCTGAAAAATAAATTTATTTTCGTATTTTATTAATTTAAATTAATTTAATCATAATTAATTCATTAAAAATTCGTTTTTAATGATTTAAATCCCAAATTTTATGGAAAATTATTTTTAAGGATCATGAACCTAAATAAAAATTATTGGTTCTGAAAACATTTATTTTTATTAACTTTCTTATTTTTAATCATTTAAACATTATTTAAACTCATTAAATTTGTTTTAAATACAAATAAATTGAGAAAAATTATGGAAAAATTATTTTCACCATTATACATCAGAAAATAATTATTTTTCATAAAAATATCATTTTTGGATCATATCTTGTATTTTTAGTTTATTTACATTTAATTAGATATAATTAATTATTTAGTTAAATGTAAATTATTAAAATATGTTTTATGGATATTTTTCTATAAAATAGAAAATATTCCTATATGTGGAAACATAGTATTATAATTTCCTTGTCACGAATTAAATATTAAATCATGATATACTTTGTTTAACAATTTATTAAATTCAAGATATAATAAAACTTCATCTTCCCTACATAAGTCTAGCAACCCTAATGCCCTAGATTATAGATGCCTTAGACTTTTAAGTCATTTTCCTCATTAGTATTCTTAAACATATAGGTTGAGTTCTTCGGAATTCTTAAGCCTTTTGCGACGAACTTTGTTGGGTTTATCGCTTTCGCAAACTGTGAGTATATCTTTCCCCTTTTTCATGTTTTACTATTTTGGGGTGATTCATGTACCATTATTATTATTAAAAAACTATGTATACTTTGAAACGTAATGTGCCTTATGTGATGCTTATGTGATTTGTGTGAATTGAAACGTAATCAAAATCATTAACCATGGGCCGAGCATAACAATGAGTAGTACTACGATTTACATCCCTTGTGTGATTATGGTTTCATTTGATCCTTGGTCATTGTTATGTGAAACTTGAAACTTGAAACTTTGGGGTGATACTTGAAACTTGAAACTTTTAGGGTTGGTTTTGATGCTTTTATTCTACTAATTACATATTAGCAAACATCATGGCACAAATATTACAAACGATTCTTGAACTAAATCAGGGTATGCTCACCAATACATTATATGTGTTGACAAAATTATTTTGTACATGTTTCAGGTTGATTTTGAGACGCTTCTTTTAAGCTTTTGGATTTAATATAAGCTTTGATTTTATTGTATTTTAGATAGACTTGACACTTTAGAATTATTGTTTTTTTTTCTTTTCAATGTAATAAACAATTTAATTCAATGGATTCAAATTTACACTTTAGTACCATGAGCTATTGAACAATCGTCACTACGTGACACCTCGATGTTTCCGCCATCGGTTGGGGTGTTACATTATCATTGTCAACAACAAAACCAAATATTGACTGGAAGGAACTAATCGTACGTGCTTCAGAGTTTCAGTCAGTTAATCACCGCATGGCTTTACTAGACCTGTTGGAAGATGTTGATTTCGCACAATCTTACAGATTCAGCCTATACTCTAAGTTCAACATGATGATAGATTGGTTTCTATTAGAGTATTTAAGGATAGGAGTGTGACACTCGGCATGTTCAGCTTAAACATTTTGAGAACATATAAGTCCACTTTAGCGAAAAACAGTTGTTAACATACTTAGCTGAGTCAGGTAAGTCTGGTCAGGTTAGGATTGTCCAGTGTTCAATGATCCGGGGGATCATTGGGGAGTCAATTGGTAGTCACACTAGGCTCGGGTCCCGTTGTTGGTGAAATTACACAAACTGAATTTAGTATGATATGTGGATTGTTAACATACGTGTAACATAACATGATAATGTGAGCTACAAAGGTATGAACATAGTTATACGTGCTTATATATGCTTAACATGTGTTAGGATTGCATGTTCATATGTTAGGATGTGTTTAAATGCGTTAAAACGACAAAATTGGAAAATCTGGAAAACATGGGTTCTGGTTCGACCAGAAGCGTGGGGTCGAACCTGGGATTTGCCTTGGTTCGACCAGTATGGTGGGGGTCGAACCTGGGATGGAAAATAACCTTTAACTCATTCGACCTGTATAGGGGCGAATGTGGGTACATTCGACCCTATGCAGGGGGCGAACGTAGAACTGTATAAATACCATACTTTGTCATTTTTCACCATTTCACAAATCCTAGACGCCTCTAAACACTCTCTAACGATTTTAAGCACTGAGGAAGGAGTTTTTGCTCTTGTTTTTCATAACCTAACCTACAAACATCATCTAATCAAGAATCCAAGGTGTGTTCTTAATCCAAAACCCTTTTTAATACCTTTTGATTCGTTTTCAATTAGTCCTAAATGTCCAAATCTGTTTCAAGGGTGTTTTTATGAATAAAAACCTATCAAACACCTTTCTAAACAAAACCTAATCATTTAACATGGGTTTCCTTATCAATTAACATGTGTTAATGGAATATTATGTGTTGTTATGTGTTATTCATTGGTTTGCTGCTGTATAGATGATAGAAACATGATCTAGGGCTGCTATTGATAGTGGTTTATGCTTGGTTTAAGTTATTATTGGATGAATGTTGATATTATGTTAGTTTTGGGGATTTTGATAAATCTAGGGTTCACTATATGATATGAATATTGATAAGACGATTTGGGGGTTTTCATAAACAAGTAAAACAGAGTATTTTGAAATGAACATGAAAGGATTTCAACAAGTTTCCAAATCGGGTAAAGTTTTCATGCATGATGTGACATTTCCATAATCTTACCATTTTGGGTAAGTGTCAAAACGAACTGATTTTGGAGTAGAATTTGTAACGACCCAGGTGGCGCAGCGGATTAGCATTAACAGGTTTAATTGTAATGATTACATTAAACTGAATTTCAATACTAATGAAATACATAAAATGTAGCCATAGCATCCTCTTCTTATCCAGATCTTCTAGTTGTCAGCTTTCTCTTTAATAATCTTGTATAAATACCTGACCACATGCTTAAAGTACGTTAGTATTTTCATACTAGTGAGACATGCCGAGATTTTAGACATACTAATAATAATAACTCAAGTTTAACAAACATACAACTCTTTCTATATGGTTCGGTCATTCTAAGGTGGAATATATTATCGATGGAGCACCATACAAATGCTTATTGTGGTTCCAAACCTCTGCTTGGTTCAGAAAAATATATTCCCGTAATACCAAATGGATCCATTCTACGTGATTTCTATTCAACCGAATTCTATTATATAACATGATCATGATTCGATGATATTCTATTAACAACTCGATAACACTTTTATAATATAAACCATATAAAATATAACGACCGGACAAGCATGTAATCACCCCAAAAGCTTTATAGTAAAAAGGGGAAGGGTCATGTACTCACCTTTAATAATATTCTTCTGAATTTTGTATGCTATTCTCTATTGGTATATTTCACGATAAGTTGTACCTAATATATTTTGTAGACATTAGCGCGTGCAAGGCTTATGCATGTGATAACTGTGGAGGACAATCCTGTAATATTATATTCTTTTATATTCTTGTATTTATATATAAGTTGGTCGGTAGATACCCGGTTAGTATTAACGTCCCACACGTTTCACGTTTATAATAATAATAGTAATAATAATAATAATAATAATAATAATAATAATAATAATAATAATAATAGTTATAACTTAACAGTATTCATACCTCCTTCTCGGTGTTCAAACGGGTTCGAACCCAGGTCGGTTACGATGAAGACTTGTGGTGGACGACCGGTTTTATTATCTTTATTAACACAAAAAGGTGACGGGATCAATGGATGTAAATGAGATGTTCGTTGTTTGAAGGGTACAATCGAAACCCGAGCAGATGACAGTCACCGGAGATGGTGACAGGAGACGGAGATGGTGGGTTGGAGGTGACTCACGAAGGTCGGCATCATCGAGGGAGAGGTGGTTTAGTCGGGGTACAGTTAAGACCCGGTCACCGAAGATGGATAGGTGACCGGAGATACGGACAATTGCAGGTTGTGGGTTGTTAACTGATCGGAGAAGACACCCAGAGGGAGTCATATTTAGTGATAGGAACACTGGATGTCAGGACTGTAGGTGATGGTCCGGGTGTTTGTTGGTGACTCGCCGGAAAAGAACTCGGCCGAAGAAGGTGACCCGAGCCCTCCCTCTCTCTTATTTGTTTGTTACACGTTATAATCATTATGTTCATTTGGATCGATGTTGTATAGTGAATGTGTATTTATATTAGATATAGGGATGGATAGATGGTATGAATATGGACATGGAGTGTTTAGATGGAGATGGCTGCGTGTGTTATAATATTGAATATGATGTGTAGTATATATAATAACTAAGGTGAATGAATGTAGAGATGTTAAAGAACATGTGGGTGGTCGATCATGATTACATGATGATTCAAATGGGATATGTGGTTCATGCATGTAGAAAGATAAGAATGAATGGATATGTATGGTGTGCATGTACTTTAAGCAGAGAAGGAGAGAGCATGCATGTATCTAAGGAATATTATAGGAGTTGTCCATGTGCATGTATAATATGGATAAGGATATAACTTGGACAGGTGGGTTATGGTTTTGGGCGGATAGTTCTAGTGGGCCGAGATGTTTACCGGGCTAAAGGGGTATTGAGCTTTTACAAATGGAGTCCAATTGTTATAGGCTAATATGTTTTGGTCTTCTATTATTGGGTCGGCTCGATATATTAGGCCGATTCCATTGGGCCGGATTAGCTTAGTTATAATATTAGATAATTATGTTAATTAATCATAGATTATATATAATTTCGGGTACTTAACGACGGGGTGTTACAGAATTGGTAGGGTTTCGTAGGGATATGTTAACCATACTTGACTGTAGCATTTCGTGGTGTTTCGTGATGTTTTCGGATCGTTTTGATGCGTTTTGTGAGACTTGTAACTGCAGGGGTCGAACCTGGCCACATTCGAACCCACGTGGGGTCGAAAGTGGGGCACAGGGGTCGAACCTGCAGCATTGTGGGTCGAATCAGCCTCTGTTAGGTCGAATGTGGAATTTTTAGGTCGAATTAACACATGTTAAGGTCGAATGAACATGTGTTAAGGTCGAAGGAACATGTATTAAGTTGTATGAACCTGTGGATGGGTCGAATGTGTTATTAAAGGGGTCGAACCAAGGTCCTGAGGGTCGAACCTGGACCTTGGGGGTCGAACCTGGACCTGTTAGACACAGATTCGACCCTACGATGTCAAATGTGTGATTTTTGATGCAAACTAAGTGTTTTATGCTTGAACCTTGCGTGTAATCTATGTGTACTTGATTAGTTAGTGTAATGGGTCACCAACGGGATGTCTGGTCAGTCTAGTGTGTCGGTTTAACAGCTAAAATGTGTTTTAAACATACTTGGTCATGATCTGGGCAATCGGGGACTAGATAACCATGTGGTTGTTAGTCGGGACACTTATGTGAACTTTTTGATAGAGCTCCGGTAATTGGGACTATCAAGGACGTAGCTTTATTCTTTTACTAGAAGAACGCAACCTAAGGTGAGTTCACGGCCCCACTTTCTCTGGTTTTACTTTTGGGGGGAGAAAACATGCGTTGAACTGTGTTTTGAGAACTTGTGTCATACTATGGGTTATTTTGGGTTACTGTACGATCTTTTAAAGTCCCGGAGGAAACCATGAATGTTCGGGGTAGCACAGCGGGGGAAATGTGGATAGATCTATTGGGCGTGACCTGCCCCACTCGTCGGCTGGGAGCCGGGCGGGTGCATATTGTCTCGACCTTGTAACTTGTAACATTATTCGGGCGGCTTGAACTTGTAACATGCTGAACTTGCCTAAGCGTATCAAGTAATGGTTTTCCAATCGTAGTAGTAACAACACATACGCCTAGCTAGCGTACTTGGGTTTGAACATTTCATAGTATTGACAGGTTGAACTTGGTAACACTTTTGGAACTTGGTAACTTTTATTGAAAACCTGTGACACGGCGTCTAGTTTAAGTCTTATGTTTTGGAAATTTTGAACAAGAACATGTTTCATCTTTTGGTTTTATTTTGTGACATTGCTTCCGCTGGTTTTCAAATGATATAAATTTATGTTTTGGATTTACGTGTGTCTCATATAGTGTTGTTTATTGTGACCGTTGACTTGGATCCTGGTTTGTCATGCGTCTCGCGGTAAAACTCCGCAAGTAGGAATTTAAGGGTGTGACAAGGAATGGCAAGGCCTATTCCCCTGTACATGAAAATGGACAACAAATAGAATTGGTGGATCTTTATTTAATAGTTAAAAAAGAGGGTGGTAATGAACGAGTGACAGAAAACAATTTATGAGTATTAGTAGCAAAAGATCTTGGCTTGGAATGGCATGAAAACTAAGTCATAAAAATGATTTATGCAAAGTATTTGGATGTGCTTCACTCACATATAAAGAACACAAAACACACAAAGGGAACAACCACCATCGTTACCAAAGGAACATGGTGCAAAAGACACATTTCATGTAGGAGCAAATGTTCAAAATCATGCGGCAACTAAATAAGAAGATCAACAACACATAAACTATCTTCTATCAGGAAGTAATTGGAATGATGCCAAGAGACTATTCTGTTAAAAATATAATAACATCTTTTATATTTTACAATTTTATTTCTTTTATAAAATATTTTTTATATAAAAATAAAACATGTTGCATAAGTTGTGCAAGATTGGGCTCGGGTTGTTGTTGTTGTTTGGTCCAGAAGGGGTGCAGGCCCATTTCGTGTTGGATTGCAGGAGCCCAATATTTAAGGTTGTTGGCCTTTGGCCCAGCTTGGTTGGAGAGTGGTGATGTGGCAATTCGTGTGAAGAAACACACGTGCCTTTGGTCCGTTGGATCATTTTATTTCTGGCCGTTGATCTTGATCAAAGAAACACATTTGATGAAATCGTCCCTTTATCACTTTTGTCATTCTCTCTTTGTCTCTCTCACTTGTTCATATGATCTCTCACTTACAAAATATTAGGGTTTCTGTTCTGATCATCTTGATCAGAACTTAGTTTGTTTTCCTTCGTGTATTTTGTTGATGATTATCCTGTTAATAATCATCTGAGGTTTTGAGTACTGTAGTGAGGTTTTCTTGTATTGTTTGTTTACATTATGAAAACTTTCGGTTCTTGGTGGATTAATAAAAGAATAATCTGTGCCGACTACAATTTTGACATATTCAAAAAAAGAAAATTTGATTTCTCACAAGTTGTGATACTAGGCATTGGATGAGGCAAACAACTCACTACAAAAGAACTACTCTAATCTAAGTCAAGTTTAGGGGAGTATGTTGGATATTATGATATAAACTTAACGTAGTTTAGTTGTGTTTTATGTAACTTGTGACTTATGTAATTAGTTTAATTTGTGACACTAGATATCAAACCATTTGAATGGTTGTTTGGCAGTTAACTTCGAACCGGTGCAGCCAAACCAGTTGTGTCGTTTCTTTATCAAACATGCATAACTCGTTACAATTTTTTATTAAGTAAAAAAGATATATATAATATATAGAAAAATCCAATTTTATTTTTAAATTTTTTTCCTAAAATATCTCAATGTCACATGGGATGACACATGGCACACTCAAAGAGGAGAATGCCTCTTTGAATGCCATGTCATTAAAATGGCTTTAGTTTATTATATGTATAGATGTGTAAATGATATTTATATATACAATTTTTCTTTTAAATAAAAAGTCAGCTCGAGCAGCGACAAGCTAACCGGAGCTTTTGGCAGGAAAAGCCCAAACTCAATATTTTAGCTCGTTAGGCTGGTGGGTAAGCAGACGGCACCAAGCCCCCGTCCCCCATCCTTGCCCCCGTCCCCAACCCAACACCGCCCCGCTACCCCCGTCCCGGACACCCCCGTCTCTCCCGTCCTTCTTGAGACATCAGGGACGGACCAATCACCATCACCCACCAATGCCTCCACCAACCACGTGCCCCCGTCCTGGACACCAACACCGCCCCCTGCCCCGTCCTGCCCCGTTCTCCGTCCCCCCGGTCCCACCTTTTTCCGATGTTTCATCCCTTCCCCCGTTTGTTTACCTAACAGCCTTTGGAGGCAACACTTCACTAATTATTTACCAACAATCAATGAGAGAGAGATAGAGACAAAGAGAGAATATCACGGTTACCAGCACGGTAACTAGTAGCAGAATTTAGTTTACGGGACCACTACCAGCATGAGTGGCGACGGTGTTATCGTGCTGATAGTGGGATACCCGTGACCAATTCGGGCGACGCCCCGTCCCCTTACGGTAAAGGAGCCACCTCATTTACAACCTACCTCCTAACTACCTTTTTTACCTTTTGCGTTAGCTCTTTTCAGTCACACACTTTACGCACACACATCAAGTTGTTTCTTTTTTAATTTTCATTACTAATATTGTATATACTAGTTTATTCATCGAGAGCTTCCCAAGATATACAAATCTAATATGAAGTGACAGAACGTATATACCTTAAAAGGTACAGTATGTTTTTTCCAGATTATTTATTTATTCATTCATTTATTTGTTTGTTTGTTTTTGTAAATGATCAACACTAGATAACTCATAAAACATACTTCTAATTCTACATGTGCACCTCTTGCTCGAGTAAAGTCTCTGTACAACTTTGTCACTTTCTCAAGACACTATAAAGTTGCGATGTGAACATGGAAAAAATCAATCAAATTGGTATCAAATAATATGTCATGATGATAATGATAGGACATACTCATGTGTAAAGTGAGCATATGTGAAAGAATACAATCAATTACCTTTGGTGACACTGAATAAAATAATATTCGTACCAAACTGACTACATTTGTGAATATGTATGTTGTTAGTTGGTTCTTATATGTAATAGTAGGTTTAAAAACATATATACTATCTTAACATGATTAGTGATTTGCCTATAAATAATTTAATAAATTATCTGAACACAAACACACTGAATATCTGTACAAAGCTATCATGGCTACCACCTCAACTTTATAAAAAGGAAACATTGTCGAAGTAGAGTTGTATGACAAAATGACAAAAATGGACGGAGTCATTCAAAATCAACTTAAATAGGTCAGAATTTCGATAAATTAAGTCAAAGCATAATATTAAGGAATAAAAAAAGCTACACTTTGGGTTTTTTTCAGTTCTCTACACTTTGGATAAATTAAGTCAAAGCATAATATTAAGGAATTAAACGCTCGTTAATTTGGTATAATTTTGTCATTCACATGGGAAAGAAAAATGCAACTCTAATAGTTTTGGAGGGAATTCAAATGTAAGGATGGTCTCATCAAGTGTCATACGTCCACACCTCTATTCTTTTATATGTTTCAGTATAAAATATATGCAAACCGAGCCGGTCGACATTTCAACGTATGTTTAATTCAAAACCAAGCGCGGTCAGATATGATATATTCTGGTTCTTTTAAAATACGTTTCGTACCTTTCTTACGCTCATTTATACAATCACATAACGTTTTCTTGATTTCGAGATATAGTGTCGTGACATGTTTTTTAATCTACTTTTCGGTATAATTTAAAAATGAGTTGTCGCAACCTCATACGCTTTTCTTTACGTACTTAATCACGTCAATATGACCGTGCCGCCACCGCCAGCTAGTCAGTATTGACACATAACACCTTGAACAACTTTTAAATACATGTACTAATTTGAGGACACTCACATTTTACATATATAGCTTACCCCAAAATTACATCTTAATATTCCGGCATTAATTGACAATTTTTGCCTTTTTCTTCGGCAGCCATCTTCTGGTCCGCCTTTCTCAACCAAACACACGCCAAGACATAACTCAACACCAAACTAAACAACCCACTCCCCAACCCAATGCCAACAATCATCACCAAAGACAATCCATTACCATTCATCGGACCCATAGGGCACCCATAAAGATCCTCATCACCCGAATAGGACGTCACATCATAACCAGATTGGTTTCCGGTCCGATTCCTGAGGTTCTCAGGAATTGGACCGGACAACTTGTTGTCAGAAACATCAAAAACCGATAACCGAACCAATTTGCCTAGTTGGGGTGGTATTGGGCCCGTGAGATGATTGGAGGAGAGATTGAGGGTTGTGAGGTTTACAAGGTATTGGAATTCGGTCGGTATTGGGCCAGTTAACGAGTTGTTTGAGAGGTCTAGTGATTGGAGACTTGTGCAGTTGGAGATGTAGGGTGAGATTGGGCCATGGAGGGAGAAGTTGCTCAAGGAAAACTTGTAGATTCGACCGTTGTTGCATGTTGCACCCACAAGGTTCGACGTGGAGCCTGAACATGGATTAGCGAGGTTGGGTTTGGTCCAGTTTAGCAAGTTGTGGTTGGGGACGTGCATGGATTGGAACAAGTTTGTTAGGCAAGATTGGTCATTGGGATCTTGTAATGATGGAGGCAAGAAAGCATACATTAGTATGGACATTAGTGTGAATGTTGAAAATTCCATTACTAAATTGAAATAAAGTTTGTAGAAATCAATTTATTTGGTTGAAATAAGGGAGAATAAGTAAGGGTGGAGAGAGGTTTGGGAAATAAGAAAGGTGTAATTGGTGTGAGTTTGAGTATTGAATGGAACATGTGAAATGGATAATGAGTAGATGTTTATAAAAGTTTGAAATGAATGGAAGAAAAGGATGATTTTCTGTAGGTATTGTATCATGTGATATTAAAGGCATTTTCATGCTTATTAATGAAAATAGAAAATGCAATATATGATTCGAAACATTTGAAACATTGTGGAGTTACTTGGTACTCACCATTAAGGTTGACTCCTTTTGGAGCCAACCAAGTAGCATGATGACTTTCGGACAACATTACAGGACGTGATACAGACATATATGTCTTAGAGCCTCCATAGTGGAAGCCAATATTAGCGCCCCTCCCCCTTTCTTTGATTAGCTCCACAAAAAAGGGTGTCAAGACCCAAGTTTCAGGCGCTAAAAACTTAACGCTCCAGACCATTTTTTCAAATTTAGCGCCCTTTAGTGCCCTTTAAGGCCCCACGTAATGGTGTTTGGGGCGCTAAAATTGGATTAAGGCCCAATTGGCGCCCCAATACAGATGGTCTTAGTCGTGGAGCCAATGTTGCAAGGGTGGACAAGGACGGTATCTTTTCGTAAAGGCACGCATGACCTTACTCCCGCCACAGATATCATGAGATACATGATCAACCATTAACAAGCAGTTGAACACTCAAAAATCCCTATAGATGTTGATTACATCTCTAAGGATGACAACAAGTTCACTTTATGAAGTAAAAATATCTCTCATGTGTACACCTCTAACAACTCTCTTATATAGTTATATTAAGCATATACTGTTTCAATGCATGGCTTTGACCTCTACTAAACAAAATGAACCCTCCAATCTGTCGAACGTTATCATTAACCCAAGGCATGAGCCGAATTAACTATCCAACACTACAACAAAAATGGCTTTTAAGGACCTTTAGTGTGGGACGCTTGTAAAATAGGGTCCTAAAAACTATTTAATAGGACGAATGAACTTTTGGGGTCCTTTTATAATATACGCTACTAAACCGGTGTCCTAAAAAGCTATTTAATAGGATGGATGATTCTTTGGGGTCCTATTATCACACAACTTAATAAGACACTTAAAAGGTAGATCCTAATAAAGTAATTTATAAGACCTTTAGTTGTTGGTGTCTCATTATGTGGTAATGTAATATGACACTTGATTACTGGGGTCCTATTATAACATAACTTAATACGACACTTTGTATTTAAGTCATAAATATACGATATTATAGGACCCTTTCTGGTCGAAGTCATATTAGAACATAACTTAATAAGACACTTGGCACCTGGGTCATATGCCTTTAACCTTTATAGGACGCTTAATCATTGTGGTGTTATTATAATACACCATAATAGGACACATAATATTTGAGTCATAAAACATGAGTTTTATCGGACGCTTACTCGCTAGAGTTTTATTATAACACAACTTAATAGGACACTTAACACTTGGGGCTTATAAAGGTTAACATTTATAGGAGACTTAATCATAGTGGTGTTATTATAATACACTGTAATAGGACACTTGATACTTGAGTCATAAAACATCAATTTTATAAGAAGCTTATTCGCTAGAGTTTTATTATAACATAACTTAATAGGACACTTGACATTTGGGTTTTATAACTTTAACCTTTAGAGTGGTGGTGGAAGGTGGTGGTGGTGGATGGTGGTGGTAGGCGGTGGACGGTGGTTGGTGATGGTGGTAGACGGTGGTAGTAGGCAGTGGATGGTGGTGGGGGTGGTGGACGGTGGTGGCGGTACGCGTTTGTGGTGGTGGATAGTGATAGTGGTGGACAGTGGTGGTAGAGAGTGAGTGGTGGTGGACGTTGGTGATTATCATATAAAAATATTAAAAATCTGATAAATTTATAACATGTATATATTTTTGTGTATCAACAATGTAGATTCAGCAATAGAAAATATGATGGTATCAAATATTGCGAGTCATGTTTTTTTTTCAACCCATAATATAAATTCCCTCCCACTAAATTTATTCCCCCGCCCCTCCTTCAAATTACCTCAAAAGTCAAAATTCCCTCCCATATTCACTCACCAAATAATCATCCCAAAAACAAACGATTGAAACCCTAACCACCATTGCTCCACTCTATTAACCCTCATAAAACTTTGACGATTCAAATCCCCATTCTCCACACGTTTAACCCCCATTCCCTAACTTCTTTCAACCCTAACCCCAATCAGACCGTTTACAATTGCTCCATATTTGTCAACCCTAACCCCAACAAAGATAATAATCAAGAACAAGAGGAAGAAGCACATGAACTCACCTTTGAATGAATTGGATAAGACCCCCGTCTCCATGGCTAAACCAAGAAAACATCCAAAACCTGACTACCCATTCAACAAAATGGAATCCTATTAATCCTCGTAAGTTCTTTTTTCTTAACATTTATAGTTTCATTCATTTAAATCATCTAGTTAATAAATATTTTTGTGTGATATGATAACAGGAGCGAAAACATGTTGCTCGAGCTAAAACTGGGCCAGGTAAAACATTTGCTTACTTGCTCCCTTTGCTTCAAAAACTCTTATTAACGGATAATAATAATAATAATCTTGTTCCGAATGAGACAGGTAAAATTGTATAAAGACTTGATTTTTATTAAAAAAATACTTGTTTTTTATTTTAGTGTTTATTTGGGGGTGTTGGTGAAGAGGTTTACTCAGCGCTGTTGTCATTAACTGAGTTGTGTAAAGTGCAGTTGAAAGTGGTTCAGTTGACTGGCTAACTGAGTTTTGCGGAAAAGGTTTGGGTGTTTTACATTTATCTGAAGTTTTGGTCATGTTTTGATTGTGTTATGTAGTACTTGGAGTTGAAATGATGATGTTTGGTTTTGTGTAATGGTTTGTAGGCAAGGGTCTGGATATTTTGGTTTCAACCCGTGCGTGTGTTCAAATGTGCTTATCTTCGGCTGTGCTACAGGCGAAAGAGACTCAAGATTCACTTTTGGTTTTGTTTCTTTGTGAGTTTTGAATCCGTTGCAAATTTTGTTTTTACGTATTGTTTTATACTGTTCATAAAACTGTAGGCACGTCCCTAGACCATGGGCATGAGAAATAGTGGGTTCATAATAAATATCTAAACTAAAATATCCACAACGTGTTTTCGGCGCGATTTTCATTTTTAAAATTCGTGGACTATTGTTTGATTATCATTTTTCAAATTGAATGTTTAGGATTGAGGTTTGGATCATTTGAAAATTTGGAATATAGCGGAACCGTGAAGCGATATGCTATATCAGAGTAAGCTTGGGTCATATTGATGTTTTAGTTAAATTACTCTTTGTTGACACTTGTTTATGCAACTACTGATTCGCGGTTTTCAACTTGTAATCAGGCGGATCATATTTTCACTAATGGATATGAGAAGAATCTTAAAGATCTCAAAGCTCACATTCCTAAATGATGTCAGTGCCTTCTCATGTTTGCTACCTCAAGGTAACTAACTATATAATTTCACTCTACTTCTATGAAGATATAATATTTAAGCTTATAAAGTAAAACCAATAGAAGACTTTCTTCTTTAAGATTCATTTATAGTTGTGTAACTTTTATAGTGACGATGTTGAAAGTTTGAAGAAGCTATATGTACACAATCCCACAATCCCTACATTCTTACTTTACCAGACAGTGACAGAAAGGATGAAATCGTTCCTAAAATTGTGCAACGATTTTGGGTAAGAGCAATAATTTTTATCTTTTATTATTTTATTTTTGTTTTGATAGCTTCTTATATAATGCTTGCGCTCGTCGCTACTTTTATATTTAGATACAATGCAGCGAACGAGATAAGCTTCTACACATTCATGCACTTCATAAACTTTTATACAGTATTTTCATAATTAAGTTAGTTATATGTATTTGGAAATGGTCTTGTTTTTTATACTCATACATATGCTTAGCTTGATTTTTTCTTTTATATATTTTTTTGCAACAGGTCATAAATTTTTATACAGGTCATAAATTTTGTTAATTGAATTGGGCGAAATGGCCTAGTATTTAACACGGATCAATCTATTTCAAACATAAGTCATTTTGACTACCAAAGGCTTTTTGTCTATTTAATTTCTAGATTCTATTTATGCGACATATTGATTGTATATTGATTATGTTGTTTATTACATGGAATTGAAATGGTGATGTTTGGTTGTGTGCTTTGGTTTGTAGGAGACTACGTTAGTAGGGCCTCTGGATATTTTTGTTTTTACCCCTGCGTGTGTTGAAAGGTGCTTATCATCGGTGTGCTTCGGTCGAAAACGATCAAGATTCGATTTCAATTCTTGTTCTTGATGAGGTGAGGATCTCTTGCAAAAAAAAAATCATGTGGTTTTGTGGTGCTGTTTAATATTTACAAATCATTCAACTGGACTGTTGGGTGATAAACACCAGGGCATGAAACATGGGACCTTACACCAGGGCATAAAACATGGGACCTTGGGATTAAGCCATATGAACCAGTAAATTCTTAATAAAAATGTGGCACAATTAGATTAAGCCATGTGAACCGGTAAATACTTAATAAAAAGAAAATGAACACTAATGTTTAGGTGCAAGTGGGTGTATTTGTAACTAAATAGTTGATTAGTTGTCAATGAATATATTTGTACAAAAAGCACAAAGTCCAAATCTTTGTAAGATCTTTTATATGTATGTTTTAGGATTTCATTGATGCTACCTTTCTAACACCCCAACCGTGTTTTAATTTTATTTAAAAGGTTTAACACATTATAATAATTTAGTTGTTGATGTTTATAGTGAGGTTGTTGCTGTCAGAGAAGGCAGGATGGTTGTGCAGATTGTGGAAGAGCTCTCAAAGAAGCAGCGTGTGATATTGTATATTTGTTGCAACAAGTTAAAATGTCTAGGTTTTTTTAGTCAAATATAATATACTTATAGCTTAATGTAGTGTAACTATTAGGATTTTATATGTTGATGGCTTTTTATTGTTTAATAAAAATCAATATTTGGATGTTCATAACCATATCTTAAAATTGTGTGGATGTTTAAAAGAAAGCGTCGTATCATATGACTTGTTAAGACTTTGAAATTTGGTCCTATTAAACTTGTTAGAACATTGTAAAAGTGTTCTAATATACTTTTCTTAGGACGCTATATGGGTTGTTCATAGACATTATGCGACCATAAAATTGGTTTCATAATCTTATTTGGGATATTAGGACCCTTTTCTTTGTACTAAAGTACCTATAATTTTACATCTTAAGGGTCCTATAAATTAATTTTTAAGGACGCTTGTATGTGTATTAAAAGACTAAAAGTAGGTAAGCACATGTTAGAACATTGTAAAAGTGTCCTAATATGTTTTTATTAGGAGTTTTTTGGGTTGTTCATAGACATATTATGCGACCATAAAATTGGTTTTATAATCTTATTTGGGATATTAGGACGCTTTTTAAGTTTTGGGACTTATTACGACCCCTTTACATGAAACGCTTTTACCGTTTGTTCTATTAAATAAAAGGTCCTATAAAATACCATTTTAGGACGCTTTTGTGCGTACTAAAAACCCATTTTTGTTGTAGTGCAAGATGGTCCTAGGCTTTAGCTTGTATCATCAATTAGTATAATGATTATATTTCATCACATATTGATTATATTCTAACTAATCATAACTATGGGTTTTAATGGGGTTTCAATTAGTATAATGGCAATAAGGAGTCGAGGGTTACATTGTGGAGAAGATATTAACCGTGCATTAGACACATATACCATGGGCATCATATGTTGTATAAAGGGGCATAATGGGAAGAAAGGGGGTAAAATATAGAGATTTATACTTTAAATAAATAAAAGGGTGAAATAGAAGCAAATTTATGAATAATTCCTATTTTTTCTTATACATTTGCTTTATTTCATCACATTATTGAAATAAACGACGGCAATAAACGCAATTAGTATAATGATTATATTTCATCACATTATTGATTATATTCTAACTAATCAAAACTTTGGGTTTTAATGGGGTTTCAATTATTATAATGTCAATAAAGGAGTCGGGGGTTACATTGTGGAGAAGATATTAACCGTGCATTAGACACATATACCATGGACATCATATGTTGTATAAAGGGGCATAATGGGAAGAAATGGGGTAAAATATAGAGATGTATACTTATGCCTCTTCATATGCCATCTTAAAAAGGAGAGCAAATTACCTTATGAGAAAGTATACGGTATAAAGCCCCTTAAAATAAGAAGCGTAAGAAGCCACCAGAGATTGACACTTGTCAATTTAACCTAACCACAGTTAAACCACAATTAAACCTATTTTTCCTCTTCCTGTTCTAGACCTAACCCATATCATTTTGAAACAAACCGATCGTTCGAGATCTGACCACCACCACCACCATCACCGCCACCACCATCACCATCACCACCACCACCACCACCATCACCACTACCACAACCACCACCAAACCTGCAGTAACAACAGCACCACCAAGGGAATTAATTAAGAACGAGGATACCAGCAGCATGAACAGTTTCATGCCAATTAGTTTTTCATTGCTTCTGAAACTGTTTCTTCTTCTACTGATCCCTCTCGTTAATATCGACGGATGGTGAACCCTAGCTGTTGCTGCTTTCTTTTTCATGAGATGGGTGCATTTTGTTTTCAAGGAAGTGGAGTGGGTGAGAGGTGCGTTTGTTTCCAAGAAGGAGTGCGTTTGTTTCCAAGAAGGAGTGCGTTTGTTTTTGAAGGCCATTTTTGTGGATTGTGAAGAGTGCGTTTGTTTTATTTTGTTTTTCAAGTTCAAGGTGATGATAAGGTGCGTTTAAATAGTAAAGGGTGCGTTTGAATTTTGATAAGTGTGTCTGAAATTTGATGAGTGCGTCTGAAAATTTTTTATTAGTTCGTCTGTAAATTTGTGAGTGCGTCTGAAATTTTTTTATTAGTGCGTCTGTAAATTTGTGAGTGCGTCTGAAAATTTGATGAGTGCGTCTGTTTTTCACCAATTTCATCTTCTTCATCTGCAACTCTTTTTAACCTAATTTTTATGTTTTAATCATCCTTAATGAAACAAAATTCAGAGTATTCGACAACTATTTACAATTTCATAATTGTTCATATGATTAGTTTAATCCTCTGTTTTTGATTATTTTTAGATCAAATACTAATCTTACGTTTTTTTCGTTTATTGTAATCGATTTTTTTTTGTTTTTGAATTGTGTAATCATTCTAAACATGAATCGATTTGAAAACGATGAAAAATCAGTGTTCAATTAGTTTTGTTGTTACGATCTGGAATCGATCAGTTAAAATTAGACGGTTTTTTCCTGTTTTACCCTTGGTTAGTTTAACCCAAGTATGATTAGGGTTTTAATCTGCATCATTAATCTAATGGTCCAGATTGCTTCTTACGCTTCTTATTTTAAGGGGCTTTATACAATATCTCTTCCCTTACCTTATTGCCCATCTAGAATCTATATATATATATATAAGAAAAGACTTTTGCTGACGTGGCGTGCAATGGAGGCCCCAACCTTGTGCCACGTGGTATCATAATGGAGAGTTTTTGGTGTTTTTGAATTGTTTTCTTTTTTAATTAAATTGAGTTATTTTAGGAAAAAAGAATTTAAAAATAAATTTAAAATTTTCTCTCTCATATTTCCTTCCATAACTTTTAAACGTTTATATCTTTTATATACGGGATTTTTTAAAGAAAAAAATTACACCAAATTAACGAGCGTTTTATTATCTTTCCAACGAGTACCATAGTGCTATATAAAAAACGGAGAAAAAATCTACTATTTTTTGTGGGGTTTCGTTCATACAGGAAAAAAATACACAAAGTATTCATGTTATCACGTAAAATTAGAATTTGTGGGGAATATGAGTTATTACTGATTAGAATACTATGAACATGCAATGATTAGAAAATTTTGTAGTTAGTTAACTTGAGCCATTTGTAATAGGTTATCACGTAAAATTAGATTTAGCAACCCCGGGACCCTCCCGGGGTAATCAGCTAGTGTATTATATAGGAGTAAGTATAGAAGTATAGGTATAGATATAGATAATATAGATAAACGCGAGAGAAAATTCTTGTGATAACAATAAATAACGGTTACTCCGTATTTTTTACAAAGGAAAAACAAAAAGGAGTGAACATACTTTGGGCTGGGCCCAAGAATTTATAGAAAATTAATGAGGCCTGGTTCCTTGGACTTTGGAGGATACAATGTTGCTTTGAAACCGGATTCTTTTAAGAACAGGCTTGGGTTTTGATTTGGTTTCCGTGTGGTGTTAATGAAATTTACTTCTAAAAAAAAAACAAATTTGGTTAATTGGTTTCAGTGTACTTGGCATGCATACCTTTATATTATGTGTAGTGGAAGTGGAATCACCCTTAGCTCCATATGGGTGATTCTATTGGCTATTGCATGAAGTCCATAGACATATCTACACATTTCAGACTTACCCCCGTTACCACACTATGTCCAAGCCTTTAACCTTAAGAGTTGTTCGGCGCCTCTATGGGGTAGTGTGGCCGTGGATGCCACACCATTACACACAACCTCAATGTATGACATGTGGCATTATCATATTTCGATAATCGTAAACATATTGAAGCAAACAGTTTGTAGGTTTTTGGTTTCTCTATTAATTCAATTATACTTATCTTGAAACTTTAATTTTGATTTACTATAGGTTTTTAGTCATGTTTACTTATTATTAGAATATATTAATAATACAACTGATTGGAACAGTGATTTTGATTCTGCCCTGATTTTCTAAGTTGATAAATATGTTCTATTTCCAAATAATTAACATGTTGTGTTGGTGGTGTAGTGGTGTAATCGTTTGTCTTATAAGTATTTGGCCCGGGTTCGATTCCTGTAGGCTTCTTTTTTCCCCCTTTTTATTGTAAACACTAGATGATACGTGTCTTTTTCTCAGCTATTTTCTTTGTCACGTTTTGCAACCCCAACCCCGGTGTTTGACGCGTGTTGCATTAAGACTTTAGTATCTCTCTATACATTTATTTTCCTTTCACTTCTTAGTTCTTTCTCTTCACATTTCCCTAAGGCACCACCGATCACCACTCTGACTCCCATCGCCGCCTCTGCTTCCCGTCTATCTACTCCCACCACATCACCGGCCACCACCGTAGACTCTAAAACAGTTACCGCACGACCAACGGGGATGACAACTGTTCTATTAACTTTATTACCGTACCAGAACTAGGTGGTTCGAGAAGTTTTGTACGCACCATATATCTATTTTTTTAGGTACAATTTCTTCTTCAATAATAAACGTCTGTAACTTTCGTTGGTTTTTATGTTAATTCCATGTTCATTAGATGATGTTTTTGAGTTTAGATAGTTTTTTTTAATGGGTTTCGTTGATTTGTTTGATTGGATCTGTGTCTGGAGTTTAATTGTTGTGTTGTTGACTAATCTTATGCTGGTTTTGTCTTTATTTGGATCTGAGTTGCAGTAAGAAGCGGCTTGAAGATGAGTTGCAGAATCAATTTGCTCGCACAACGCGTGACCAGTTTCAGATGGTTGCATTTGTAGATTGAAGGTATGTTCTTCTTTGATCTGAGATGTTTCTTTTTCTTTCTGTGCCCATTGCTAGCAAGTAAAGGTAAGTTTTTGGTTTAGGTGGTTGCATTTGCAGTTTGTTTATGTGGAGATTGCAATGAATTGAAGATGAGTTCTTTGTTTTTTTGTCTCAACTTATTGCATTTGTAGTTTTGGGTTCCTGTTGTTTTGTTAGTTATGTTCTTATGTTTCGCTGAAGATAAAGCCAGAAACGTTGTAATGTTTAACCAAAAGTCAGTTTCCCCTACAAATGTATTGGTGTTAAAGTTTTAAGCACTTTATGGGTCAAGAATAGAATGAGGAATGGTGCTGCTAATTGGTTTTTATGGAGTCCCTTTGGTGTTGGTTAGTCTCACTAATCTTTATTCAAGCAAGCTAAAAAAGCCATTCAACATGTATTATACAGTTTATAACTTCACAACATCAATTAATTTGATTGCTTTGATTGATTAAATAAGAATTAAACAAGGATTAAAAAAACTTCTCTTTATATTTTTTTTATAAAGACACAGTTCAATTTCTCTTATCCTAATTGCACATGAATTTGAGACCATGTCCCTTCATGGAATATCCAAAATCCATTTGACTTTCTTTTGATTTCTATGTTTTTTTAAGATAGATGACCACCTATATATTGAATAGGAACATCTCGCTTATCGTCAATTTCACAAACTTTTAATGATCAAGGCAAGAGTTATTAGGAAATCAGTGCCTTTGGCTATTTAACATTCCAAAGCGTGTGCTTTATTGTGGCTACTACATTTATAAACTTCTTATGTGAAGGATGTTTTAATGTATCAACTTTTACATATTGTTATTGCCTTCCTTTTCTTAATGTACTAACTTTTATTTGGTTTTGGTCCCTCTGATTCACTTGCTAGGATATTTTGGGGAAAGATTATGCGGTTGCCTATGCTTATTACATTATGACGGTTGGCTGAATCGTCGTGTTATTGAATATGATGTCTAACCACTATAGACCCAGCGGCACGGACGTTGATTTCTTTCCAGCCATATTTATTCGGTAAGTCTTTCCATCGGTTTAAATGCGTAATGTAAATAACTTAATAGGCGAGTGCAACTACTAAATCCAGTTAACAACTATCTTCCTTATCTTTAGCAAAGGTAAGATTTATAGCAGTTTTCTTTGCTCCAATGACATGATGGACGAATGCTTAGTTTTATCAATAGTTAATAATTTTGGATCCAAGATTAATATTGGATCAAGGATGTTTGTTTTTGCTTCAAAGATGTTTGGGCGTTTTACAGAAGCAAATGACAAAATTAGTCTTTGATGTGCTTGCTTTTTAGTAGTATATACACATTGCCAATAACAATTTGTAACTGTGATTCAAGCTTTTGTCTGTTTAATCGGACTTTTGCATTCAGATTCCACATTTATTTGGTTTTATCATATTTTATTATGATGATAATGATGATGATGATGAATATGTATTGGAGTTAACTTAGATGTTCAATGGCTCCAAAATTATTACCGTATTGAAGTTCTCTAAGGACGATCACTCGCATAGTTTATACTAAATGCGTGTTTAAGGATATTCCTGGTATATGATACAGAAATCTCGTGTGGACTTGGTTTTAAAAAGCGCCCCCCACACCAAGGCGAAACTGATGTGGCTTTTCAGCACCTTGAGTAAATACAAGAAGCGCCTAAAAGGCGCATATTTATGGTTTTTTCTGGGGGCGTTTTCCCCTAAGACTTTTTTATGTAGAACAATGTTGTAACTTGGGTTTTTGACTTGTACATTAAGGTAATATATAAATATTAACCTTATTATAGCTATATTTTGGGTAAATTAAACTAAAAACCTATGGATATATATGGTATATATATATATATATAATCATCTTGCGCCCTGATTTTTGACCTCATCGCATTTGTGCGCCTAAAGCTTTATAAAACCAATCGTGTGGTAAAGAAGATAGAAGTTAAAGATCGCTAATAGTGTATAAACATGATGGATTCTATAAAAGTCAGAGATATTCCTATCTTATGGATGGAAGGTTATATATATATGTGTGTGCATATTTGAATTGCATATCTCAAATTTAATGGAGATCAATGATCAGGTGCTTGGGATGACACAAAACTACAAATAGTAAATGTGCATTTGTAGGAAGCGAAAAACACTATGTGGCACGTACTACGGAAAAGGAGTTGGAGCAAACTGTAAGCATAATTTACCATTATTATTATTTTTGAATAGATGAATTAGAATGTTTGATTATACGCAGGAACAACCGGTGATTGATGCGAAAATAAGAATGAGACTACATGAAATTCAAGATGAAGAAGAAATGATGCAAAGAAGACAAGATGCGAGTTCTTCAAGTAGCATTATTGGTGTGTCCTGCTAAAGTACCAACTTTTTTTTGGATCATTAGGGGCAGTGGAAGCTACAAATGAATGATGATAGATGGTGGTACATGGACCGGTCATAACAGGCGAAAGAATAGGGTTTCCGCTCTATGGTCGTGAGTAACATACTCCATCCTTCACGCTCTACTTCCTTGGCTGTTGTTTATCCCGAGAGACAAGTCGTATTGTGGGTGATAAAGGGCAAAAAAAAGACATGCATTGTAAGGAGAAGTGAAACACAAAGCCAAGCATGTGACTCACCTATGTCGCACTGCTCATTCAATTATCATATTAGGGAAAAAAAGCCAACTTTCATAAAATCCTAAATCTGAATAGAGGTTAATATTACATGTTTTTTATTTTTTTTAGCTATGACTTTATTTATATGTCTTTTCATAGGTGGTTTACATTCAAAAGTCTTGAAGTGAGATGCAGTTAAGGCATGTTGTTGATTTCATGTTGGTAGGTTTTTAAATTGTGAGGCATGTTAATGCTGATTGTGGTTGTTGTTGTGTGTGTAAATTGTTCATCATTTTTGTTAAAAGAAAACTAAATGCAGGTTATTGTAGCTTCTGTGATTACGATGATTATTTTTAGTCATAATTCTGTGGAAATGTATTAGTTGAATAGTTGTGCAGTGGACCAAATGGGGATGGAAACTATAGAAACCAGATTTGAATGTGCGGATGTTCTAATGTATGATTTTGGGTTTGTTTTTCATGGTTGCCCTTTATTGTTTTGTGGCTATTCATGTCACCCTTGTCCAGATTTGTTATATTGACTTTTGGATTATTTACTTCTACTGATGATTAAGTGAATTATGGTGTTGTATGGTTTCTAGCTCATTCATTTTTTTTTTATGTATAGTCTTTTAGTTGTGGTCAAAACAGCTTCGATTAAAATGGCCAATTTTGGATGATCACACTCTTTTTTATAGATAATTATTGTGTGTAATATGCTGAATTTTGTTTTGTTATCGTCTGCGTGCGTTCTCATGTATTATTGCGGGTATGTTTTTTTATGGTTATTGGTATTCATGTATGATTGCGGGTATGTTTTTTTGGATGGTTATTGGTATACAACAGATTCAACGGTCGCGCAACGCGCGTACGATAATACCACTAGTTTATCTAAGTTGAAATGGACATTTTAGTTGTTGGTTTGTTAATTTCACTTGAGTGTTGAATAAAAATATAGTCATAAACGAAAGTAATCAATAGGGAATATTCCTAAATCCTAATAATGCTTCTGAACAAGGGATCTTAGTTGTGATCCAGGCTATGTCAACCTTACTGGAGACTCAAAGCGCACATTGAATATGGGCCTTTTCGTCGCAAAAATTGTTTTCATCTTACAATTTATGTATCATCTGTTTATGCATATAAAGTTTTTTTTTTTTCTAGATTCAGGGTCCGAGAAAGCCAGGATCCAAAGCCCTCGCTTTATTTTACCCCCTTTAAAGCACCCTAGTTGTTATTATATAAGACTAGTAAATTGCGATGGGTACTTTTTTTTTGCGCATGTTGGGTGACGGGTTTCACCTAATTTACTTTTAATACCAATTTGCTAAGGCAACAATATTCATAATGAGCAAGAAAGTAGACGGCATTATAGACAATACCCGAGTATAACTATATAGATATGTGTTGCACATTGCCACCTCTATCAAAAGTTCAAAACCCATATATCTCATGTACAAATAATGTTTAGAATCTTATTTGAAAATGAACTCGCACAATCACAAAGCAAAAAAAATATGACACATGCAGTCAATCATATACATATTAAATTGGAATTGGATCTTGATAAAACATTATATTAACAGAGTCTAAAAAATAACTCATGTACCTCATCTGCAACAAAGATGAGACATACATAAATGGCACCCAATAGAATCACTATATACAAATCATGTAATTTTGAATAGGTTATTGTAATTTTCAAACATGTTATTGGTTCTGAATAAAAAACATGTATGGACAAATAATGAATTAAAGAAAATATATTTAAACAACAAAAGGGCATAAAGGGAAACCATTTTATGTTCAAGATAATTTGAATTAAGACTCTTCATATGTCATCTTAATTTTTGTGAAAATTACTAAACTATTGATTTAGTTTGCTTAATAATGTGTTATAAATAACTAGGTTACAATCTCGTATATTAGACAAGTTGATAAATTTAAAGTTTATATAAGTAATAAAAAGTTATGTTTAAAAAAACATATGCATTTCATGGTTGAATAAAATTGGGGTATTATACTATTAGAACAAAATATATATAATGTAATTTGTTAACATATACAGTCATCAAGATACGTATTTAAAAAAGTGAACATTTCAGTTATAAATTATGTTAAGTTAATTTTTAAAAACACTTTTTTTTCAAATGGTAATTAACTTTGGTTTTTTAATACCACCTATCTTTTATTATTTATCATATTGTATTTTTACAATTATTTACCACTAAACCACATCAAATGTTTAAAAAATTTTAGAGATCACTTACAAAAACAATTATCATCATTATTTTTTATTTTTGGTATTTAGCTAACATAAGTTTAAACTTGATGAAGTTTTTAAGTTAAAATATAAGTTTATTTAAAGTATTAATAATTACTTTTATATTAAATTTATTTGGTTAATAATATAATAACTATCTTTAATTAAAAAGTAATTATCCTTAATTCGGTAAGATAAATATCAGTAATTAAGTAGGGGGGATTAATATCTTTAATTAAAAGATAAGGATTCATAATTAAGTAGTAAAAAGATGAGAAAAAACCCAAAAAAAAAAAACAGATGATTCTCATAAATGACACGTGTCTAAACTTATATTAGTGTACTAAATTATACCCGGGGAACGTCCCGGTATTAAGAAATCTAATATGGCATATCAATTTTGCATATGAAATAAAATGATGTGCTTTACAGTTGCATGCAGTAAAGCTTCGGGTAGTACCTAAACAAAAACAATTAACAATGTATCTCCAATGTTAACGCTTAACCTTAAACAATGTATAACTCTAATATTAATACATAACCTAAAACAATGTACAACTCCAATGCTAACACATGTTGAAAATAGAATTCATATTTACAGATTTGAACATAATTAACGACTTGCCTATACATGATTAATGAATTACCTGAACACTTCGTGTTTTTTTCTGTATGAATAAAACCCCACAAAAAATTATCGTTTTTTTCTCCATTTTTTATATAACACTATGGTACCCGTTGAAAAAATAATAAACCGCTCGTTAATTTGGTGGATTTATTGCTTTCAATTATATAATAGATTATAGACAATAATGTATAATAGATAATAGACTTTGGATTAAATTTTTTTCTTATAACTTAAACAGGGTGACCCTATCTTAATATGTATGTAAATCGAGTTGATAGTTTTTTTTTCTTTTTTTCAAATATTAAGTTATTATTATTATAAATAATTAGTATATAAAAAAAGTACTCGATCCGACACCTAACATGAAAGAATTTTATTTTATAAAAAGGAAAACAATTTGTGAGCTTTATTTATTTGAAATAAAAAGCTTAGTCAAATGCCTTTATATCTTACAAAGGAAGGAAAGGAACAAAAGCATATCACAACCCCTCTCTTATCACTTATCAAAGCTCGTTCAAGACATATCACGACACTTGTATAATTTTATATTTCTCATTAACTTGTGATAAATAGAAAGAAATAAATAAATTCAGAATATATAAATGGTTTGATTTAAAAGAATATATAAGCTTCATACAAGATGTTTTCTATTCTTCATTTTACATAATTAACATGTGTATTGAATCGCAGTTCATTCGAACAAAATGAGCATGCATGATTCCTAGTGTTATGGACTTTGCGTCCAATATGGAATGACCAAGTATAGCAGCAGTTCATGACATGCGAAGAAGGGGTGTAACGTACAAGTTTATGTCGCATCATGTGCAATTTTATATGTATCAAGTTTACTATCACGTACATTGCAAATACTGGATGACCCAAGTGTAAGTTGCTTGATAGTATGTTCTTAAAGATGTGTCAAACTAATATACCGTGCATGATATGTACAATCAGTAGCAGATCAATGATTTATTTTTTTGGCGACGATCAAAAAGATTAATCGAACTTTTATAAATTTATATGGCCGATTGAGATTTTTGCTTACAAAAGACACTAATTTTTTTAACAACGGCGCACGCCCCCACCCATACATATGACTTTGCCATTGTATATGATCAACATCATAATATAACATGACTTGTCAGTTATCGGACTTTGATAGTAATTAAAATGCTGTTAATAACTTTTCATTATGATTATGCTAATTTCAAATTACAGTATTGCTTAGTTCATTAATTTTTAAGTAATGCATTAAAGAGTATTAAATATATGAATACATATACATAACAGATATTTGGATTGTTCCTTTTGTGATGATAGCCCTGAATTAGTAGACCACCTTTCTACGTACCGGGTGTACAATGACCATTGAGGTGTGGTCAAAGATAGCAAGGTGGTGCAATATCGCGCCAATATATGTGTTTGATGTTAAGGACCTTTTGGAGCTTTACAAGAGAATCGTAGAGAACAAGAAGAGGAAAAAAGTTTTGCATGGGATTGTTATTGCTACTATGTGGGGTATTTGGATGGCACGGAACGATAAAGTTTTTAATAGGAAGGTTGAAGGGCTACGGAAATTGTTGCAAACATCAAGTCGAAGGCTTATTTTCGGTTTAAACACAGCCGTCTTATAAAAACATTGTATGGGTTGAGTGGTGTAAAAATCCTATGTATATGTTGTAATGGCTTGTTGAGGACCAGTTACATTTGTTTAATAAAGTTGATTGTTAAAAAAAACGTAAAAGATATTCGTATTCCAAAAGAAAAGTTAACTAAAAGAGAAATACCGAAATAACTTAAAATCTGCCAATTAAATAATTAAATAAAAGATAAAAAGCACTTTCATTTAAACATTATTAAAGAAAATAAACACTGATGTGGTTATCTAAATATAAGACTATTCGGTGTGCTCCCGGGGAGCTGAGTTGGAAGCCGGGGAATCCGGGAACACCGCCCCCCCCCCCCGTAAGATTTTCGGGGAAATAGTGGAAAAACCACCGCCCCCACCGGATGATCTGATTGGCCCACGTGGAGAAGAACGTTGGGGGTTTTTAAATTCAAACTTTATTTATACATATATATATATATATACATATACACATACACACACTCACTCTTGCAGTAGGGAGACGAAGAAGATACAGGCCGATTCCGGTGGAGGCGGACGGTGGCGGGGTTGTTGCAGGTGGAGGCGGACGGTGGCGGGGTTGTTGCAGGTTGAGGCGGACGGTGGCGGTTGCAGGTTGTTGCAGGTTGGCGGCGGACGACGAAGATGATGAAGACGGTGGCGGTTGCAGGTGGTTGAAGGGATGAGGATGAGGATGATGATGATGATGAAGATGAAGTTTGGGTTTAGAGAGAGAGAGAGAGAGAGAGGGGGGATGGGTTTGTGAAGTTTGGGATGATGATGATGATGAAGACCGTTCACTTGTTTGTTTGTTTTTTTTTTTTTTTCATTTAAATATAATATAGATTAAGTAAAAATAATAAAAAAAGGAAGGGGGAATGGGGGAATTGGGGGAAGGCATTTCCAAACTTTAGGGGAGAAAATGGGGGAAATGATGTGGCGCTGATGTGGCAGTTGGGGGAGTTTGGGGGCACACCAAATAGTCTAAAAAGAGACGTTGAAAAGCAACGTGCTATTTATTTATGGCACATATTCATCTCTGTACCCATTCTATGCTAATTTCCTAACACTTATATTATTTTCGAGAGCGACTTTTCCTTTTAGAAAATTGTTTGCGTCATCAACTCTTTTGGCGACCTTAAATATTCGTTATCAAAACGTTATATCAATAGGAATTAAAAAAAAACCCGAGATTAATTATATAATAATAACATACCTTTTGATTTGAACAGTGATTTCATTTTTACAGATTTTGTATAAGAATAAGTATCTTTGATTTGGATAATATTAACAACTAATTGCAGTGGTGTAGTGGTGAAATGAGATGTTCTATAGAGATGCCACCCGGGTTCGAAACCTGCCCAGGCATATTTTTTTTTCCTGTTTTGCATCCGCTTTGAAACACGTGTACACCGCCCTCAACCAGCACCGACCGACAAACACCGTCTAGCATCATCATCAAAAACCACCTAAAAAACACCGCCGTCAACCACAACAGCCATCAATAATTGTCATCTAGAAACCCCAAATGACCAAAAGGAAAAAAAACACACCCAAAAGCCCTCAAACAAATAAACCGAAGAAGGAGAAACATACGGTTGCTACAAGTCCCGGTGGACTCTCCTAATCTCGCATCTGAAATTTCCCCTCTTTCGAGCGACGGTTTCGTGACTAATTTTCGTGTTCAAACTAAAGGTAGATATTACTCCTAATTTGTACAGATTTACTGATGATTGCCTTAATGTTTGTGATAGGTAAAAGGTTGCGGTGGTGATGGGGGATGTAGCTGCCACGATGACGAATTATAAGTTATTGCATTCGAAATTTCCCCATACTCAATCGGTGAGGTTTTTTGCTAATCTCGGTGCTCGAGTTTGCTGTTAAGATGTTATAACTAAACATATTTACTACTGAATACCTCAATGTTTGTCATAGGTCAAAGGTCAAAGGTTGTGGTGCTTAGAGGGGGCTTTGAGTGGACGGTGTCGGCGGCTACGGCGGCGAGATGAAGGAACTTCTATTATTTTCTGGACTGGAGAGAGACATAGTGTGTTTGGGTGTGTGCCTACGATGGTTGGGTAGCTCCAAGGAAAGATAAATGTTGAATGATGAATTGTATTTGTGTGTTAGTAAGATGTTTTTGTTTAGTTTTGTAGCTTATAAATTTTTTATGCAGATAAGATAACATTATTTATTTGGATGTACTTAGTGGTATGACTTTATGAGTAGTTTTATTAAATTTCGTTCATTTGTTATGTGCAAGCGGTTTTGATGTTTAGTGGGTTAGGGTTTTAGGATTTTCTTTAAAATATGCTACCTACATTTTTATAAAAGATAATTTATTTTTATGTTTAGAAATATGCAGTTGAATTTACCACTTGATTAATGCGAGTTTGATGCAGCCAACTCCGCGTTGTACACAAAGTTGTGTTCGCTCTAATTACTAACAAGTGCATATTTAGGAAATTCGATTAGCACTACTAAGGTCATAACAATTTCTTTTGCCTCGCTATTTTTGGTATTCGATATGAAAGTTGGTGGTTACTTTGGTTGAAAATAATTCGCCTGCGTTTTAGTGAGTAGTGACACCTAAATCATAAGGCGCGCAACGCGCGTAGGTGAATCCCACTAGTTACATTTAAATCTGAGACCTCTACCATTGAAACTAAACCTTTAATCACTACGCCATCTTTTAAAGTGAAATTGTCCGTGGTAAGAAAATTGGAAGTTAGGATTATCATTTGTCAAATTGTCTATACAAATTATTATTGAGCAATGAGTCATATTTTGGAGTTTTAAAATACAACTTGTCTTATTTTACGGTTAATAACAACTAAGTTGTGTATGCATACTCAAATATAAATGCACATATATACTAGGTAAGTTATCTATATTGTACACGAGCTCAATGACAGATCTTGAACATTTAAATACGTTAGACTGAAAGTCACAGGACTTAATTTTTTTCCTACCGTTAAGTTTTGAAATGATAATTCGGCTTGGGTCGGTCAAACAACAAGAACTCTAAATATCCATTTATCTTCGGTAATTCAAATTAACGTTTTCACAAGAAAAAAAAACAAATTTTAATAAAAAAGAACAAAAATATAAATGAAAATGTGAGAGAAATGATGAGTACCTAAAAGAGGTATCATAATCAACCCGACTACCGTTATCTTGAAAACAGAATGAATGATCTTCGGTTTTCCCATTATAATTCACCTAATTCATCAAAACTAAATTCAATAACTGACCTATGCAAATCAAACTAAACAAAAGTAGAATTCGATAACTAAGAGCACTCACAACCCATCCATCAAAAATTTGAGAGTGTATCCCCAATATTTTAAAAAGTGATTTTGAGGGGTTGTGAGTAGAGGAGAGAGAAAAGATTACTGTTCATCTGTATGTTTAAAAAGCTACTATTCACCATCAAAATTTTTTAACAATTTTTGAAAGTGGTTGTGAGTGGAGGAGAAAAAATGTAATGATAAATATATAAAAAATATTATTTAGTTGAGAATGAAATAGAAAATTTAATTGTTTTTAGTATAATTTGATGAAAAAACATCAAACTATAATAAAAAAAATCATGAAGCAACCACTAACCTATTGAATAACCCAATACTTAAATCCAATTGAACAACCCAACTATACACAAATTCAATAGAACCCCGCCAGTTGAATAACCTTTGTATCTTTGGCTCTCCCATGTTGCATGAAGTCGCGCACAATCCACAGATCACAACCATAACTCACGGGTGTTGTTTTTTACGATTTGTTTAAAGGTTAGGGTTTTTTAGGGGTGAGGTTCTTCAGTGTTCTGGGTTTTTTGTTTAGGTTTTTTTTGGACTTAGTAATTGTTTGATACTAATAGATTATGAGTTGGCTTAAATTATGGGCTTTATAAATCAAGAGTAATGGTTTATTTAGACTAAATGTTCTTATTTAATAAGGTTGGGTCAGATTCAAAAAATCAGGGTGGGTAGGACTCAATACTTAAAATTTTTTTGAAAAATGTCGATAAAATAACACTTATGGACGAAAGTGCTAGACGAACCGCCCAACCTGGCTAATGTGACGGTTTTAGTAAGTTAAAAAAGGGAGTTTTTACCAAAATGTAATTGAGTTTAAATCTTTAAGAATCGATAGTTGTTTAATTAACTAAAACCTACACAAAGGGAGCTTTTTATGCAAGTACCGAGTATCGAACCCAAAGACAACATTTTTACTACCCAGTTTTTAAGTTGCCAAATAGTTATTAAGTTGCTTTTTAACTAGTGATCTAAAATGCTAGAAAAGTAACAGCAAGTTGAACCTTAGAGAATTATCAATGTCGAAATAATATTGTTGCTTCGGGATTAAAATTACTTGGTTGAAACAACAGTAAATAAATAGTTAAGTGGTGTGTCTAAAAATCAAGCCTTCCGCCCTAACTTATAGTCGATTTATCTTCTTGAGGTTATTATAAAGGTCTCCCGTCCTCGTGAGCTCATTTTTCAATAATGGAAGACATATTACCCAAAGATGCGACGTCTCACCCATGAGATATGCATCACCCAAACTGCGATATTGGATATGGATGATCAAGTAATAACATATCAATGCCAATAAGGCATGATTGAAAAGGGTGATACAAAGTAATAACGTGTAATAATGCCAATAAGGCATGATTTTAAAAGGTCATACAAAGATCCAAGAACTGATAAGCACCTCACACTATAAGTAGCCATCATTTTGTTTCAAGTTTTGATACTTAAGTGGTTTTACAACCCTAAGTATAACAATGAAATTTAGGACTAATAGTAACAAATCTTAGTAAAATTCACGGGAGCATGTAAGAAAGTAGTTTCCACATGTTTTAATTGAATTTGAATTAAAAGAAAAACTAATTCAGAAATAGAAGATAAGCTTTATTGATCGTAGATAAGAAAAACAAACAATCACTTATAGTTTCAACTAGGTGGTTTCCCGCGCGTTGCGGCGGGGACGGTGGTAATCGGATATGTTTATAAGTAAGCTAATCCATCTTGAAAGTTTGCAAAATGTTACCTTCAAAGACAACCTTTGTCCCTGTAACCGTTGGCTACACCGCCTTTATTCTGAGACCGAGTTGCCGTCATCGATGGTGGTGGTGATGGTGGTTTTGTGTGCTCTACCGAAGGCTACAAGGGTGGCAAAGGTGAGCAAGATAAGTGTTAGTTTTGCCATTGTAGGTTGCTGTGTTGATTGGTTGTGGTGGTGCTAGCTGGATATGTTATTAGAAGAAACATATGGTGTACCTTATATATATATATAATACGTATAGTGACTTTGGGTTTGCATGGAGGTTCATACGTGGAGTAGTGTCAACAATAGGTATGATTTTGGGAGTGTATAAGTGTATATATATATATATCATGAAATGGCTCCACGTATATGATTCTCTAATTTATTTGATTCTTAAAAATAGTGTAAATTATACTAATAAGTTGAGTCGGTCAAGAAATGTTAAAGGATAGTCAAAATAACAGTCAACCTTGGAAGGAAAAGAAGACAAAAGAAGCTAACCGTAGTTTAGTTAGATATAACCGAACCTTAGTTAAATACTATTCATGGACATTTTCTTTTGATATATAGTTAATTGTAATAAAAACTTGGATGATTATTTACAGTCTAGTACTTGATTAAGATAACATATACGTAGTATATTGAATATTAAATTTAGGATCAAACAATGTGCTACCAACCTACCACACTAATTGTGGTATCCCTTGCAAGCTAATCTAAGGGTGGATTTGATTTGATCTAGAGTTTCGCGTCTTCATATATGTGTATTTTAACACACAATGTAATCTCTATTTCTCTATTACCTTATTAAGGACCAAAGGTGGGTAAAGTTGTAATTTCCTCACATTTTAAGATGCCATTTGAAAGGTTTATTGCTTCTCACCCTAAATGTTATGAGAATCTTTCCTATACTACCTTTCTCTTCCAAAACCACTTGTACGTATGTTCAGTTTCACGTTCTAGCTCACCATTATCATCAATGTTCAATTGAATGCTTCAGATAACCTATGCCTCTTTGTAACCGTTTTGGTAATGGTTATCATTGCTATTAATACTCAACGGGCCCCTTCATATTTCTCTAAACCCTACATCTACTCACTATTCTTAAAAATCTACACATAAAGATGCATTATCACGATTTCTCCGGTTAAGTATAAGAGCATCAAAACTATAAGTACTTTTCAATAAGGTGAATAGGTAAATTTTGACTTTTGAAACCTATACTAAATAAATGCATACCGGATGTTCGATAAAATGTCTGCGAGGTTATATGCTTTAGTGGATATTAAACTAGGGAAAATTCTTAAGTAAGAATACTCAACTTAATTTAGTAAGGAATATGATTTCTTCTACAAATATATTGACGTGTGATTTTGATTTTTTGAAGCTTGATTATTATGGTTTCCAACAATTGTTTAGCATCGTGCTTAGCAAAATCGAGTCCCGTGTTGTATAGTCATAGGGAATGTATATATTTGTTCTTTGTGTAAATGATTTTAGGCACAATGATTGATGACTAATTAGCTCTTTTATATTGATATTTTAGGCAAAGCTAACTATACAAAAAATTCAATTTTTTGTTGCTTCTGTTTTAGGTTTTGAAAAATTGAATTTGTTGGCGGTTGTGTGACGGCAAAGAGGTAGGGCTTCGATGGGTGAGGCTATGATGCAATAAGTTTCTTGCTAAGGATGAGGCTGTGATGCAGTAAGTTTCATGCTAATTAATGTTACATACAACTGGATTGGTATTTGTTTGATTTGATTTGAATTAATAGATATTTGTCTATTTTCATAGTCATCTAGATAAAAATGCAGATTCGGAGTCGAAGAAACTGTTTGTAAAGTTGATATATATGTGTTTGTTTTCACGGTCATTTGCTCTTGCTCACCTGGGTGTAAGTAGATCTATAAAAGCGATACTAGGGAATTGTTCATGCATCATGTTTTGGCTAGACGCGTGGCTGGATTCTGGTTCATTACACACAGTTTTTCCAGATTTGTTTTTTCTAGAGAAGGATAAAATATGTTTGGTGGTGAACTGAGGTAAGCAGTATGGAAATAGCTTTGTTTGGTGTTAGGAGTGCTCTCGGAACCTGTTATCTACAGTTGAGTTGCAACAGTTCCAAGATCATAACAACCTGCGTTTTTCTATTACACTCCAGAGGGTAGAGGTAGGTGGAATTGGGTACTTGATCCATGATGGTGTTCTTGGTTAACAGTGTTCAGAAACGTATTCAATACTCGTATAGATCCGAACCAACATACTCATTTAAATGGAAAACCACCGCTAAAGGTTGTGATCGTGGCTTGGAGGGCTGATTATGTTGAGACCAACGACCATTTTTTGGGGTGATTATGTTGAGACCAACGACCATTTTTTTTGTCTCGTGTCAGTTCCCTCAACTGGTTTGGCACGTAATTGCTTAGTAGTGTAGGATTCCTAACTTCTACACTTTTGGAATTAGAGACATTTTGGACATTCACTTTTGGAATTGTTCATGCTATTATACTCATCACTTTTTGGAGTTTACGGAGAATGCACAATCAGTTTGTGTTCAAACATGTCCCCATCTTGCTCACTAAGGTTGTCGTGGAAGTTAAATCCCTGGTTTATTTGTGGGTAAGATACAAAGTTACTTTTTGGGTTGCGGACTGGTCAACCCCATTTGATAGTGGATGTGATATCTTGTTTCGATGATGGCCTCCAGGAGGCTATTGTAGATATAGTTGTGTATGGCGGCCCCTTCTTCGGTGACCTCCAGTGGCGATTGGCATCCCTGCCGATGCGCCTAGGTGGTTTAGGTCTCCTTTCGGCTCAAGATGTTGGGGTTTATGCCTTTGTGACGCCTAGAGCTCAGTCCTGGAAACTACAGGATCATATCTTTCGAAACAGTGGGGTCGTCGGGCTTGACCCAGACTATCAGCAGGCACCCGAAAGCTTAAATCTCTCTCTCCCGGACTTTGATATTGGCGGTTTCTCTAATAAGGATACCGCTTCCCCTCGAAGCCATAAAAAAATTTGGCGAATGCTCTACATAGAAAAATTGCTCAGAGTCTGGGAGAAGTTTTTTATTTGCCTTCCGCCAGAAGGCGGTGATTAAATGCCTGAAGGGTCCCCATGTTCAGGACTTTTTGACCATTATCCCGATTGAAGTCATGGGTCAATGCATGTCCACAATAGAATACAAGGCTATTATCAAGTTCCGGTTAATGATTCCTATGTATCCGGACGATGAAACATGCCCGATCTGTCGTAAAGCTTGTATAGATAAATATGGGGAGCACGCAGTTCAAATACCGACATGATTGGGTGAGAGACGTTTTGTGAGATATCTTGAGAAGAGCTGGGATTTCTGCTAAGAAGGAGGCCCCTGTGAATTTTCTCACGGACCCTGTGAAGGGGAGATCCACTTTGTGACAAGCGGATCTGGTAGTCTTTAGTTGGGCTGGGGGAAACATGCTTGTGTGGACCTCACGAGGGTATCTCTTTTGGCCAGTTTAAGGGGAAACGGGTTTATAGCTGGGCAAGCTTCAAAAGAGGCGGAACCGAAGAAAGTGGATAACCACACTAAAGCTTATGCAGAGAACCAACATGTCTTTGTTCCCTTGTCCTTTAATACCTTTGGCTCCCTAGCACTAGAAGTTATTTGTTTCTTAACCAGGGTCCAACGGGTTATCCACAACAATAGTTCATCTCCATGGACAGAGTTTGTATTTGATAGACTAGGGTTCGCAATTTAGATAGGGGTGGTGGCGCAACTTATTGCTTGTCTACATTCTATTTTGATGTAATTTTATAAGTTTTAGAAATGAAAAATATATGTTAATCTAAAAAAAGTATCACTTTGAGCAAAAATCAGAGGTAAAAATAATGCAATTTACTCTACACAGTTTTTACATAATTTGGATTTCTTTTAATTTTGTGAATAACGTAAAAATTAAAATAATATTCGTGGAATATCCATTGTACCATAAAAAAAAAAGATAAGTAGTTTAAACTTTGTTGCCCACTTGATTAATAGTTTAGTAAATGAGTTAAAAGGTTAAGCACTTATTAGTTAAGTGGTATAGGGACGATGTATACACATCCTACTTGTTAATCGTTGATTGGATTACGTCTTACCCATCCTTATTCATGTTTTGTCATTCTAATAAATAATAATTACTATTATTTTTTTTAACGATCAAACGGATCACTTTTATTTATAAACGCCGAAAAACAACCAAATTCATAGTTTGCATTTTGTCGCCCAAATCAAAAAAGTACATAGCACATCTTTTTAATTGTCACTTTCATCCATATTTAATTGCCAATTTAGTCCCTGAGATTTGTCAAAAATTGCTAAACTCATCCAAGTCTTTTTTTGGTCAATTTAGTCCCTGTGGTTTCATTTTTTGTCATTTTAGTCCCTGATGTTTGTCAAAAATTGTCACTTTCATCCAAATCTTGTTAGTCCACAGGGACTAAAATGACAAAAAAATGAAACCAAAGGGACTAAAATGACAATAAATAAAGATTTGGAAAAAGTGACAATTTTTAACAAACCTCAGGGACTAAATTAGCAATTAACTCTTAATTAAATGAATAGTATTTTACGATAATGTCACCATCTTCATCTAACTTGTCCACAAAACAAAACTATTGTATTTAAATATGGTAAGTTGTCATAGTCAAGTTACAAGGATTTTGATCCGACTTTCTTTTGGAACAAGCTAAAAAGAAGTAATCTTAACTTTTTTTTAACAGCAAAATGATATAAAAGCATCATCGCTTAACAAACTGAATGTTTTGAAAAGAAAAACGTTCATTAAACTAGTAGAGTACGGTATTTGTTTCTGGTCCGATCTGTCAGTCTAATCATGAAAACATCGATCTCACCGATTAACTTCTTTCATTAGGAGGTGCAACTACTAACATTATTGAGTTCAATGAAGTATTTATTCGGCTGGTACCAAAGGGAAGGTTTAATGTGTTAAACTATTCGGTAGCCCGACATACCCTCAACCTATCAAGAAAATAGTACACAATATAAACTTGATAAAATGGGTTAACAAACAAGCAACAAGTTTGTTTTTGTTCCCCACCGTAAGCTATACAGCCTCCTATCCTTGGGCTGGTGGAAGGCCGCCGTAGGCTACGACTGGCCACCGTAGCCTACAGTCGCCACCTTTGGCTGTTTGTCCGTAGCCTACGGCCCTGGGCCGTAGGTTACGGCTGAGAGCAGCTGTTTTGGGACCTAAATTCATGCCTTAGCCATTATTTTCACACCCCAATTCAAGATTTTGTCCATGTTGAACCCAACCAGTGCAATACGCTCAAAATGCACAATTATAAATGTAATTGGTGGATCATCAAACCGTATGAGTAGTTTTCAAATCCATCATAAACTATGGTTCGGTTTGTGAGTTTCCCAACCCAATTCGATCCGTTATGATTGTGGTTGCCTATTTACATACAAATGGATTGTACAATAAACCTAACCATTGTCCAACCTATTCTATGGTTCCGATCGAGTGTTTAACACTCGTTTTCGGGTCGCTTTGGACCCTTGGACTATAAGGTTCATGTCGGATTTCGGACATCCCAAAGTTTAAGCCGAAACCCATGTTTAACACCCTTTCATAGACTAGGGCTGAGTGTATCGATCATCCAAGACTTAGTCGGGTAGATCATAGTGTTTAAGTGTCTTGGTCTCTACAACCTGCTTGGGATTACTTATACCTCGGGCTTATTAGGATACGGGGAGGCCTCAGGTTCTAAAATCTGCTTGGAATTACTTATACATTGGTCTTATTCCCTTAGTTGCACTATTTGGGCATGAGCTCCCAATTTTGACTCGTTTGGGTATAAATGGTAGGCATTGCATTATGGTCGCTTAAGTTCTCAAATTTCCACATGATTCGCGACCATAATAAGGTTTCTAGACACACCTCTGCCTCTATAGCCCCTAAGACTACTTATGCTTTGGTTGTACATGTCCAATTTAATCTATTTCTATAATTCCCATGTATCAAAGTCTTTTCATCACAAGAATGCTATAGCATAACAAGTACAATGATTCTATAACAAAAGGACTAAGAGCCAATACGTACCTTATAGGTTTCCCTTTTGGCGAGCGTTGGTTTCGCCTTTAACTTCCGTAGTTCCACTTGAGTCGCCTAAACAAGCACCCAAGTGATTATCAATACATGCATGTTTATCCAACATAAGATAACATAGCCATTTCAACATGAATTCTATCATTAGTGACATTTCACCAACAATTTAACTACTAAGTTAAAATCCAGGTTCACTTGGACAATTTATCAAACACTTGGTAGGCATAAATTGAAATTTAACTTGTTATACCAATGAACTCCCTATCCTACCAATTCCAAATTGCCATAGCTCCTACCACGGTGTTACCCATGATTTGGCAACCATTATTCAATCAACAACATAACAATAAACAATAATCCTGTTATTCGTAGGGTTTAGACTCAATAACCAAATCCCCACTTTATTCAACATATAGCCTCTTAACAATAATGACTTGTTGTCTATTTTAATCATTGATTAGTTCAATTTTGCAGCTTCTAGGACTTTACTAATCTAAATTAGACCCCTTATAATCAGTTTCACACCTTATGATTCAACATCATAAAAACCCATAAGTGAGAATCATCATCAATCCAAGAATTTTCACATACCATATGATCAAATTAACATGGAGACTTGTTTTTCATTAACATGCAGTGATTTGGTAAATGATTCCTCTTCCAATTGTGGATTTTTAGCAAGGTTTGGTGTTGTATGTGTGTGTGTGTGTGTGTTGGGTGTTTTGGTCGATGCATATCTGACCATCTCCACCCATTTTTGTTTGACAATAATATTATTACTACTTTGGTCATATGGCACATTTAGTCCTTGAGGTTTAACCCATTTGATTAATCACCAAACTCCTATTAGTAAGTGTTTTATATTAGTGTTCAAGATTAAATTTTAAACCCATGCCCTAGACAGGTTAATCATGATTATTTTTAATTAAACTATTCAGGTGTTACATCATCTTCCCCAGAAAAACAACCGCCATCACCACACTTTTGGTAATCAGCCTTCTTAATAAAATCCTAAAATCCTTCATAGCCTTCACGTTCGTCATCATCATATCGATCAAAATATTCTTTAGAACTAGTGGCCGGCAAATCTGAATTCCGATGTCTCCCATGATGAAAAGACAATCCTTGTGAAACCTTTTTGGGCACATCACTGATCCCGATAGTCCCTATCTTCAACCCATTTCCATTACTTCTGCCATGAATGATTAATTCGGTAATATCTAATTCGAAGCCCTTGGCTCTGGTAGCAGTATTGGCCCGATCTTCATCCGAATTAGACCACAAACCATAGAACAAATCTTTGTTATCTATAATAGCATGAACAATAGAACACACTCGCAATCAACCAAACACACATTATTAATATGAACAATCTTTATATTTCTGAATTGAAAGTCAATGGATTACACTTGAAATACATTGACCTTTTTACACTAATTTAATAGATACCTTCTAATAGACACAACCCTTGATGAACAGACACAAGCCTTGATTGAATTAGATGATGAATTGTTGTGTCTCTTGGTTGGAACCATGCGTGCCTTCCGATTGCGTCGTTCCCCTTGATTTTGGGGCCATATTGTAATCGACATATCATTGGGACATATCGTGATGTTTGATCTTTAATCCCATCCCAAATAAAATTTTAGGATTGTCACAATTAACTCTCTAGAAAATCCTAAACTAACCTATTACATACCAAACTAACTACTACGTGTCACACCCCGCCAAGGCGAAAACGCGAGATGTAACTTCGAAAGGTTTTCAAGCACACAATTCACGCAAGCATGAATTTAATAAAATTAGAGATATATTAAAAGATGACATTGTTCAACAAAAAAAACTAAAATATTGTCTTAAGAACCAAAGTTAAAATGATATTGTCTAAAATCATTTATTCAAAACATGGTTCATGATATCCTCAAGATGCTCGTGCGCGACTCGAGGTTCCATGATGCTCATTTAATTACCCGAAAAACATGCAATTAAAATATGTCAACAATTAAATTGGTGAGGTCACGGGTTTTGAGTTCTATCTAAACCATGGGTGACTGGATCATTACCTTGCTAAGACAATAATCATTATGTGACTGTCATGAGCCCGTAAACAAACCTTGACGCATGTTGTGCCTCGCCCATTGTACACTAAAGACAATGAATGTAATGTGAAATACAAGTACTCTTTTGATATTTGTCATCCGGTTAGAGTGACTAACTAAGAGTATGAGTGTCAACCCAATAGATCTATTCTGGTGTTTCATGACTAAGTCCATAGCTAATGGTTACAGTAACATGTATGACACGAGGGATTATGAGTAATCTGAACCTTTTTGTGTCATGTTCACATAATAGTCAAAATGTAAATGAACTTTGTACGAATGTTTTTCCCCCGAAAGTATGAAAAACAGTAAAATGGGGCCGTGAGAACTCACATGATGTATGAGTGCTAACTACTAACTGAATCTGTCATGTAGTGTCCGAAAAAAAGTGCCCTAGATTCACATAAGGACAACATAAGTCTATGTATTTTATTGTCTACCATGCAATTGCTCACCCGACTTGTACTTTTATGGACGTACTGTGTGTTGGAAAAGCTCGTTTTTGTCGTTATTGTAACCATGGTTAGCCATTTTTTTGGCAAAACAGTTGTCTCGGCTTCCTATGTGTTACCATGTGATATATGTGTGTTGGTTATTTGTATCCAAAAGTGACACATTGACATATATTTCAGCCATTTTGTATCAAAGTAACACATACATGCAATTTTCCCTTCTTAACACATACACTTTGATCATTAACATATGTTTTAAAGAAAGTTCTGGTGTTATAGCTAACTAACATCTGTTTTCCGTGCATTAACACATGTTTCCAAAGTCACCTTTATGTATATATGTCAAACTTTAAGTTCAAAAACGATTGTCTTGGCTTCTAAATAGTCGTATACACACTCGCATATACTCGTATATGTGTGTGCGAGTATGTATGTCTATGTTTATGTGTTCCTTTGTGTGTATACATACCACATGTAAGTATTTACATAAATGTTCTCTTTTAACAACTATTTTGACACTATAACCGATTTATAACAAATTTTCATGGTTGTATGTGTGTGTGCGAGTGGGAAGACTAGTCAAGTGAGGTTATGTGGGCCGAAACATGGATAAAATGATGCATAGATTAGTTAGTTAAGATACCATAACAAAGAGACTTAGAGTGAAGATGAATGTGATCCAAAGTTGGTTTTCCTTCCACTTTCGACCTCCAAAGGCTGTGAACAAGAACCAACAGCTATGGGAAGTGACTTGGGCTCGATGTGGGCTCGGGTTTAAGGTGGTTTGGGGTTCGGCCGAGTGGTGTTTCAAGAGAGAAGGATGTATCAATGTGTTAGTGGGTTTGTTGTTGTGAATGTGTTGTTCTTCCCCCTCTTGGCTGATATATATACAAGAAATGGGTGGGTTAGATTGGTTCACATACATGGTAGGTCAACATATTCATTTCCATAATGGCTTAAAGGTGTTCTTCCAAACTAGGTAAGGAGTTGACTTACACATTGTTGTTGGTGCACGTAGGGCGGCCCCAAGCCAACATTGGGAAGGGGCTTGGATTGTTTTAGAAGGTCAATAGGCATGGGAATTAGGGATGTGAAAAGTTAGAATCCATGTTGGTGCATGGCATAGGTGTTAGTGATTCTAGATAAGAATGGTGATTAGATGATGATGAGGATGTGTGTGTATACGGTTATATATATGTGGGTGAGTGTTTTGTCACATCCAAGCATGCATTATTTGTGAGTGTATCCGTATACATATACACACACACACATGTTTTTTGCGTGTGTCTTGTGTGAGTTAGATAATGTCCAAAACCATCACACATTCCCTTGTTTTGGAAATGATAGGCCGAAAGTTTCTAGGGAAAGAACATGGGGTTTTTAGCTAGTTGACTTGCATGGATTGAGAGCATAGTATAGTTTACTTCCATTGTAGGTAATGTGCTTGTTATTGGGACCTTAGAAGGTGCTTGTTCTTGTGTAGATGACTGTGGACTTGTGTGAGCATGTGAGAGTGTTTTTGTTTGGTTCTAATGCTTATGTTTTGCCTATATGGATCGCATGTATGCATAAACATTCATACACTTGTGTTTTTGGGTCTTGTTTGTGTGTGTACATGTATATATATGTCCATATAGAGTTTGGTATGGGGTTGGAATATGTTGGTTGTGACTGAACCTTCCATACATGAATATGTGTACATGTAGCTAGATGTTGTGTAATTTAGCGATGAATCCATCGTTTTGATGCCAATATGCCTGTGTTATCTTGCTAACACCATAACAATGCCATGTGTTAATTTGTTTTTGAACATATGTTGTATGTATTTGTTATCTCATGATGCACATGTCTTGAAGATAAGAGTAATGATTCTATGATTTCATGTGTTGATTATTAACAAAATGTCTCGTGAATGTCCAGGTTTGTATGGGTAAACGGGACTCTGTAATGGATTCCTGGACTATCATGGGCCTTGCTAGACTCATGGTGACACATATGTTGCACTAAAATGTCTAATGCACAATTGGAATTGACAAAATGGTGAGAGTGTGTACGGATCTTGTCCTGGAAATCTGGTGGGTATCATATTCTCCCCTTGTTTTTGAATTTCGTCCGCGAAATTGAGATGAGTCCTTGGCTGTAGATACTTCGGGAAAGAGAGCTGGGTACTTGCGTCTCATATGGTCTTCACGTTCCCAAGTGAATTCGGGTCCGCGTTTTGATTTCCATCTAAGTTTCACAAGTTTGGTCCGGCTTCGTCTCAACTTCTGGACTTTCTAATCTGTCACCTCAATTGGCTCCTCAATAAAGTGGAGTTATTCATCGATGTGAATTTCCTCGGGAGGTATGATCAATGACTCGTCGGATAGACACTTCTTAAGGTTGAATACATGAAAAGTGTCGTGAACACCGCTGTGTTCCTATGGCAACTTAAGCTTGTAGGCCACAGGACCAATCCTGGCGAGAATCTCAAATGGGCATATGTAGTGAGGGTTGAGCTTGTCACGCTTACCAAAACGGGGTACACCTTTCCAAGGTGAGACTTTCAACAAAACCCTGTCACCAACCTGAAATTCACGTGGCTTGCGTCTCTGATCAGTATAGCTCTTTTGTCGATCGCGAGCGGCTTTTAAATGATCTCGAATTTGGAAGATCTTGTCTGTCGTCTCCTGAATCAGCTCGGGTCCAGTCAGGTGTTTGTCTCCAACTTCTGCCCAACATAATGGAGATCTGCACTTGCGTCCGTACAAGACCTCGAACGGGCGGCCTTTATGCTGGTGTGGTGGCTGTTGTTGTAAGAGATCTCGATCAATGGCAGATGCATATCCCAGTTTCCACCAAAATCAATAACCCAGGCACGGAGCATGTCCTCAAGCGTCTGAATTGTCCGTTCACTCTGATCATCTGTCTGAGGGTGTGATGTGTCCTGATTATAACATATAAAACATGCATAATTAGTCACATAACAGGGCAGAATTGGGGCTTAAATTACTGATTTTGGCTACTTAATCGTTCCTATTTGTATGTTTCAGGAAATTGAAGCTCCACACCGAGACTCGCAGCATGTTCCCTATATGTGTTAAGACCCTTTTGGGGAATAAAGTCAGTCCGGGAAGACAAAGCAGCAAAAATCGGGAAGGAATTGAAGACTTTGAAGCTCTGCCAGATGCAGCACGACCGTGCTTACAACCGTGCACGGCCGTGCAACTGTCCCGTGTCAACTAGTCAACGGAAGGCAAAAAGTCAGATTTCTGGGTTGCACGGGCGTGTCACATCATTGTACATGGCCGTGCTCTCTGAAACGTGCTGCCCAAGGCATCAACCAACAAAATCTGACAACGTTCTAGGTTGCACGCCCGTGCTTCACTACTTGGCACCCTTGTGCTTAAGCTGATTTGCCTATAAATAGCAAACTCACCTCAACCATTTGGCATCCCTTCTTGTGCTTTCTTGGGCTGACTTCCAAGCTTCTTCAAGAGATCTTGGGGTCTTGTGGGAGGCCTTAGGGCCATCCTAACATCCCACCAAGGCTAGGCCTCATCCTACCTTGATTATCTTGGCTAAGAACGGGATCGTAGAGTAGTTCACCCAATAAAACATCGAGGGTCGTGATGGTTGTATTAGATACATAGCACTAGGAGATGGAAGGCTTGTCTATGAGCAGCCATGTTCTTGTGTTGATCATTCTCTATGGTTGTATCTTTCTATTATCTCCGAACCCACTTCGATTTGTAGACTTTTATTATTAGTAGTAGTAGTAGTTTGTTTTTAGTGATTTGTTGTGTTAGCTTCTTTCTAATCCTTGTTTGTTTATCTTGTGACAGGTTCAAATGGTGATTAACTTAATAAACTTAAATCAACCTTAACTTAATTAATAAACTATCAAGAGGTATAATTAGCTTCTGGTAGTCCCGAACTAGATCCAAGGCGAGGAAACCGGTAATGGGACAGATCCTTCTCAGTCAATTTCCAGTATTGATGGACACAATAGACCTGTAGGAAATAGGGTTCAATATTTTATTAAAATAATAATAAAATAAAATAATAACGAGACTCTCGTTATTTGTAGGAAATATAAAAGTACAATACCGATTACAAAACTAAATGTAAATGAAAAATAAATACAAATACATGTACCGAATTTTGATCCAAGTCGATTTCTTTAGAAAACTTCAACCGAACCATCTTGTGTGGTGCTCCACTGCAAGAATAAACAAACTTGTTTGTTGATGGTTTTGGTTGAGGATCGTGTTTGACACGGGGCCCTTAAAACAGATTTCGCGCCTCCTCTCACACTGACTGTCTCCTAGGGTACAACAACCGGAACAGTAGTGTACTGCCGGAGATGGCTCTCAGCCAGAGATAACACCGGGTTATTTGGAGTTTATGAAATGTGAGGAAAAAGAAAGTTGTTGTAGAAATTTGGTGTCAAGAGATCCTCTCATCTCTTCTGCCTCTATACAAATGAACCTAAGGTTCAATTTATAGTTTCACCAAGTTGAAACTCATTTTGCAATTAATCTCCAATCATAAAGTCGATCATAAATTGCAATAAAAGGTATTGAAGTGGTCAAAACTCGTCATTATGACTGAGTTGAAACAGCAAGATTAGTGGGAAGACTATTTGACTGGTCAACACCCGTCATTATGACTGAGTTGAAACAACGTTTGACCCAGTCAACTAACCATTCTAGTGTTGTGCGCGCCAAAGGACGCGGACCAGGATGCTACCTGGTCATGCGCGTATTCCAGACCCAAGTAATCCTACGTCATCCGCGGACGACCCGTATCATATGGAACCCGCCACGAGTACCGAGACTCATCCGCTGCTCACACGTGAAACCAAGGCGCGTAACGCCACGTCATCCGCATGGGCCAGACGCGCGGACCTGAAGGCCATATGGTCCTGCGCGCCACTTGTAGTTACGGTTTACGTCAACCTTCCGCCATGTACCAGACCATGCACACAATGTCAAAAATACAAAGGCATCCCTCAAGCGGCTCGCGGCAATGCGTGTGCAAGTTAAGGGTGCTTCGCACATAGTGTTTAGCTCAAGCTAAACAATATACAAGGAGTGCTCCTCCTTATAAACCACTTCATGTTTTGTCATCCCACCAATGTGGGACAAAACTTAATCCGTTTTCTCATCTTTGGTTGTTCCAACCTACAACTTTCAAGCTTCGATATCTCATTCATCTTAGCTCTATTTTAGACGTGGTTTGGTTCGTTGTGATACTCTCACGATATAGTACACAAACCCGAAAATAATTATTTATATAACACATATATAAATACATTTATTTAAGTCCAAAATTAGTGAAAAATCATTTTCACTACCCATTTTTTCAACAAGACCCGTATAAAAGGTATTTGTCAACTCCCATAGTTGACACGTCAAAGTGCACTCAAGATTGAATTCAAAAGTTTGGAAAATAAATTTTCACACGTTAATGTGAACGAATATTTGATTATCTTAGACTACATTGGGTCACTCAGTGTGTTAACTCAATTGATAGATTTTTCGATTCTGGTCAGTCTCAAACAAAAAGCATCATACTCTTAAAGTTAAAACTCAGTACGTGTAATCTTTAAAACCAACACGTATATCTAATCATGGAATTGCGTATTTGTTGGGAGCATTAGCTAAACAAGGTTCACATAAAACTTCTAGCTATAACTAAAGAGATTTAAGATTTAAATGATAAAAAATACCTTTAGATCAACATAGCCTAATAATTACTAGGATTATATATAGTTTTTTAACAACATTTTCTAGATTTTTCTATGATAAATACATCACAGCTAGCACTTTAAAAGATTCGACCCTTAACCTTTTCGTTGTGAATCATGTCAACTTTTTTTAACAGCTTAGTTTTTTTTTAAATGGCTGAAGCACACCAATTTACCAAGAATTTTGTGTGGTTATTGTCAATTGTGAGTTGGTCTAGTCTGTCTAGAAGGGAAAAACTGACATGGTTTGAAGCCTGTCAATTGATTCAAGGTAGATGAATTAAGTTAACTAACCGAATCAAATATTATTGTTAAATTCAGTCACACAAAAACATATAGAGGTCATCATCTTAAAAATTACTTCAAACAATATATTCACTAATATATGTAACATATAGAGATAATACTATACAGGTTTACCAGAAGTCCAGAACGGAATGCAGGTTAATTCACCCCAGTCTTAAACGACTTTGCTAAAAAGCTAATTAGATATATTTTAACATCAATGACAAACATTATCTTATGGAAATTGGAAAAATTAGAATCGAACATACGGACATTTCATTATTTGTGTTGACCTGATTTACAAAATAGATTACTCAATGGTTGACATTTCATTAACTTTAAAATAGATTGAATATAACTATTACTTATTTATAATCTTCTCAATTTCATGATTATAGATAATGTTTTGTTTAATCATTTAACGAAGTGATTGAAGACTTATTTGCTATGATAATATGCAACATTATTTGTTGGTTTTAAGTTTTAACTAAAAAACTCTCTCTCCATGAGAGGCGATAGGAAGACCAAAGGACGTCTGCTGGGAAGACTCAACTCTTCTCAGTACCAAGATCAATACAGGAGGAAGAATGAAGATCAGTTCAACATCAGCAAGCGGAGCAATAACAGAGATAAGGAGGAAGGCTGGGATACGGTGTTAAGTAAGAAAGATAAGTTAAAGGAAAAGAGATTCTTTAGAAGAGAAGAAAGATTGGTGAAGACAACATCCTTCTATGTGTCCAATATCCCGAATGAAGGTAATGCGGAAGATCTTTGGAACGCGTTTGTTCATTTTGGCAACCTCGAAGATGTCTATATCCCAAATAAACGCGACAAGAGAGGGAATCGTTTTGGTTTCCTTTAGTTCTCTAAGGTGGATGTGGCGGAGGAACTTAATGGTGTTACGTTTCATGGAGCAGTTCTTGGTGTCAATGTAGCCCGTTTTAATAGAGATGGGAAAAGAGTGGATCAGAGTTTTACTCCCGTTATTCCATCGGTTTTTGATAGGTTGAATGATCACAAAGAGAACTCAAACTTGGTCCGATGCAATGGTGTTGGGATGAGTGGGCCGAAAACGTTCTTTAGAGGTGATGACCATGGTGTTTTTAGCTCGTACAAAGATGCTTTCAATGGGTTCAGGTCCGCTTCTCCCATGAGCTTGACCATTGATCTCCCTCCTATCCGGTCGGAGGCGAAGAGGCGGTTGGAGTTCAGATCGCTTATCGGGGAGGTGAAGGAGTTTGATAGGCTTAATAAGTTGAATTCCTTGCTAGCGAGTTCTCAGATTGGACTTTCTCCATAAGATATTTGGGTGGCTTAAGCATTGCCTTGGTGTTCGATAGACCCGAGTTTGCTGAAGTCTTTCGGGAAACGGAAGTTGACAAGTGGAATTGTTGGTTTTCCGATCTAGTGATCTGGGATGGTGAGTTGTACGTCCATAGCAGGCTACCCAGGATCAAGGTTATGGGTATACCGCCTTCCATGTGGGATCGTAACGTCTTTAACAAGATTGGAGAACGGTGCGGTAGAATTGTGGTCTAGTCTAATGTTTCAGCGGATGATACTCTCATGGATTCTTGTACGATGGTTATCCTCGTGCCCGCCGGGAAAAGGATAGCCTCCGAAGTTTGTCTTAGAACGAAGGACAGAGAGGTTGTGGTTTCTGTTTTCGAGGTGGATTCTGATTGGTCTCCGGTTATACCACAGTGTCCTAGAAAGATTCCGATCCTGTAGTCCGTTGTCATCGATGAGAGAGGTTTGGAGGGGGATGTTGATTCTTGCATTGGAAGTCCAAAGGGCTGCATGGGGAATTTGCATGCTTCCCGTGTGAAATATAATAATGTTGATGATTGCATTAATGGCGATGTGAATTGTGGCCTCAGCGATGACGTGGAGAAGGACGGGTCCACCTCGGATGGATGTAATACCATTGGGCCTGATGTTGGGTTTAGATTGGCCTCTATTGTTGTTGGGCCTATTTCTAATTTGGAGAATAATAAGGAGGATGGGGCTTATCCTGATGGCCCAATTTGTCGAAGCCCTGAAGTTAATCCTAACTTCATTACCCCAGATCTGAACTGCTCTGTTAATTCAAACTCATTCTCCTTAGAAGAATTGATCGATCAGGATGCTGAGAGTAGGCGCAGACCGATTAATTTGGATAGTAGGAATGGGCGTCCAAGGAGTGTAGGCGATAATGAGAAGGAAGTGGGTGATGAAGACGATCTTGAAGTGGAGGTCCAGGAAACGATTACTCTTGGCAAGAAGTTGGGCATGGAGCTTGATGGGTTTGATAACCACATGCGGGAGATCGTTTCGGGGGAAAGAATTGAAGCGGTTAACAAATGAATTTCCTAAGCTTGAATATAAGGAGAGTCCTTTTGGACGGTAAGCAAGTGTGGGTTCGGGACTTGAAACGTGAGGTTAAGGTGGACTTTCTTGGCATCCAGGAAACGCATCAGAGTAATCTTAATGCGCATTTGGTCTCTAGACTTTGGGACCGGTCTCCCTTTGAGTTCGACTCGGTGGATGCCATTGGGCGATCTGGAGGCATTCTCTCAATATGGGATCCTACCAGGTTTAGGAAGGAAGGATGTGTCAAAAACAGGTATTTTCTATTGGTGTTCGGGGAATTGACTGGGTTGGGCATTGGCTTAAATATTCTCAATGTATATGCCCCAAATGATGTTACATTGAGAAGGGCTCTTTGGGACGACCTAAGTGGGTTAGTTTCTAATCGATCCGGTCTTTGGGTCGCTTTGGGAGATTTCAACGAAATGAGAAACCCGGAGGAAAGGGTGAATTCCACTTTCAATCCGGGTGAGTCGGCTTTGTTTAATGATTTTATTCGGGGGGTTGGTTGGTTCGAATACAATATGACGGGAGGGATATTCACTTTTATTTCGGATCATGAAGAGGTTAAAATGAGTAAACTTGATCGGGTGTTCGTGTGTGGTGATTTCATGACCCAGTGGTCGATGGCTCAATTACATGTCCACGACAAATGGCTTTCGGACCACTGTCATCTCTCGTTGCGGTGTGCTAATCGTAATTTTGGTCCAATACCCTTTAAATTCTTCAACTCTTGGTTGTCTAATGTTGAGTTAGTGGACACCATTAAAGATCGATGTAGTAACATTCCTTTGGAAGGCAAAGCTGATCTTTTGTTGTTTTCTATCCTCAAAAAGATTAAGGTGGACTTAAAAGTCAAAAGGGCCGCTGACAAGCAGAAGGAGAACAACTATATCATTTTCTTGAATAATTGGGCCAAAGAGTTAGAGGAGTTGGCTTTGTCTAGATCGTTGAACAGTGAAGAAAAGAAGTTAAGGGTGGGTATCTGCAAACAATTGAAAGACATGGAATTATCTAAACTTAAAGACCTACAACAAAAAGCTCGTATTAATTGGGTTAAAAATGGAGACGAAAACTCATCATTTTTCCATGGGATGATTAAAACGAATATCGCCAGAAATAAGGTGGATGGTCTATTGATAAATGGGGTGTGGACTATTGACCCGGATGCCATTAAAAACGAAGCGCTTGGTTGGTTCCGGAAACAATTTTCGGAACCGATTAGGAGAAGACCCAAGTTCATGAATATTGGATTGCCGTGTATATCCGTGGACCAAGCCAATTTTTTGTGTAGACCGTTCAGTGAAAACGAGTTATGGGAGGCGGTAAAGGATTGCAATGGTGGAAAGGCGCCGGGCCCGGACGACTTCACCATAAAGATTTTTAAACTTTTTTGGGTGTATTTGAAGCCCCTCTTTATTAAGCTTTTCGATGAGTTCCACTCCTCTGAAGTTATTTCTTTTGGATGCAATGGTTCTTTCATTACTCTCATTCCTAAGAAGACCGACCCTCAAGATCTCTCCGACTATCGCCCCATTTCTTTAGCTTCCTCAGTGTACAAAGTTCTTTCCAAAGTCCTCTCTAGGCGCTTATAGAGTGTGTTGGATGATCTCATTGGGCCTACTCAAACGACTTTTGTGGGTGGTAGGAACATCCTTGATGGCCCTCTCATGGTTAGCGAGATTATTACGTGGGCTAAAAAAACGAAGTTTAAACTCCTTGTGTTCAAAGTGGATTTCCATAAAGCTTATGACTCCCTAAATTGAAAGTTTTTATTCGAGGCCTTAGGTCATATGGGTTTTTCGGATAAATAGATCGGGTGGATGAAAGCTTCTCTTAACACGGGGCGAGGCTCGGTGTTGGTTAATGGATCCCCTACGGATGAATTCGCCTTTAAGAGAGGGTTAAGACAAGGCGACCCTATCTCTCCTTTCCTATTTATCATAGCCATGGAAGCAATCAAGAAGTTTATGGATCGAGCCATTGAATTGGGGTTATTTAAAGGTGTTACTCTCCCTAATGGAGGTCAACCGTGTCTACCCTTTGCTTTGCGGATGACGTGATTTTTTTGGGTGAATGGTCAAGTGACAATGTGGTCATGCTCAAAAGGTTCCTTCGGTGTCTTTTTCTACTAACCGGGCTCAAAGTTAATCGTGATGAATGCCAACTTTTTGGATTCAATGTGGAGCATTTTGAGGTGGAGGAGTGTGCTTCGGTTCTGGGATGCACCAAAGGATCGTTTCCTTTTTCCTACTTAGGCGTTCCTTTGGGAGTTAACATGAAACGAATCCGTTGGTGGCTACCCGTGTTTGACAAGTTCAACAAAAGACTAACATCTTGGAAAGCTAAATCGCTCTCCTTTGCGGGGCGTCTAACCTTAATTAAGGTGGTACTCAATAGCATTCCAAGTTACTTCTTGTCTCTTTTTCCGGCCCCTAAATTTCTTTTGAAGAAACTTGATCGTATCCGGAGAGATTTCTTATGGGGTTTGAATGGGGCGAGGAGTAGAATAAGATGGATCAAGTGGGATAAATTAAAGTTGAAAAAAAAAGAATGGCGGAGCAGGGGTGGGAAGTATAGAAGATTTCAACATTGCAATGCTTTCAAAGTGGTGGTGGCGTTTTAAGCAAGAGCCAGATCGCCTTTAGGTTAAGGTCATTAAGGCGATACATTTGACGGGTAGAGGCCTTAATATTATTCCAGTCAAGAGGGGTATGCCTGGTATTTGGAAAGATATCGGCAACACCGAGGAGAGTCTTCGTAAAAGAGGTGTTGTTGTTTCGGAGAAGTTGTCGTCGGTGCTCGTCAATGGCTCTAAGGTATTGTTTTGGACCGATTGTTGGGTCGTTCCCTCCTGCTTCAAAACTCTATTCCCAGCCCTTTATTCCGTTGCTACAAATAAGGAAGCCCGTGTTTTTTATTGCTATAATTGGATCGATGGCCATGTTGTTTGGAAATGGGAATGGCGTCATAACAGACTACCATCTTCTCTCAATATGCAGCTTGACATCATGATTAGTATGTTGGGCAATGTGTGTATCAAGGAGGCCGCGGATGATTGGATATGGAGTAACGATGCCGGAGTCCTGTTCTCGGTTAATGTTCTTAGAAAGCAGTTGGAAGTTGGTGATGGTTCGAGCTATTCTCATGCGTCCAAGGTGTGGAATTCGTGGGTTGTTCCTAAAGCAAACCTAATCCTATGGAGAGCTATTATGGGGAAGCTTCCAACTAAGGTGGGGTTATTGGCTCATGGAGTTAGTATTTCAGATTGTGTTTGTGCGAGATGTAATATTGAGTCGGAGGCTGTCCATCATACTTTTGTTACTTGCCTTTGGGCTAGATCGGTTTGGTGGAATATATTGAGTTGGATAAGGATCTCGTGGCCACCGAACGCTAACTCCATTGACCTTTGGCTGGATTATGTGTTTCATCAACCGGGTTCGAAGACTTGGAAGAAGATCGTGGGGATGATTGTTCAAGCGACATTTTGGAGGATCTGGTTGGCGAGGAATAAGAAGACGTTTGAAGGCTACTTTGATCCGGTTCGGGTTATTGTTGACCACATTAAAGAAGACTCCTTTTTATGGATTTCGCATAGGTCTAAGTTGGGCTCTATTTCATGGGCCGATTGGACCCGTTTTGACATTTCCATGGTGTTGTAATTGTTTGTGTTTTTCTGGCGTTTTGTGGTGTACTTTCCAGTTTCTTGCTGGCTCTTTATATATATATATATATATATATATATATATATATATATATATATATATATATAAATATATATATATATAAAAAGCGATTTGCCGTTAAAAAAACTTAACCACCAACTTTTTTTCTTTAGTTTTAATGTGACCCGTCTAAAACATAGACATTATAAAACCGATAAGACCCATTTATATGACATTTAAAAATGTGTACCTATAAAATAACGACACTTCATGTGGCTCAAACGACAACCAAAATAAGAGGTGGAGGTGCCTTGTTGCATTATAAAATGTACCCTTACTGGTTTTTATAACTAAACCATAATAAAGTTATATCTAATCCAAAAACAGTGCAATTCCTAAAATAAAACTAGTTTAACATTTTATGCATATTTACAAAGATGAGATATGTTGGTATAGTAATTTATATCATGTCATACTGCAAGTAGTACAATTTTTATAATACAAGCGAAACTAAGATAACTAGATAAGGCACTACATAAGAGAATAAATCCGGATAGTTATGGGTCAAACACCGAAAAAAGAATATGCTAGGAATGTTTTCTGTGTGCTCATTTGTTGACTTTTAATAATTTTAATTCCAATAAATACAAATAAGACACTAAACTAACATTTTCTCTATGCCACGCTTTAATTTTAAGCAAATGCAATGTTTAATTAATGTCCTTTTTTCTAAGAAATAATTGATGATAGCCGTTCGATGATGATTTCGGTTATGAGCTCTTCAAGGTTTCAAAGGTACTTTATCATAACAATGATGATGGCCGGCAATTTTACTTCAATCACTACCATAGTCTCGACAATGAAAACTCTATGTCTCTTGATAACGAAGACTTAGGGTTGGTTTCTTGTTCCAAAGTTGTGATTTACATTGTTTCCTGATTAGTAAAGTTCATTCTTTTCTATACATAGTCTACTTCTACAATACTCATTCTTTTTTCGAGTATTAAAGCTAAAAAACAAACATATATTAACAAAACCGATTTTCAATTTGTGCATTAAAACTTTAACACATGTAGTTAGTCGCGCATTAGAAACAAACTATACGCATCTATGTATACATATACATCAAATTTAATCTCAACAATGATAATACAAAATAACGGGCTTTGAACTGGACATATCTGATTGTGATCTCTCAGTTAAGGTGGAACCCATCAATGAAGGTTTGTTGGAAAAGATGATGTAGGTAAAGAACTCACCGACAAACTGAAGTATCATCGAGAAACACCATAACGTCAAAACAGAGGTTTGTTTTACTAACTGATTATTGGTGGCGTCAATTCACGCCCATCAGTGATTTTTTTTTGCTTAAACACAGTTTCCTGTTAGTGTGAATCAAACCTGTAAAGCTTGACGCACCATTGTAAGGAGAAAAAACCAACTATTTTTTTGTGGGGTTTTGTTCATACAGGAAAAAAAAACACAAAGTGTTCAGGTTATTCATTAATCATGTATAGGAAAGTCATTAATTATGTTTAAACCAGTAAATATGAATTCTATTTACAACAAGTCTTAGCATTGGAGTTGTACATCATTTTAGATTAGGTTTTAATATTAGAGTTATACATTGTTTAAGGTTAGACGTTAACATTGAAGTTGTACATCGTTTTAGGTTAGGTTTTAATATTAGAGTTATACATTGTTTAAGGTTAGACGTTAACATTGGAGATACATCATTTTAGGTTAGGTTTTAATACTAGAGTTATACATTGTTTAAGGTTAGACGTTAACATTGGAGATACATTGTTAATTGTTTTTGTTTAGACGTTAACTTTCCTGCATATAACTGTAAAGTGCATCAGTCTATTTCGTATGTAAAATTGATATGTCATATTAGATTTCTCAACCCAGGACGCTCCCGGGATATAAATCTAGTAAACTATATACATCAGATCAATTTTAAGAGGTAGATGCATCATTGTATACACATATGTTGAAACTAATTACAACATTGTGACAAAAAAAAAAGTTAAACTTGTCGTAATAATAGTTTAGATGCACCACTATATACCTATGCTTCAAACCTTATACAACAAATTAACAATTAAATAATTTTTTAAAGTTGGAGACGTCGTTGTAATTTGTTTGACACACATTCACAACATTGCCTGCCTCTTAACCTTGAAAAGGGCGCAAACCCTTTTGAAACTTGCAATATACTAATGGACGCAACGTTGTAATCGATAATTTATTGAATCCTGTTAAATAACGTTTGTTTTTATTCAAGACAAGATCGCTAATTCGTTATACTACTATTGATACATCATACATAGAGTATAGATGATGGATTTAGAGGCTGTTTGGTTGATTAAGTGCTGAATCACTAAGAGGTCTAAATGGTTAAGTGTTGAATCATTAAGTAGACATCTTAATGGTTAGTTTTCTTGTCCCACATTAGTGGGAGAGTCTCATTAAGGTTTAACCTAATTCTGTGCTTAATGGTTCAATGCTTAATGGTTCAGCTATATCCCAAGTCTTAATGGTTCACCCTTAACCATTTCATTCAGAAGCTGAAACAAACTCACTGAATACTGAATTATTCAGCGCTGAATAGTTTAAAGCCTCATTAAGAGTCTTGCCAAACAGCCCCTAATGGTATAACTTTTTGATGAATAAAAAAACTAATGTAGAATAAGACATTAAGATTAAAAAATAAGCTGGTGTAACTTTTCCCTATATGTGTATAGCTTTAGTTGAAAACAATTCACACTAGAATAGAATAAAAATACTAAACATAAACCAAAATATTAATATTTTTAAGTAACAAATGCACAATTATAGATAAAAGACACCAAGGCCCAAACTAACTTTTCATTCAATAAGCCAAATATTCAAGGAGAAACTTTACAAAATGGCAATTTTGTTCCCAAGAATCATCTTAACACAAACTTAAATTTCCCACTTCATCATTACCTCCCTCCAACTACTTACATAATAATCCCTTTACAAAATTACACTTCTACATATATATATAGAGTTATATTTATATGTAGTTGTTACGCGTTCATTTCAGAACCAATAATATATTATACCGCTATCCTTCTCATACGTAGTTATATATATATATATATATATATTAACTTTATGACATATATAAACCATAATTTATGTAATTAATGATTGTGGGATTTGTTCATTGAAGGAGGTGATCACGTGATTATTATTATTATTATTATTGCATGGCCATGCAGACGATAAAAACTGGTTTGGTAACTGCCACACTCTCATTACTTGATGCAAGTCCCATAGTTTCTGCCGGAGCATCCCTAATTCCGATCGGAGCCGCTCGTTTTCTATCCGAATAATATGTTCCTGATGGCTAACGAACCGTAACCGGTTCGTTAGCTCTCGGTTTCCGGCTTTGTGCCGGTTCACAAGGTTCCTTAGATTCTCTAAGTGCTTTTGTTTCCTCATCCTGGACCTTCGAGCTGATTCTCGGTTCGATATCATGCGTCTTAGCTTACGTTCATCGATCGGGTTGACCACAGCCGGTGTTCCTTCGTCGGAATTGGAGGTGTTAGGTTTTCGAGTGGAGTCGTCGGAAAACGACAAGACGGGGTCTTGATTTGGGTAGACGAAGGGTGTTTCGTGGGTGTCGGTGGCCCACGGGTCGAAACCGGGTGAGAAAAAGGGGTCGGAGGGGTGGTGGTCAACGGCTGCCGGAAAAGTCAACGACAACATGGCCGGAAAAATGATTTTATACGGTGGAAGAAAGAAAGAGATCGAAAGGGAAGAAAGGAAGGGTTGGAAACCGGTATTTAAGGGCAAAATGTTGAGTGTTGGTAGGGTCATGAAGGGTATTTTAGTCATTTAATCATGATTATATTTTATAAAACTTTAGAGTATTTTAACCTTCAAGACCAACTGATTTTAGTTACGTAAGGTTAATAATGGTGTCGAGTCAGCCGGCACTAATAAGTGGGGCCACGTGTCTTTATAAAAAGTGGTGATGTCAGCAATGTGGGTCCCATTTTTTTTTTATGTTTTATGGCTTAATTATGAAGAAATAAGACATATATGTGTCATTACCCCATGGGTTGGCATGAATCATGATGGTAGCCTTTAGGATTTTGAGTGGCTTATTTGGCGGCTTGTGTTTGGCGCGCCAAGCAGGTAAACGGCTAACAATTTAAAAATAAATTAATACATTTTGATGTGAGATGTGGTTATAAATAAAATTAATTATTACATAGTAAGTGTTGAAGTATTCTTAAATAGAGTTAAATGAATGATATTGAGTAGAAATCATCCATTAGGAGCACTAGTTGAAGGCAAAGCATTTTACTTTCACTTATATTAAAGACAAATCATCCATTAGCACTAATTAAAGGGATTATTAGTTCAAGAGATAGTGTTATTGCACATATGAGAACTTTAAAGAAAAAGAACTTTATTGTTTACTTTGATGTTAATGAAATTACAAGGTACAATATGTACTCCTCTATTCATACACTACAGGTCAAAAAAAAAATAAAGGAAGAACTATTCATACAAGAGTTAAATGCCAAAATGGCCCCTGTGGTTTGACCCAAATTGCCACTTTGGTCACTTTTTTGAATTTTTTGCCAAAACCACCACTCAAAGATCGAAAAATGCCAAAATGACCCATATTTAACTGAGTTTCTAACTGAGGATGAAAAGTCAGTTAAGTATCAGGGGCAATTTTGTCATTTCATCTGTACTTCATCTTCTCCATATAAAAACCCCCAAACCTATTATTTGCTCAGCCACCACCTCCAAAAACCATTGTCTGCCCAAACACACACACACACACACATACACACCTAACTACTGAGAGAGAGAGAGAGAGAGATAAGCACGAGAGAGAGAGAGAGAGAGATATATCTGGGAAAGAAGAAGCAGCACTGTGTTATCTCCTCCAATCTGGTCATTGGATTGTTATAGAAAAGCTTATTAAGTTTATTTTGGATTGTCAAGATGAAGAAAAATGCAGGAATTTCAGATAGACCAGATGATGTTGTATGTTTTCGATTCTGAAAAAATGGACCCATCCTCGTCGTCTTTCAATTGTTCTTTTTCAAAGAGGAATTTGCATAATTAATCAGGTTTCTGTTGATGATGAAGATGATGTTTGTGTTTAGTTGTTTAGTTTGGAATTTTGTGATATGTTTGAAGTTTCAAACATTTGAGAAGCCAGTTAAGATATATACAATGCGTTTGAATTAAGTGATTTTTTATAAATGCGTTTGAATTTTTAAAATATAGAAATCATTTTAGACGCACCTTATTTTTCATACAATGCGTTTGAATTATTTGTTGGACGCACTTATCATTTTTGTTATGTCAGTCTCTGATGTTCATCATCTGAGACTTTTTTTCAAATCCAATTTTTTTCTTTAATTATTGTTATATTACTAAAATCGTAAGTTTATGTGAATATTACATGCATTGATTGTGATTTTTGAATATGATTTTACTGATTTTATCAATTGCTTTGTAATACTCTCTTTTTGTTGTTTTTCTACAAATACGTTTTGATTTGATTCAATCGAATGTTTTTGATTCTGTAATGATTCTTAACGTTTAATCGATTTGAAATTTTGTTTGATTATACGTTTAATCGAATGTTTTGAATGTCTGTTGTTACGATCTTTCAAAATTTTAAACGCTTTTTTCCTGATTTACCTCTGGCTAGATTAACCCAAATATGATTAGGGTTGTTAATTACCATCTTTCCACCGCCTAAATCTAATGGCTCAGAATGTTTCTTACGTTAAGAAGCTTTATATGTTATCTCTTCCCATCTTTTAATAGGTAAATTAAATAACTTGTATCTTAAAGAACGTCCGACTTTAAAAAAATTTGCTAGAGAAGAAAATTGGATTTTTTTTTTAATTGTATGATATCAAACATTATTACATCAACATAAAAACACAATAATTATTAATTAAGATAAGAAAAAAGGGGTCACTAAATAACCCATGAGACATTTTAAGAGTGAACTCCATGGAATTAGAAAGAAGCTTATAGCAGTGAAGAATAACTCTATACAAGATTATTAGTTAACGTCCATTCAAACCACTATAATTTTGATAGCCTTTATCATGCTTTAGACAAGATTATTACCAAGCCAAGATGTATCCAGATGGGAGTCAATTTACCAAACACTTTAAATGTGCAAAATAATCAGGTTAATATCCGACGAATTCGGATTTTTTAAAACAAATAAGGACATTCCCAATCATAACCTATTTAGCATGATACAAAACATGTCAAGCAATCCATTTGGGTTTCAATATGGCTTTTCAACAACAAGCTCCAATGTCACAAGCCTTTCAAAATCCTAAGTCACAAACCGAAGTCGTGCCCAAGACGCCACCAGACAAGGCGGAAACATCACAAGGTAAGAAATGGTCTAATGAAAAAAAAGATGACGAGGAGGCGAAGATCAAGAAAACGCATATGTTACGGCCGGTGGTAAAAGAATATGTTTTGGCTCGACATATCCGAGAACCCGTGGTAACTATTTATTTTTAATAATCTCTAAATGTTTTTACATCATTATGATTGTTTTAGCAAACCATCAAGAACAAGGGTCTTTTGGGCAACAATTATGGATTGGTTTTTCACCCAAATAAAAAACCAAGTGACTACCGTACTAAAGGACCAAATAACAAGTAACTGAAGGGATACAAGGGTTAAAGTATCCGACTACAATAATATCTACAGCCGGTTATGGAATGATAGGGATAGTGCCAAGACGATGTTCATATCAAACAAGAAGCTTTGGTAGAATTCTAAACAAAAAAAGGCATGTTCACCTACATTAGACCTTGTAATCTTTTAAGGAATAGCTCAAAATGCCATCTTGCCACGGTACCCCCCCCCCCCCCCCCCCCCCCCCCCCCCCCCCCCCGAAAGTAAACAAGGTCTAAATCTATAATTATTGCCCAAGACGGGAGCCAATCTTCAGACACTCGAGTTAATATCAATGTGAACAAGACAGAGGACAAGAATGAGGAAGATGATCTACCAACATATGAAGAACTCCACGCCCAGTCGGGAGGAGGAGTGAAATGGAAATGGGAAAGAAAACATCTTCATCATTCGATGTCGATTACAACGAAAGGTTTAGTGTAATGAATGACTACAAGCATTAATCGACATCGGAAGACAACATTTAGAGAATAAGCAAAAGAGTTTGATGATTGACAAGAATGACTTTAGCTAAGAAAGGATCAATAAATGATAGTTGATCATGAAATTTGTATAAGGTCATCCTCATTAATCCAGGAGTAGAACATGAACTAGCTTCGAGGTTGCGTGAACGCATCAACAACAAATATGGCTTTCATGATGATGATAGGTGAAATAGCTTATGTTTTTATTTTTTATGTTATGTTATTTTCTATATTTTTTGTGTTTAAAATTTTAAATTTTAAATTATATGTTTTATGTACTTTTTTATTTTTACAATTTTATTTATGTTTTTAATTTTAATGAGTTTATTTATGTTTTTGTTAATGAATAAAAAATTACTTAATTATTGGTTAATAATTAGTAGAGGCAATGAGGCATGTGAAATGAAGTAAACCACTACGTACACCATTTTTTTCATTCAATAAGTACGTCATGCTTACAACTCGACTATTAATTTTTTCTTTTGTATGCTAGTAGATTTATTTTCTTACAAGAGTTTTATTAAAATCAAGCAAAAACAAATAAAAGTAAAGTTTTTTATACACATACCTTGATTTCTACATATGCAACGAGAATTTATGTTCATCACCCCATAAAATTGGAGTGTTTTCACATACTCAAATCATTTATGTAAAATTGTGACGACATGTCGCCACTACAAAGTGTTCAGTTTTTATATTTTAACAACCTGTTGTGGCGACATGTCGTCGGTACAGATAATTACCAAATTTCTTTTTACATTAATTTCCAAAAATAAATTGTATTTCAAACGAGTCTGTGAGAATGGGATCCTTGCCCCTTTCCATTGATCTCAATTGATTATATAATACAAACCATATCTCCTATATTTGGGTGGAGATAATGATAATGAATACAAATTACAAATTACAATCATATCTATAAATATATCTAATATACCCCCGCAGTCGAAGCGGGAGGAGACCGGATGCTTAGACTGTCCCGAAAATCTTCAAATAGTATCCGCGGCAACCCTTTGGTAAAGATATCTGCGATTTGGTACCGAGAGGGAACATGTAAGACACGAACATGACCGCGCTGCACCTGTTCACGCACAAAATGTATGTCGAGTTCAATGTGCTTGGTACGCTGATGCTGAACAGGATTACCGGACAAGTAGATGGCACTGACATTGTCGCAATAGACCAAAGTTGCCTTGGAGAGGGGACGGTGAAGCTCAAGGCGAACTCAGAGGAGAGACTGGACATGAGACGGAGCCGAAGCTGAGTGGAGGATGTGACCAGTAGAATGTCATCCACGTATAAGAGAAGATATGCAGTGTCCTGTCCCTGGTGAAGAGTGAAGAGAGAAGCGTCACAGCGACTATGGTGAAACCCAATAGAAAGAACATAGTCGGTGAATCGCTGGTACCAAGCCCGAGGTGCCTGTTTTAAGCCATAGAGAGACTTCTTTAAAGAACACACGTAATCCGGAAAATTTCTGTCCCTGAACCCCATTGGCTGATACATATAGACTGTCTCATTTAGATTGCCATGCAGGAAGGCGTTCGTAACATCCAACTGGTGAACCGCCCAACCCTGAGATAAAGCGATGGAAAGTACAGTCCGTATGGTAGCCGGTTTGACCACTGGACTAAAAGTTTCCCCGTAATCAACCCCAACCTGTTGTGTTCTGCCATCACACACTAAGCGCGCTTTATAGCGCTCCAATGAACCGTCAGATTTAAATTTATGTTTGAAGAGCCACATGCTACGTATGACGTTCATTGTAGGATGCCTCGGAACTAACTCCCAAGTACCGTTTCTAATAAGTGCATTAAACTCTGTAGTCATGGCGGAGTACCATTCCGGAATATTAAGGGCATCGGTCGGGTTTTTGGGAATGGGAACAATGGAGGTAGGGATGGCGGAAGTGTGGAGGTTAAACGGTTGTTTGGGTTTAAAGATGCCGCTCATGGAGCGGGTATGTACGGTACGATAGGATTGGGCCGCGGGTGGATTAGCCGATGTGTGTGTGGCTGCGGGTTGGGCCGGTTGTGAGGAGTTGGTTGCGGTATTGGGCTCAGAGGGTAAGGTGGGTGAGTGGTGAGTATTTGGGCCGGGTGGTGAGGATTGGGCCTGTTGTGTGGTGTGAGGGCTGGAAGGTGGAGGCGGAGTGTGATGGGCCGGACTAGTGGGTGTTGGGCTGTTGGGGTTGTTTGGGCCAGGGGATGGGTGGACGTTGGGTATGACAGGAGGATTGGCAGTGGGATTGGAGATGTGTTGCCATAAGTGTGGGGGTACGGGTTCAGTGAGAAAATCATAAGATGGGGTGGGGTGGAGGGTGGTGGCGAATGGGAAAGTGGTTTCATCGAACGCCACGTGACGTGAGACGATGATTTGTTTGGAAGGTAGGTGGAGGCACTTATATCCTCGATGGTTTGGAGGATAGCCGAGGAAGACACACGGGTGAGAACGATAGTCGAGTTTGTGAATGGAAGTGGGCGGTGTAAGAGGGTAGCAGAGGCATCCAAAAACACGGAGGTGGTCATATGCGGGTGATTGGCAGTAGAGAAGTTCAGTGGGTGTTTTGGTTTTAGTGACGGTGTTAGGTAAAATGTTGAGTAGGTAGGTGGCGGTTTCCAAGGCATGGTGCCAGTAGGAGGGTGGTAGAGAAGCGTGATCGAGGAGAGTTCGAACCATATTACTGATGGTGCGAATCTTTCGTTCAGCTTTTCCATTTTGGGGGGAGGTGTGTGGGCAAGAGAGTCTATAGGTGATGCCATTGGTGTTAAAAAACGTTTGAAAGTTATTATTAACGTATTCTCGGCCATTATCACATTGGAAAGTTTTAATGGTACGTTCAAATTGCGTTTTAACAAGTTTGGCAAATTGGGTGAACATGGTAAAGGTTTGGGATTTGTTTGTCATGGGGTAGGTCCATAGGAAATTGGTGTGGTCATCTAAAAACAAAACATAATACTTATGACCACCCGAACTGAGGACGGGTGATGTCCACAGATCGCTATGAATAATATCAAAGGGTTGTTTGGTAAAAGTAAGAGATGACATAAAAGGTAAACGAGTACTCTTTCCAAAAACACACGACTGGCATACATTATTATGAAGTTTAGTAAATGAAATAGAACTAGAATGTTTTAAAGAATGTAAAACTGGGTGTCCCGTGTGTCCAAGACGTTGATGCCAGAGTGTGGAAGAGATAGCAGCAAAAGCGGATGGTGTGTGGGAACCAGATCCGAGTACGAGTGGGTACAGATCACCGCTGCTGTTGCATCGAAGCAGAGGGGCCCTGGTCTTGTAGTCCTTCACAAGAAAACCAAATTCGTCAAATTCAACAGAAACTTTGTTATCTCTAGTGAATTTACGTACAGAAATAAGGTTCTTTAAAAGTTTTGGGGAATAGAGAACGTTTTTAAGGACAAAGGGTGGGAAGGGTTTTGGTAGGTATTTGGTGCCCTGTCCTAAGACCGGAATGGTGTCGCCGTTACCTACAATAATTTGTTTAGATATGCAATCATTAGAAAAAGTATGGTAGTCACCTGAGTCGTGAGACATAGTGTTGGTAGCACCGGTGTCAAAGTACTGAGTAGGATCAGGCTGCTGTAGCGACATAGTGTAGAGAGCATGCTCTATATCAGTAGGAGTGTAGGCATAATGGGCCTGAGCAGATGGCCTTGGGCCGAGTAAACCAGGAGCCGCACTTGGGCCATTGTTGGGCCTGTTGAAACTAGTTGGATAAGGGCATGGTGGGGCGGCCCAATTTGACTGAGAAGAAGACTGTTGATGTGCCGAAGGAGCCCAAGATTGAAACATTTGAAGAACCTGTTGTGGGGTGAAATATTGTTGGGAGTAAAAGTTCCCATTGCGAGCCGGACGACCACGTCCCCTGCCCCGGGTGCGAGGGCGATTGTTCCGATTACGAAACTGACCAGAAGGATTCTGACCCGAGTAAGACTGGTTCGAGTAGTTTCCGTCTGACCGGTTTGTATTCGGAGTGGAAGAAGAAGAGCGGACGGGTGGGACGGCGGTGTTGAGGGCTGTTGATGCAGTCTTGGACGCCTGAAGTGTCTGTTCCGATTTCCGTTGCTCAGCCTGAATCAGCGTTGATCTTGCCTTGTAAAAATTGGGTAGTGGCTCGGTACTGGTTAAGATGGCAGCCGTACTTTTGTATTGTTCATTCAGACCAGCGATGAGTTGCAGAACCAACCGATCGTTGTCAACCGGTGCATCTACATTAGCCAGTTGATCGGCCAGCGTCTTCAGTTCCTGACAATAAGCAGAGATAGAAGCAAAATTATCCAAACGGGTGTTAGTAAATTTGTGTAGAAGATGGATTGCCCTGGCCGCTTTATTATCCTGAAAAAGGTCTTCGATTGCCACCCAGGCTTCGTAAGCGGTGGAAGTTTTCTGAATAACAGTATGAAGGAGATCGTTTGAGACCGTGCTGTACATCCATTGGAGTACAATACTGTCCAAACGATCCCATTCTGTCATGGGTCGGTTCGGGTCCGATGCCTGGGCTGCTGAGGAGGAGGCCGGCGGTGGTAACAGATGGTCGTAGACCAAGCAAGCTTTGCAATGAATCTTGAAGAGGGTTGACCAGGAGACATATTGAGAGGAGTCGATTTCGAGTGTGATAGGGATATAGTTTTTAATATTAGACACGGTGGTTGCCGGGTGAAGTTTGGTATCGGAGGGCGGTGGTAAGGGAGTGGATTCTGGAGATTTGTCTCCGGCCATGAGGAAGTAGAAGGTGGCCGGCGGGTGAGAAAGAAGAAGAAAGAAGGAGGATCGATGGGAGACCTAGTCTCTTGATACCATGTGAGAATGGGATCCTTGCCCCTTTCCATTGATCTCAATTGATTATATAATACAAACCATATCTCCTATATTTGGGTGGAGATAATGATAATGAATACAAATTACAATCATATCTATAAATATATCTAATAGAGTCTATGATGGCAACATGTCGCCGGTATAAAGTAGCCTCTCCCGGCGACACTGTTCCAACGACTTAATTAACCTATGGCGTCGGATCTGTGAGGACGAACCTTTTCCCGGCGACATGTCGCCACTACAGGTTTTGCCAGCGACTTGTCGCCGGGATAGGTCGACTTATGAGACAAGTTTTCTTGTAGTGATTAAAGTTTTTACACAAACACATTCTTTTGTATACATTAACACAATAATCGATTTTGGTTTCACACATGCGCATGATTGAACTCACACAAATATGTTTAGATTTTCTCTAATTAATAGATATTGGACTCAAGCATGTAAAGATTTAAAATACATAAATGCACACAAATTTGATCGTGTTTCATTTTATGAACCTACGTTGCTATTGACAACTAGCTAGGGCCGTGACGACTAGGTATAATTTCAAGTATAATTGTGATTCAAGTGTGAGCCGGTTTATGGTGGGTACCTGTCACCTGAGGGGTGTTTATGTTATAAAAATTTGAATGTGTAATACTAGTCTACTAGTTTAGGTATAATTTCAAGTATAATTGTGATTCAAGTGTAAATTACCGGTTTATAAAGTCAATAATCTTTTTTTTAGTATTTGAATGATCCACAATAATATTCTAGTCTTACTTTTTGGCTACTAGATTATAAAAATGAGCATAAGAGATACATGACGTATGGTAATTAATTAAAAAAAAAATTTACCCTACGCGTACTAAATGATAAAATGGTTAACGTAATCAAGTTTTTTTTATTAGTATACTATACTTTACTTGTCTTAAAGGTTAAATTAGTTTTTGTGAAGATGAGATGGTGAGATATAAAACAGATTGGTCGCGTCACTCTTTTTGCTTTCAAAAGTTTATATGATATTGGTATTACTTTTACGTATACGTATAAGTTACTAATAATATCTCACAAACTTTACAAAAGCTTTAACTTTTATTGGAAGTTAGTTTTAACTTTTTTTTTTAGATTTGAGTGGTAATTGATTAGAGAGCATATATTGAGTTATATAATGTCGTTAAGTATACAGAATGTATACCACTTATTTTGGGTAAATTATAATTTAGACGATCCTTTTTTATTGTTTATTTCAAACAACGTATTTTTCAGTCTATAATTAGTCTTTAGATAAAGTAACGTTACTTATTTTAAATAACGAAACATAAATTGTATTTACATAAAATGACATAGGTATCACTATAACAATATATACATTATTTTTTACTATATATTCATTTTGAAGTTGGAAAAATGAAAAAACTTAGGGTATATGTTGCTACAATAACCAAAACAACCACCTAATCCTAGAATTAAGAACTCACACAAATGTTTGAGTTCTTCAACAATACAAAGTAATCGACTGATCCACGACAAGTAGATATGAATAAGACGTACATACAACAAATTAAATGAATGAATCAAATAAAGGAAGGCGACACGGCTGAAAGAATCTGAAAACCCTTAATTTAAAGCATTGAGCTTCTAGGGTCGCCATATTCAACCTTCAATTTAAAAATCAACACGACACTCAATCGTTACAGAAACAACAGCGATTAGAAAACAACACTCCGTATTAGAATAACTAAAACACAACCAAGCTAAAGTTTTCCATTTGGATTAATAAGAAAAGGTATTTTTGACGGTTACATATGCTAGCCTCATCACGGGGATCGAGAGTGTAGTCATGTAGCTTTACGTTTGTTCGAGAGCGTACTTATGGTTCCGAACGTGTTGTTGCAAAACTTGATGCTCAAACTGTCAAACATGTTCATATAAGGATTATGCCTTCAAATATTCAATATACTTGTAGTTGCTTATAATATTTTATGTGACAAAAAATACATGTCAAGTGTATTTTAAAAGAAAAATATATATTATATAGAGGTATGTTATTTACACAAGAACAAAAATTAGGTTTGCATAATCCTCTACGGGCCGTAGAGGGTGTCAGTGCAATAAAGGAGGGTAGCCTCTACGGCCCGTAGAGGCCTCTACGGTCCGTAGAGGTGGGTTGTTGGAGTGCATTTAAACCCTAGAGGGTCGTTAGAGAGCTCTACGGCCCGTAGGTTATACGAGGTACGAGGACAATCAATGAACAGACTGACTTGCAGTTAGGGGTGTAAATGACACGTAGCGGCTCGGGATCGGCTCGGTAAAAAGCTCGAACGAGCCGAGCCTTAACGAGCCCGAGCCCGAGCCCGAGCCTGAAATATGGCTCGTTTAGTTATCGAGCCTGAGCTCGAGCCCTAGATACAAAGCTCGATTGGGCTCGCGAGCCTAATCGAGCCTTAACGAGCTAGAGCCCGATCCCGAGCCCGAGCCTAAGTTATAGAAGAGCCTAAGTTATAGCCTTAACGATTGGGCTCGCGAGCCTAAGTTATAGCCGAGCTTTTGCGAGCTCAAGCCGAGCTTTGAGCTCGTTTGAGATTCTCAAATCACCTCGAGCCGAGCCGAGCCGAGCTCGAGCTTTGGATTTTGCTAGCGAGCCGAGCTCGAGCTCAAGATTGTAGGCTCGAACCGAGCCGAGCTCGAGCTCGAGCTTCACAAAACCTTAACGAGCCCGAGCCGAGCCCAGGCAGGCTCGGGCTCGGCTCGGCTCGTTTACACCCCTACTTGAAGTCTGTCAGTCTGAAAAAGCAACCCTTCTACGGGCCGTAGAGGCCTCTACGGCCCGTAGAAAACAGGGTTTGGTGGGAGCATTAAACCCTCTACGGCCCGTAGAGGCCCAGATATATTCTTCTTCCTTGTCTTCTTTTCTCAGTCGACGAAACATTTCAAAAAAACCGGAGCACGAAAAATCCGATCGATTCCAAGCTACCGCGATGTCTTCGGGCCACTTTAGTAATGTTTCGGATGAATGGGAGCATTCGTATAGCATATCTCACGTCTCGGAAAGCCTTTTCGGACCCGTGGTGGAACATGGTGAGGAGGAGGTTAGATCCGTTGTTCATTGTGGTGACGGGAAGGCACTACCCGATTTGAACGTGCTGCCCGATTTGAACCAGGAGTACGTAGAAGAACCTGAGTCATTTGACGTGCCGCCAAGTCATCCACAGTACGAATACGGGACTTATCATTCGCACGAGGAGGGTCATGGCAGCTTCAAGGAATCGCACGAGGGAGGTGATAACGGTGGCGACGAACCTGTCCCGGATGTTTCGTTTGAAACAAATCAGGTGTGTTTATGTATTTACACTTGTTTATTATTTAGACCCGTGTATATTTAGTAGTGTACATATTTAGACTCGTATATTTAGCCTCGTACATAAATTTGTTTTAGGGTTCGTGAGATTTGAACTCGTATATATTAGTTGTTATTTGAACTCTAGGATTTGTGAGATTTGAAGTCGCATATATTAGTTGTTATTTGAACCCGTATATAAATTTTGCAGGTATTCGGGTCTCTTAAAGACCTGACATATTGGGTTTATGAAAGGGCCAAAAATAATGGTTACATTACCGTATACGGACATACTGTTTCGGAAGGCAGGGGGCCGAATAGGAGGGTAACGACGGCATGGATACGATGTGACCGTAGTGGCGTACATCGTAGTGTAGCCACGGTTCGAAATACGGGCAGTAAAAAATGTAATTGCCCGTTTGAACTAAAAGGGAGATACAACTCCAGCTACGATGGTTATATTTTGGAGGTCCTGAACCAAACACATAATCACAAACATTTCCAACACATCGAGAGTCACGCGTATGCTAGGAGGCTGGGTTCGGGCGAGTTAAAATTGGTGGATACACTTTTATTTTCAAAATGTTACGCCAGTAGACATACATTCGGCCGTTAGAAAACAAAAACCGGATAGTCCCTGCATCTTAAGAGGCATATTACATAACACAATAACCAAGGTTAAGCATTTGTTATACGGCGGCAGGACTCAAATGCAGGTATTATTATCTCTTATTATTATTATTATTATTATTATTATTATTATTATTATTATTATTATTAGTATTATTATTATTATTATTATACTTATTATTATTATCCTGTGCAGGGGGGAGCGGCAGGACAGGGCATCCAACATTCGTCACCTCGTGGTTCGTTACATTCACTGTTGCATTACCTATTCCCTCACGGCACGGTGCACTTGTAACGAGCGGGTGACGAAGACGGGCCTGATGTACTTGTACTGTATACTCACCAGCAGGCCGATTGCCCTGCATCGGTGCATGGCCGAGTACTTCTCCTCCTTTCCCATGAAGCAGTTGCGGGGAGCCATCGCATGCGGGGGGATGATCAGCAGGATAGCCGAGCGCTGTAATGCTGAGAATTATTTCAGTTATGTTGATCGGAATCAGTTTCCGCCACTACAGCCCAGGTATTATTATTATTATTATTATTATTATTATTATTATTATTATTCTTCTTCTTAATGTTAATGTTTATGATGTTGTTTATTTCTTTCAGCCCATCAGCTCAACCCACGATGAAAGCTTATGGGTTGTTCGGCGAAGAGGGGGGATAGCCCACCCATCTACTATCTAATTGGTCCGGATAACAAGGAGTTGGTACATCAGGGACTTGGAGGTATTATTATTATTATTATCTGTTTGGGAGTTTCTTTTGGGAAACTTGTAGACAACTTGTGTTGTCTGGTTTGAACGAAAACAGGGAAACTCTGCCCAATTTTTTATAAAATCCTAGATTATTATTATTATTATTATTATTATTATTATTATTATTATTATTATTGTTATTATTATTATTATTATTATTATTATCATTATTTAATTATTTATTGTTATCCATTGCAGGTGGTGCTGTTGAGGTTGGGTTGCAGTATGTTGCTGAGGGGGGGGGGGGGCGCTGAGAGGGACGTCGATGTGGCTGAGCCGCAGCCTGAGGAGCTGCAGATTCCGGCACGTGTGTATCACTCCCTGCGGTTGCCTGCTGAGGTTAGGGCGGACATACGTGCGGCTGCGTTAGAGGCTGCTGAGTCGCGTCAGTGGCGTGAGCGGATGGACACTCGGCGTGAGCGGCAGGACGAGGTGATGCGCTGGTTGATTGCTGGCCAGCAGGATATCTATCGCCGCCTAGACATGCCGCCTTGTGTCGCACCGATGATGGAGCCCAGCACGCAGCACACCCACACGTCCACGTATCAGGGCGGGACGTCCTCGCAGCAGGCCGGGACGTCCTCGCAGCAGCCGCCCATTGATGATTCGCAGTTCTTTTAGTGTTATCTTTTGTGATCATATTTTGTAAACGTTATAAACAATTTCTACTTTGTATTTACTTTTTTGAACTCTAATTATGTTAATTAATGTTTATTTTTATCTGTTTGTTTATATAAACGTTTGTGTTAACGTTTACAAACTTATCGAGACAACATTAGTAAAAACAGACGACATTAGTAAAAACAACATGTTTTCTAATTATAGTTACATAGTAAAAATCAATAAACAATTAAAATGTGTTTAAAAAAAATTAAAAAAAAAAAAATTGTCTACGGGCCGTAGAGGGCTCTACGACTCGTAGATGACATCTAATATTTGTATGTGCTATATTTATTTTTTTCAATATAGAAACCAGTGAACTGGTAGCCCAGATAGTCCCCATATTTGCAATAAGACTTGTATGTGTGTGTGTGATAATATGCCAAAGATCAAACCTCGTCCCAAACGTTTTTTCTTGTCTACTGCTCGTAGAGGTCTAGACGACCCGTAGGCAAAAAATAACTTCACCATTCCACCCAAATTGATCCCCAAATTAATCAGACGTTACCTACGGGCCGTAAAGGCCTCTACGGCCCGTAGAGGTGATCACAATCATTAGTAATCATTAATGTACCTCGTAACTTGTTTTTAGCTTTGCTTACGGGCCGTAGAGGCTTCAACAACCCGTAGCTTGATCAAAAAATGAACCTACGGATCGTAGAGGTCTCTACGGCCCGTATAAGGTTGTGTGGATAAAATCCAACCTTGTGTGAATATCTGAATCCTTTATATAATAACAAGAAAAAGTGAAGTAATATTTGTAAAGAATTGTGCAAGATTCTTGGAAGCACGAGGCCGACAAGAAGTGATTCAGGTACAAAGTTGTTGTTGTCTATCTGTGTGTGATCGAGAAAACTTAGGTTGGTTTAGAAGGTAGTTTATATAGTTATAGGCAAATATATAAATAAATATATATATACACACACAGAGATTGTGTGGATCTAGCAATAATATTATCATAAAATGATCAAACTAATAAATGGATACTTTAAAGTATGTTAAATTAAATTAACAAGCTAGTTTTAAGCCGAAAGTTATGAGCTCAAGCTTTTATCTAGACTTGGAATCTAAAAAATTTTGTCTTTATCAATTACTTATAGAAAAGTAGTTGTTGAAGAATATAATATAGCACACAAACAAAACCTCATACATATTTAGGTTATTAAATTTATCAAAACTCGAACTCTTTTTTGAAAGATACTCGTACGCTTATTTTACTAAAACTAAAAACGTAAAAAACATATAAACACTTGTAGCTTAATTGTGATACATATGTTACTCAAAATTGATTAAGGGCCGTGTATATGTGCATGTATTAGAACATATACCTAATAATTAATAAGTAACTGGTTGTCACGTATGGAGTTCTCTAAATTAAATATTTTTTTCTCATTTATCTTATTTCACACATGCTTATTCTATTTCTTAATTTAAAATTTGTAAAAAAAAGCTAAAAAACAACAATAATAAAGGATTAATACGTACTTTTATTTAATTCGTGTGATAGATAGCTTTTTTACCTAACTTTATATATACATCCGAAATTTCAATGTGAGGACCACTAAATCCATTGTTAATTATTCAAATTTCAAAGATGTGAAAGAAAGAAAGCATTAAAGCGGTTTGTGGTTTGGTGGAATTGGTTCCTTAATTGTTGCAGCTTATAGAAAGATAAGACCAGTTATGTAAAAAAAATCAAGAAGAAGATGAAGATGCTTTTAAAAAGACGATTCCACATCTAACTATAACCCTACACACATTTGGATTTTATAGGGGCATGAAGAAGGAGGTGCAATCTAGTATAATGTTTAAAGAGGATAAAAAATATGGAAAGTAATGATTGAAATGACATTAAAGAGTGTTAACTGTTAAACATTACACATTTTTAGGGGCGTTATGATTTGTAGATCCTTGGAATGGATCAGTGACAAGATTAGTCAAATCAATCAAAGTGCGGAATAGGGCTGTTCAAAATGCTCGGCGCTCGCTGATCGCTCGCCGCTCGTTCGAAATTTACTCGGAAATTGCTCGTTCGATTTTTCGCTCGGTTGTATATGAGCCAATCGGCTCGGTTCGGTTTGTAAATGAGCCAAGCACGAGCAAAGGTACGCTCGGCTCGGTTCGGCTCGAATAAATTTTTATTTATTTAATAATAAATATACATACAACTTACAGATAAATTTATGGCTTTATATATATGATTCTATTGGATTTGACTCAGTATATGCAAACAAAATATAACCAACCCACTTAACACAATAAAAAATTAACACTAGATTTAATAGTAAAACAATAAGTCATAAGGTGACAGTCTTGACTTCTTTATGTTAATAGTCGTCCATGCTAATTGTCGCTTGATATCACACCTACGTCACAATGCAACAATTGTTGTCTGATGTATGCTCATCACCTCATAGGCCTCAATCTAAGCCTCATCCTTGGACATTGGTATCTCAATATTAGTGTTATCATCGGATATTTTGAACTTAGTTATCACCCGACAATGAAAACATCGAAAGAAACATCCCAATTTTATAATCGTCCATATTATTATCCGCTCGATTCTCGCTCGGCGCTCGCTCAGAAAATTTTAGCTCGAAGAATGCTCGTTCGGTTTTCGGCACGATTATAAATGAGACGCTCCGCTCGGTTCGGTTTGTAAACGAGCCAAGCACGAGCAAAGCTCCGTTCGGATCGGCTCGGCTCGTGAACAGCCCTACCTACACACATTTGGACTTTATAGGGGCATGAAGAAGGAGGTGCAATCTAGTATAATGTTTAAAGAGGATAAAAAATATGGAAAGTAATGATTGAAATGACATTAAGGAGTGTTAACTGTTAAACATTACACATTTTTAGGGGCGTTATGATTTGTAGATCCTTGGAATGGATCAGTGACAAGATTAGTCAAATCAATCAAAGTGCGGAATCCCTTAACTGATATTCATGCAACACACAAATCAACAAACGAATGCAAACGAAGAATACTTATAAACGCATGATATCTTTGATTAACTTTCTAATGAAAACAATCAATTACATCACAAGGACTTTCTACTTGACCAACAACCGTAGCCTACTCCCCATGCATTGGTATTTATACATAACCAAACTCGTGGGCCTAAAACGAAGATACAATGTAAACGAACTTGACTATATAGCGAAGATGACCATCTTCGCCATACACCTATCCACGCTCCCTATTTATGTTCGCTAGGGTTTCAATGTTCGCTTTTATAGACACAAACGAACATGTTACAAAAGACTTAACCTAATTATCAACCACAAAATAAACCAACTATCTAGAATTGCATTTGTCACACCGAAATGCATCAATATGATTTTTTTTTTTTTTTTTTGAACAGAAGAGCGAATACTTTCATTAACTTCAAAACATCCTACAATCTAGCAAGATGCTAGAAAGCAGGCGTTTACACAAAGTCAAACATCAAAACAAATTAACATCAAAGTTAAACCACTTATCTATTGTTAAAGCGTTCCATCTAGCTTGAACTTTCATGTTGAGGTAAATATTGTCTTTAACTCCTTCGAGTTTTATCGTTAAAGGGCATGATGATGTTGATGTGGAAGAAAATGCCCCTTAAGAGCATTAACCATTACAAATGCTCTCATATTTCTATAAATAAAAAATCATGTTGCAAGCTCATTTGGTCACCACTATAACCGCTTTCTGTTTGAGAGGATGGTTTTCAGTGTAGAAGACATAGAAGTAATTATGGGCTATCGAGCCCCCACCCTTATGGTAGAGTGGCATGGGAAGTGAGGGTTAGCGCTTGGGACTTAAATGTCTCAGGTTCAAATCTGATCCCACCCAAGTTTTACTGATTTTCCACTGCCGTGCCTTCGGGCGGGTGGATATCGGATTTTTCTAGGCTGGTGAAACTATCGTGGGCCTTCGGCTACCCAGCACTGTCTGTGTTCGTAGGTGTATAAAGTGCCTTTGGCCATGGATTACCCCAGGTACTCGGACCATTATGCTTAGTTGGTCATTCAAAAAAAAATTATGGGCTATTAAGCACACCAGATTAATGGTTAATATTAAGTTATTAGATATACTTTCACACCCCTTCATTTCATGTAGCCATCTTTAACACCATTTGTCACATCATACATAATGCTCTTTACACCCCCTCGAAGAAGTGACACCCTCCATTAATGCCCCTTACAAATAAATATTGAATTGATTGTGTGTAAATGACCCACCTAATAATTTTTCATACTCGTTAAAATGTTAAAGGACACTTTTAACGCTCGTAACACCTAGGGAGAGTGGTATTTAACACCCTTAACTCAACGTATCATCTTAACACATTGGGGTGTTAAAGAGTACAACCAAGACCTTGACGCAATCAAAAGATTGTAATTACTAGAATATCTATATCTATATTATTACATTATAAAGAGTGAGCAATGACTAAAAAGGTCCAAAATGTCAAAGTTAAGGTGGCAACTTAAAAGTCACAAGTGTAATTCTCTAAACTTAACCACTTTTCTTCCTTTTATGCCCTTGTCAATGCATTAAGATGCTTGTACTATGTGATGCATTAAGATACTTGTACCATGTGCTTTTAACAATTTTGACATCAATATTGTGCATTTAACATTGAAAGCAATTCATTACTCTTCCTTCATCAATGGCATCAACAATTACCATCATTTGCTCTTCTCTTACCACCTTTAGTAATACATAGTATAAATTGAACTTATAATAATCTTTCAATTGTACCTGCCCCCTTCACTATATTCACGGGATAAATTTGTTCCAGATGGTATGCTTCTCTTTAAATTGTTCTTCATCCGTCCTAACATCACCAGAATTCCAAAAACAAATGAGTTTTCTTTACAAATTCATTAATATTCATATAATGATATAATATTAATTTTTTAATTTTATATTTTAATTTAAAAAATCTCTTTTTCTTTTGTGCAATGGGTTCTGTTGTTATTTCTCAAGTGAGAGATGATGCAGTGAATGCTTACAGTTTGTTTATATGCGAGAACCAATTGAGTTTTGTACTTTTGTGAAGACAAACCTTCAAAGGTTTATGTTAATGGAACTAATATGAGCAACATCTGGGCAACCGTAACATTGGTGAATTCAAGCATTCTTTCTATATATAAGTTGCAAATTATTATGGCTATCAATTAGATCAACTCTAATTTGTGTCATTGCTGATATGCGTATTTTGCAGGAAGTTGGGGTTCACTGAAACATTTGAATTTGTATAGGAGTTTTTATGGCAGGAAGTTGGGGTTCACTGAAACATTAAAATTGCATATGGAAGTACATAAGCAACTTCATGAACAGCTTGAGGTGTCAGATTGTTCTATTTTTTCCTTCCGGTATGTTTTTCCCATGCATTTAGTTTGGTTAAAGGAGACACAATGGGGAGGTTGGGATGTTGTGTAACAGGTAAATACAGTTTTGGGTTGTAATGAGTTCTTCACCGCAGGATAAAATGGGTTGGACTTATTATAAAGTTTGGGTTTGGTCTTATTCTTCAATTTGAGCTACTAACTAATAAAATGGGCTAACTCAATATATGTAATTATATTATTTTCTTAGTGGTTGGTTTCAAAAATCCAAGGGGTGCGATTGAAAATTTTTGTGGGGTGCGGATGGGATAAACGCGTATATATAAACACTAAAAAAAAATTTTCAAGGTGTGCGCCCGCACCCCCTGGGCTTAGGGTAGCTACGCCCCTGTTTGGGTATAACATTACTGTTTTCTTAGTTGATGCACTCTTTATAACAAAAGAATGTCTAAACTTGTTACAAACTGATTAGATTGCGTTGTGTTTCTCAGCCCACAAATCGATTCCTAAACCGAATTTGTTTGGGCTAAACCAGATTGAGCCCAAAATGAAAAAAAAAACGATAGAGTACATAAACCGAACGCTTTACCTAAAAAACCAATTAGGGCATGTTTGGGTGTTCATCTCCTTATCTGCTTCTTCTACCTCATTTTCTCCTTAATCCAAAAGTCACAATTTTTAACTTATGACTAATATCTTTTCAAAGCACAAAAACTCCTAAAAACTCATTTTGAAACCATCACCCAGACACTTTTTTTTAACTTATTGATTTTTTAAACAAGTTATAAGTCAAAAGGAGGTGAAAAAATGGAGAGCCAAACATGCTTTAGAATAGTACATCTAACTTATTAGAACGCTACGGCTAAAACCCGTTGCAGTTAATTAGACACAAAGTCCCAAATGACTTGTATAAATACATGTCACTTCCTGAATCATTCGTATGTTTCACATGTTAGAAAATCTTTTTTGCGCGAACCGGCCCTAAATGTGTGTGTATATAACCTTCCACAAAACCACACCCAGACCTGAGATGTTTCACACAAGTCAAACACGGCTCGGGGAACATCCGAAACCGGTGTGTGACTGTTTGTCTTTGGTTTTTTTTTTTTTTTGAGGGTCAGAGTCAAGAGTCTGTGAATGACCCATAATCCAACATTCTAAAGCCTCTTGGCGACGCGCCGACACGAGATCCACAATGCTTGTGTGTATATCAAGTTTTGTAACCAATGTACACAACTATTAGTGCAAGTGACGCATATTCTCCAGATCTATGCACATTAAGAAACTGTAAACAAACAATCTATTTACCCCAACAAAGACAATTAGTTCATCAACGATGAATAAATAAAAAATTATAATCTTGGATGTCATGCAACATCAATGTCAGCAACATCAAGCAAATCATTAGATCCTTTCGTTTCAGAGTTACGAATGCCTACTTGTGACGATGAATCCCTGCCCTTTCGATCAGTGGAACTTTGATTTAATTGTACCCGAATTCTTGAATCTTTTGATGAAGAATCAGCGACATATGTTGCGTTCTTGTAATGTATCAGGATGTTTCCATCATCATCATCATCATCATCATCATCGTCATCGTCCTCAAGATCACTAAATGATACATCCTCATTATTCTCAATGGGAATTACAACTCTGTTAGTAATAATTTTTGGGCTCTCTTCCTTTAACCAAACATCTTCATCTTTAACTTCATGTGAGTCCTCTTGAATCACAGATTTGTCTACAATCTGAACATCATCAATCTTGATGGGGCGTTTTACAGTCTCGATTGCTGATACCTCAAGCGGGAGACACTTTGACTCGTAATCAGACATGTTTTCGTAACAGGAACGGCTCTTCAGGTCATGTGTTAGCAAGGCTCTAGCTTTCACAATCTGCATAAAGATATTAACACCTATATTAAATTTACAACTATTTAATAATGACTGTTTACATATCTAAGTTTGAGATGATAGAATCCCTCAAAACCGACACAAAACATAGACTATATAAAATGCTATCACTTGTGTAATCAAACACGAGATATGATCAGTGTGGCTACAAGCAGACTTACATTGGGTGTTGAAAGAAGTTGAGCAGCATCGCGATCGAGTCTTGGATGCAAAAGTACAAAATATATCTTCCAGAAAGAACTTTGACTCATATATTTTGGGCACAACTGGATCCTTAGAGCCCTCAATATCGGTACTAAACGTTGAACAGCGAAAGTATGTTCTCGTTGGGCATCAGAGAGATCAAATTCTGAAGTAAAAGGAAGAGCAAGCATAACCAAGTTACTAAATCCACATTTGCTAGGATATTCAATTCAAAAACTCACTAGTTACTAACAATGGACACTCTTATGTATATACATAGCAGATCAAAAACAGATTTTTACTTCAACCAAAAAAGTTCTATACAGATACTATATAATCGGAACTTATGAGCGAAAATTTCAGGGGGTCGGCCGCCCCCTCCTGCCCCAATGAACCTGCGCCCCTGCAGGGGATGCATTCTTTTCATAACCAGTAGAATGTTGCGCACCAAGAGAGCCGCATAATAAACTTGTACATTGTGCATAAACATAATGAGGTAGTGGGAGAGAGACATAGGGGCGGTTACATAACTGTAACTCTGTAAGGTATACCGCATTTAAAGCGATGGGTACAAATGCATTATCCGATTCTCGATTTGAACACTCCCAGAGTCCTCGGTATCATGTTAATATGATATTTTCATTTCTGTATTGATCCAAGGTACTCCCTAGTCCCTCCTTTGTGCATAATAAATTTACCATGGTAAAATTGTATATCCCATATAATCAATCATATGATTCAGAAGAGGATAAACAATAAAGGAAAATCATGTTATATGTAGAATTGCCAAAGTGGTTCATTTTGGCAACTCGGTTATGCCACACACTAAAACCAAAGCCAAAACAAAAACCAAATCACAACTTTTGGTCAATCATTGTTGTAGAACTCGTTAGGCTTTAATCGGCCAGTGGGGGACTAGTAAGTAATCAGGATTGATATTTTTTTTAACGGCGATCATTTTATAGCTAAATATAAAGAGTCAGCAAGAAGCTGGAAATACAAACAACACCACCAAAATTACACATATTGAGAAACATCGAAACAGGCCCAATCAGCCCACTAGGGCGGAATCTGGGCCTACTAGGGCCGACTAGCGACTAATGGACCGATTTGTAAAAATGGCCGACTAGTCCCGATTTTTCCAACACTAGTCGACTAATTAACTGCAATCAATTTTTCAACATTATACCAACGGCTAATTGTTCGGATCGGTTTACTCGGTTACAGTTAATTAGGTTATATGCTAAGTCTTTTTTTTTTAACGACAAATGTTATTTCTACAATTCTCTTTAACTTTACATCATTTTTTTTACCTTGGCTGTCGTCTTCATATTCCTGTAACGGAAAATCCAGCCAAGTTTCAGGATGCATAACAATATCCCTAACAAAGTCCACAACATCATCCGTAACACCAACCACACCTTCACCTTCACCTTCATCATCACTCGAATAATAATAATCATCATCATCATCATCTGATTCCACATCAAGAAACTCCGATACCTTCGAGATTCCATTTCGAAACCTTCCTCCAATCTCAGCAAAAACCGACGGCTCAGATCGATCGTTAGGTGCAATAAACGATGCTACACGACAAAAATGACGAGTTAAGGTTTGGCTGATCTCGGATAAGTCTTGTTTGACGCCTGTGGTTGGAGATTTAACGGAATTGTTGTCGGTAACTTGTTGTTTGAGGTTGTTGGTGATGGAACGAGGGAGCCATGACATTGTATGACTGTACGATGTACGGTTGTTGGTTAAGGTTGTTGGTGGTCGGGAAAATATGGTCGGTGATGTTGTTGTAATGTTGTTGCTTGTGGAGGAGGTAAGTGTGTTTGTTATACGTAATCTAATGCTTTACAGAGGTGGGGGCATAATGGTATTTTTACGGAAAATGAATGTGTTGTGTTGTTAGAAAGATAAACTTGATGACTTGATGTAGAAGACTAGAAGTAGAAGAAAGATTTCATGGAGGGTTATGTAGTAAAAAAGCGCACTATGCGCGCTTAAAGTGTGCGGCGCAGACGCAGCGAGGCGCAGTATTAACCTACACTAGACAGAGGCATGGTTGCACCAACATGAGAAGTATGAGCTAGCCTTACTAGATTATTAATTTTTTATTCCTCTTGTATATAACTTGTTATGTGTTTTTTTTTTTTTTTTTGTCTGACAAATGCGTGCGTTATTCTTACGCAATCATGCAACCCTTTGTGCCCTGATTGCATCATGCGCCTTTAGCTACTTCATAGACAGGTCATAAAATGGATAATTGTTTATAACAAAATTACAAAAGTTATGCATAAACTTTGCATACAAAAATAAAAAACGAATATGTATTATGTGAAATTTTCAGTATTTTATAAAAAAAAAATTATATAAAAAATTCATTTAACCTAATCATGTATGTTATCAAATATCAATACATATAGAATAAAGGGAAAATGATGAGACAATGCGAATTAACTAAAAGAGAACGAAAAAATAGAGAATAAGTAGGAAAAGGCCAAGAGGAGTTCGTTGGAGATTTGCTTTTGTTGTGCCCAAATCCATCTCGTGTGGGCTAAAAACAAATTGAAGGGAGGAGTATTCTCTTCGGTTTGGGTTTATTCTAATTAGGAAACCTATGAGAGCTACGGCCTAGGTGTTACTTGGTGAAAACAATTCAAGTCATTTTGTAATTTGCAAACTACTTTAGAACAGCTTGTTAAAATCATAAAACAAGTTTAAACGACCTCGTGTTTAAGTTTCATTATATACCTAGCTTTAGTAGTATTCAAGAAACCCGGTTCTGGAGCCGAAACAGAATACCCGACTTGGAACCGGTTCCTACCCAACCCGGGTGTGAATTTCCGACATGGCTTGAAAAACCGACACGAATCTAACACGAAATTTGCGGGTTTAAGTTTAGTTACACGGATCCGGGTCAGTTTCAGGTCGAACCCGCCAACCACTTTTGCAACGAATCAAGTTTGGGTCAATCTGAAGAGTTGACGGGTTAACCTGTTTAACCCATTTATGTTGTATTTTATTTTTTTGCCGGGTACTTTATGCCATAATTAAACTTAAAAATAAAATAACATAAGATTAAACAATAAAAATATAATTTTTTTATATACATTTGTATTTTTGTTGTAAAATTTTAATTCTAAAATAAATTTTCTATGTGAAAAAATAAAGTCAAAAGGGTCGTGTTCGGGTCAACCCACGGATACTCGGGGTCGTTTTTGGGTTTGTATGCTTGGCATAATTTTTGGATTCAGATCGTGTTCGGGTTCGTGTAAAATTTTCTGGTCGGGTTGGACCTACCCAGTGGCGAAGCTTGACCCGAAACTTCGGGGGGGGGGGGGGGGGGGGGGGGGTCGGAAATCACTAGTTTCGGCGGGTCGAAACCGTATACACCAAAAAATTTCTATACGAATATTATATAATCGGAACTTCTGAGCGAAAATTCGGGGGGGGGGGGGGGGGGGGGGGGGGAGGGGGCGGCCGCCCCTCCCCGCCCCATAAGAGTTTCGCAAATGGACGTACCAACCTGTGAACACGACATGTTTAACACCCCTACCCGCAGGTACATTTCAGTTCCATACCTGAGTTAAGCATAGGAACCAACCCAAAACCACCCGAACCGGTTCAACCTGGTCAAATATTTTGAAGAGTTAAATGCAATTTGCACCAATTTTGGTTTGCACTCGACATCTAGGGTTCTAGTTGTACTAGTGTATTATTATCGATTTATTCTATCTTTGTTAATCTCAATTGCTTTCTGATTATCATGTTTGTTTGTTGAGTTAACTGTTATGATTTTTCATTTTGTGTACTGAATAATTGATTAAATGAAAGGAGTAATGGAAATAAATAATCCCACTTATTGCTCTTTGGCCAATAATAGTCCTAACTACAAAAATAATCACTAACGGTCCCAACTTTCGACATATTGGCTACCAACGGACCCAAACTAACTGAGGCTAACTCCCATAGTGTGATGCTGACGTGGCATGCTTGGGTGGCAAAATGATCCTACGTGACATCCTAGGTGGCAAAATGATCCTATGTGGCATCCAACGTGGCATGCCACGTCAGCATCATACTAACAGAGTTAGCCTCGGTTAGTTTGGGTCCGTTGATGGCCAATATGTCGAAAGTTGAGACTGCTAATGGTTATTTTCATAGTTGGGACCATTATCGGCCAAAGAACAATAATTACTCCTTGATGAAAGTATAAACATTTTAGGTGTTGGTGAGTTGATTTTTTTTGTAGTGTTCAGATTTTGATAATATAACTAGTAAATTACACGGCGCCGCGCTATGCGCAGCACAGAAACATAACCGGCGCCGATTCGTGATAACCTGCGGATTTTTCCTACGAACAACGGAGTTACAGCAGCGGTATTGCGAGGGTTTGCTAATCGGATAACCCAATGTATAGAGCCGTATTGTTCCGTCGGTGCGACGGTGCGTGTTGCAAGGAGGAAGACGCCTAAACCACCTGACAACAATTGATAAAAGAAAACATTCACCATCAGTTTGTTATGTTACCTAGGATCCTGCCAACCTGACGACGGCGTCGCAGCCATCGCCATCACAACGAACCACCGCTTAAAAAAGGGAATGACTATGAACATAAAAACCTGCGCCTCCGTGTCCAGCCGTGGTCGGACGCATCGGTCACCGCAGGAAGTCGAACGAAACTCCGTCTCTCCAAGCGTGTGTTAGATGTTGAAGATGAAAAATAAGAGTGTAAAACCGAAAGGTCTGTGACGAGAATGAGAAATCATAGAAGCGATAGCAGTTAGACACAAAGAATGAGACTGAGGGCTTACGTATTTAATAATAAACTTACTTGAGTGGCATTTCCGGAAATAACGCGAAGCGGAAGGGTTTTGTAATAATAAACTTACTTGAGTGGCGTTTCAGTAAATAATGCGGAGCTGAAGGATTTTCTTTTGAGGTTACTATTGCTAACGATCAAATTTGTTATATATAATAATAATAAGAGTTAATAGCCAAATTCGTCCCTGGGGTTTGACCAATATTGCTAGATTCATCCATTTTGAGAATTTATGACATCTGAGCCACTAAGGTTTGAAGTTTAGTGCTAAATCCGTCCAATTTGCAAACTCTGTTAAATACTAACGTTAAATCAGGGGCATTTTGGTTATTTCTTATTTCTTTATTGCAAATTCGTCACTGAGGTTTGTTCCAAATTGCTAGATCAGTCCAAAAAAAACATTAATCAACACAATTAAGGGTTATCATTATTCAAAAAAAATCATTATTCAAGTCCATTTTTCCAATTTTTTTAATCTGATTAGCATTCTAACCAAGTTTTAAATTTAAATTCAGTTCTTGAATGAATTCGGATTTGTGATTTTCTAGTTTATCGAACCTAGATATCCAAATTAAATATATTCATATTTATAAATAAAAATTATTTATTTTTCTCATATTTCAACCAAATCCGATTGAAACCGATATATAATTTTCGAACATCTAAAAAATCAAAATCCCAATAACTCGACGAAAATAACCCGAAAATCGACTCGTTAGACAACGATGTACACAAATTTCTAACAAAATTTATTGCAACTGATATTTAAATTTAAATTATTTTTAAAATGTGTTTTCAATTTTTCTTCCTTTTTACAAACAAATTCATGCTTCGAGATGGAGAGAAAGAGCGATAGATAATATTCTATAAACCTAAGTCCATCTAATTCTGTGCAGGTAATTTAATTTAATTCAATTTATTTATTTTTTTAATTTTTTTCTGTTTATATATATACTGATTTCGAAACAAATTAGTAAAATGTTTAATTATTTTCATTTCAGATATGTCTATTTACGTGATTAGATAACATTCTTCATTGCTCACTAAAAAAAATATAAGTGGATAAGTGAGCAACGGTTTTTATATCTCTATCATAAGGTCTGGTCGTGGTTTTTTTGTTTAAATGAATCAAGCCTTTGGATATTTTGAGACATCGAGAGTATATATGGTTTTCCGATTTGATTAGTTCGTAACTTAATTTTCAGTTGTAATGTTTTTTTTAATGACCGTAAAACTTTGTTTAGGGAGAAAAGTATTGTTGGTACATGTTTAACTAATTTAACAAAAACTAACCTATTAGTCCAACTGATTGCATCTCATAGCTCTTGTGTTTAAATCATGTCACAAATAGTAGTCTATTTTTTTTTTCGTTCTTAATATCTAACCGTAAAAGAAAAAAATTAAGAAAATGTCCACTCTAGCTTGTAATGGTTAAACCATATTTTTTTTCTTAATTTTTGTTATACTTATTTTAGATATTTAATTAATACCAAATATTAAACTCACGTCTTATTATATATATATATATAATAAAAATAAATATATATATATTTTTTATTACAAATTATCATTTTGCACTGATCTAGCAATTTGGAACAAACCTCAGGGACGAATTTGCAATAAAGAAATAGGAAATGACCAAAATGCCCCTGATTTAACGTTAGTATTTAATAGAGTTTGCAAATTGGACGGATTTAGCACTAAACTTCAAACCTTAGTGGCTCAAATGTCATAAATTCTCAAAATGGACGGATCTAGCAATATTGGTCAAACCCCAGGGACGAATTTGGCTATTAACTCTAATAATAATAATGTGACATGTTAAGCCTATTTAATTAAACACGTGGGCTCGTTCAATTTAATTATAGTATCCTTTCAACTCTCTTTTTCTTATATACGGTTAAGTTTAATTACAATATATTTTTCTATGCTTTATATTTTTAGCTATAAAATTATTATTTTTACGGCTTGATACCAAACCACATCGAGCCGGGGGTCTCACTGGAAGCAGCCTCTCTATTCTTATGGGTAGAGGTAAGGCTGTCTACATCTTACCCTCCTCAGACTCTACCTTAGCTTTGCTATAGGTGGGATTAACTGAGTATGATGATGATGATGCATCTTGAAGCTGGTCCTAGCTACTAAACGAGTAAACATCTCATTTTGATAACTAATCCTGTTGGGTTGTTTCAATACAATGTTCAAAACTATAAACTTTGTTTTATTCGTAACTTTAAATTAACATGTGGCTTTAAAATACAATTACTCTGATAAACTTTTTAAATTAAGTAACTGATTGTTTAGTTCTTTAAAATATTTATAAAAAAATCAGTGTTTTGTTTTCTATATTTTGAACAATATTTTGAACAATCTTTATGTAAATAAAGCCATAAAAAAATCAAAACATGTGTGCGTTGCTAAACAAAGAAGTGACCTCTCACATGTAATGTTGAAAGAATGGGTGACAAGCCGGTCTCACACTCTCACCCTCCCTTCTGGATTACAAGTCTAGTCTCAATCCGAATGAGACTTGAGTTAATTGCATAATTTTTATTTTTTTCTATTTTAGTGATTTATTAACCAAATTATTTAAAACATACTTTAAACTTTAACCATCAAATTATTTGTATACACCCATAATAAAATAACCAAGTAAAAGAAAAAAAAATTTAATAAATAGTTTTGAATACGTGATTTCAGAAGCATATATCAATTATGACACGACACAAAAACATGACGCATATCTAAAAGCAGATTTAGATTTAGTAGAAGAAGGTTCTTCAACACAAGACATACATAACATCGGATTTGAATATAAGACAAACTTTACAACAAGTTTAGATAGAGGTTAGACGTGCTAACACGTTTTAAATATGTGCTTCCAAAAACATATATATACCGACAAGACACAGAAACATGAGACAAATCTAGAACCGGGTACGGGTTTAGTTTAGTATAAGCGGGTTCAACTATTCAGGTAACATATAACCAACATAAAACAAACTTAATAGTGGGTTTTAATTTTAGTTTTAACGTGTTTGGATCAAATATAAATGTGTATTTGACCTTAGTCTAGACAGGTTCACGGCATTTGTAATGTAATATACAAGCATTGTAACAAGCGAGACGCTAACTACCATCAATAATCACCCAATACATCCCTAGATCAATCCACACAAACCAAATTAAGTAATAGGAACATTGAACGCCCTCCAACTCTCCCATGTCTAATTCGATTGTTTACATTTATGCTTCACCTATATGAATGCCAAGGCTTGAGCTTCACCAAACACACCTATGACATTGACCCTTTTTCTGTTGAATATTAGATCATTTCTTGCTTTCCAAATCGCCCAGTAAACCACAAATATGATGATTCTTATAAAATAAACTTAACTAATGGGTTTAAATTTAGTTTAACAGGTAGGGTAAGGGATCAAGATATTGGTGCATAATGTGGGCCAAAGTGTATCATTCCTAATTAAGGGATGTATGGTTCGTAAATTCTTATTTTAAAACAATATATGGAGCCAATCCTCTTATGGTGGAGTGTCACCCTCCCTGCTTTCCTTATGGGAGGTGGGGAGTTGGAGTCCTATCGGCAGCAAAATGCTGCTGGTGGGTCGGGTTTTACCGTAGTGGTCCTTCGGGCAACGGGTTTTTTCCCAGGAATTGGTGTGAAATTATTGGTGGATCCGGATTATTCTCGGAGTACTCCTTTGTTCAGTGAGTATTTTGTGAGTGCTCAGGATTGATTTGTTTGCCTTTAAAAAAAACAATATATGGAACATGATTTGAGTTACAGTGGAAGTTCTCAACTATCTTTTCATTGCTAGGTCAGCATTGATTGAAGTATTGATTGGTCCAATCCTCATCATCTTCATACAGATTGTCAAAAACATATTGTAGTACACATAATGGATGATCCACCCACACACGCCACAATTATTACCAGATTTTTGGTCCAAGAATCATAACAGAAATTTACCAAAACAATCAATCCATTAAATTGTTCAAACCTACCATATTTATTTTGGTTGATCATAAATTGACCTCTACATGTTAAGGTTGGGCGTTGTGGTCTGGCGTCCTCAGCCACATCAGCCTTTTAACACCCCAAACACCGCCTCGAAGATGAGGTGTGGACCCTCCCTTTGTCATCCGGCTCAACAATAAGAACCCCCCAATTAGGAAAGGGGGGCATTGAAAGCGCCAAACCACGCCGTGTAGCCTATAAGCACCCTTGTACGACTCAAGGTTGATCCAGTAAGAACAAGATGTACGCTTAGCACAACCCTTCTACATAAAAGCTCTATATTGTTTTTTTACTAAACTTTAATACTATTTACAGATCTACTATCAATTAAATAACCATTCCAATAGAAGATCAAAGAAATATATTTATATTCCAAAATTGAAAACTGAAATAATATTTCAAAAAAAGATAAAATTAGACAAAAAAAAATGGTGTGATTTTTACCCTTGGATTGACACCATCTTTGGCTCCAAATTCAAGTTCATCATCAAATATATACAATCAACCAATCCTCTTGAACCCCTTTTGGTGATTTTGTTGGTCAAATCATTATTCAACAATGTATGTAAATCACCTAATGGTTTTGGTTAACTTGCACTTGGAAATAAAGATTGAATCTGTGTAATTCAAGCTGCATAACTTCAACAATTCAGCTGACTGTTGTTTCAGCAATGGGTCACAACCACTTTGTATAACAAGCAGCAGCTTCGCTGCAAGACCGACATCCACAGCTATCGACGAATACTCCTGGGGCGACAGCTTGCAAATCGACCATAGAATCGATAGTGCAAGTTGCGTGCAGGTTTCGGATACCCTCATCAAGACTCTAACCATGTTGGGTATGGTCTTTGAACAACTGCTTAATGCCAGATTACCTTCCTTTACAGTCGAAACAGCGTCTAGAACGAATAACGCGAGTTCCAAACATTCAGGATTCATCGTAGGCAGTAACTCGACCAATTGAGGAACAGCTCCTATGTTAACAATCAAGATTCTCACTTGCTTATGCCAACATATGGACTTAAGCAGCTTTAAACCGGGCAAGTTCCCACTCGGGTGTCGCTTATCTCTAACCAACCGCATTAACCCGACTAGTAAACTATGGCTGGAGACGATTTCAAAGTCGAAACCATCTTCTTCCATCAATGTATGTATCAATTTGGTACAGTTAATCTTCGTTTCAATCGAACCCTCGTTTAACATATCGACCACCAACGACACTTTCGCAGGCTGCATCAAGTTCAACCTGGAAGCCGAATCAAGGCTCAAATTCACAAGAATCGAAACCACCTCAGACCCAATAGCGTGGGATGTATACGGACCTAATAAAGATGTCAAAACACTCACTCCCCCCTTATCAACAACCGCGCTCCTCGCGCTAACATGATTCGTTACAATCCGCCTAAGCTCTTTCAACGATTGAACACGCGCTTGCCCCTTAACCTTCTTAAGCCTATCCAGAACTTCCAAAGCATTTCCATTTACATCTTCTGATTTCTTCTTCATTTGAACATACTTTTGAGCAAACCAAGTGTGTATCAACTGATGCAGCGTCTTATTCGGGGTAACAGAGTCATCCCAAAGCTCTTGCATCGTCGTTGGGCAGGTGAAATGACCCAAATTAAACCATTTGAGTATATTAGACCTCTCATACGTCTGCCCAGTGCAGAGCGTAACAGGGTCCTGCATCGGTTCGAGCGAAATCGGACAAATAAACACCGATGGTACATCAGGAACGTCTAACTCTTCAATCATCTTATTAAGATCATATTTCTCAACAAACCCAGTAACAAAACCCAACCCACCTCCTAAAACCCCATCTTTTACAGCAGTGTCTAGATCTAGCACCTGCCCATTAGCCCCATCAGGTGTTGCAGGACACACAGGCATTTTCACAAACAGTTGGTGTGCACAAAATGGTTTTCAAAGAATAATGATAATAATAATAATGAAACAAAGAGTTACGAATGGGTGCACATTACATCAACTAATTCCTTCTTTCAATAACAATCACTCAAACAAATGTGGGTCTGGTTTACTTTAACTGATTTCTCTCTTTCTTTTTCTCGGTCAAAAGACTCATCAACATCACAATAACAATGATAGAGAGAGAAATAAAACAGAGCATAATAATAATAAATAATAATATTTAATAATAAATAAATAATAAGATTTTTGATACAATCAAAGTGTATGAAAAAGTGTGAATCATAAAACCAATAGAAGAACAGTCAATGAATAAATAATTAAACCACATAGATCTGTATGCTTTATTAAAGTAAGGTTTAATTAAAAGAATAAAAAAGGGGATTTTTAATATTAAAATAAGTAATAAAAAAAATTTGGAGGAGACCCAGATTGGGAGAACCTGTAGAGAACTAGTAAATCTTTGACAATAAAATAAATTGTTCATTGCCCTCAATAGATAGCAATAAAGAAGTGACATATAGATATCCGATTTCATTATATTTTTTTCTCATTATATTTATTTTTTTTCATTATATTGACTTTTTTTCAAAATTCCTTAGCATGCGAGGAATTCAGTCGGTATCTGTTGATTCGTTACGATATTGATATTGTATGTATAACCGGTATAGTAACTGAAAGTGAAATCCAGGAAAATAAACTCGTGTATAATTTTAAGGACGGGTTTGTAGCTGGACAAGCATCAAGAAATGCGGAATCAAAAAAAGTAGATAAGCACGCTAAAGCTTGTGCAGAGAACAAACATGTCTTTGTCCCCTTGGCTTTTGATACATTCGGCTCCCTAGCACCAGAAGCTATTAGTTTCTTGATCAGGGTTCAACGGGGTATCCACAACAATAGTTCATCTCCAGGGGGGGCAGAGGTTTGTATTTAGTAGACTAAGGTTCGCGATTCAAAAACGGGTGGCGGCGCAGCTTGTTGCCCTTCTACCCTCTATTTTAATGTAATTTGACAAGTTTAAGAAATCAAATAGTACCAAAAAAAAAATTAAGGATATTGTGCGTGTTTGACAATAATCTAAAATCATAAGCAAAAATGCTAGTTCTCGTTCTAATAGTATTACTACCAGTACCATGTCGATACGGTTAAGCTTTTTTCTCGTAACCGAAATCACCATAACTTACTATATCAAGAAGTGTTCTATTTTAAATATAAATTCGCTTTCAACAATATTCATACCGAATAATCAGGAATAAAAATGAAACACACATACATATTCAATATTTTTTAAAATAATTTAACAAACATATTAATACTGTTATATATATTATTTATTTATTTTAACTTTATTTTATTGTTTTGGCGTACCGTAAAGGATGAAGAATGGGGCCGGTAAATAAGCCATCTAGCCCGTTCCGCATGTGTTCACGTGTCGACTTAATGTTTTAGTAGAAAAGAAGCAATATCTAACTATTGTTAAAAAATACGTTTTATTATCTACAAACTTGAACAAAATAATTGTCTTCAATTAAAAACTTAATAAGTACATTCATCCAATATATTTTAAATTTTATCTTAATTCATATTTTAAAATAGCTATTTTCATTGTATTTCTTTGTTTACTCTATACCCTTCTATATCGGTAACATTAGAATCCATGTTGTTATTTATTTTTATAACTTTTTCATCGATATAACATTGTTTGTTTTCAAATAATGTTTTATTATATTTCAAAAATACCGTTACAACGCAAATTTTGTTACATAAACAAAAGGATCGCGAAAAACAAGTAAAGTATCATATTTCGTTAAAAGTAAAGTATCATATTTCGTTAAAGCACTTAATTGAAAAGACTTGAGTTTAAAATCTTGTCTTAGAATAATATTAGTAAAAAATTAAAAGACAAATATTAGTCACAAATTTTTTGTTTGTTTTTTTAAATAGATGCATTTAATTCCTTGAGTGCGAAAGTTACATCAAGATAGCGGCTAGGCGGACAACAAGTTGTTCTGTCACCCTTTTTGAATTGCGATAAAACTTGGTAATTTTATTTTATAAATATCTTAAGAAAATATAAGATACAAATACCTAATTTATTTAAATAATGTAACATTTTTTTATAAATGAATTATAATTCCCATTGAGTAGGAATATATGTTTACATTTAAATGAATAAAATCAAGGTTAAATTAGTAATTAGAGGTAGCCCACGTGGGAAGCCGGTTCAAGTCGTCAACAGTACCGCCGCACGAGGACTGGGTTAGCCAGACCGCACGAACCAAGGCTATTAAAAAGTGACCATATCTCGGTCCAAGGCCACACGGCCACTGGGTTCAAGATAGATAACACATCTCATACAAAAACTTTCACTTTACTACTTTAACTTTCTTTATTTTCACTAATGAACCGGTACTTTTGAAGATATTAAATTCAGTTACATTTCTTGTATTCTTTATGTTAAGATTTGAGAATATAAGGCGATGAGAGATTTGGGTCTATAAAGTTTAACAAATTATCATCTTTTTATTAAAAGAAGAATACGATTAGTTTTCTCCCTTTTGTATAACTATGATCTACTAATCTTACATTCTAAGGATTTTATAAAACGGTAATAGACGAACTATTCTACTATTTAAAATCCAAATGTAAAATTTTAAATCATGTTCAGAAATGATTTTTCTTTATTTTACTTTGCCTAAACAATTATTCTTGTCATAATATTAATAGGTAACATCTAAGACAAAATATTCTTAGCTCCAAGTTCTAAAAATGGCATGTCTTCAACCATAAACCCCTAACTCACATAAATTACATCTAGAGCATCAAGCTCTGAATAAAGAGTTAAAATCATGCAAGGTATCATACTAAATCGTTATAACTGGATAAACATATAACATGACAAACATACAGAAGCATTACATTGTATGTGAATTGATCACAGTTAACACTCGTAATTTTTAAAACTATCATTAATTGATAATTTCTTAGAAAATGCTTAGTTTTAAACCCAAAACTCATAAGTTTTTATTAATCATTTAGGCAGATGTATAACTAAACACTTTACGGTGCAAAAAAATATATATATTTATCATACCAATGTACCGAAAGTGTCAACCTCATAAAGAAGTTGAGTCATTTATTAAAATAGGAAGAAGTTGGGGGTTAAAATTAAAAGTTGGTGGAATATTATATTATGATAAAAGTTTGAAGCGATGTGTGGTGTGGGGTCAAAGATTTGAGTTCTTTTTGGGCAAAACAATGGGAAAAAAAATAAAAATAAAAAAAAAGATGGAAACAGCTTGACCATGACAGTGTGTTGGTTTGACTGTACTGGATTCCGTCTTTTGTTTGACCGAAAGGTTTATGGCCAGTCCAATACGCACCCCACTTTTTATCCATTTATTTTGTGACACGTTACCTTATTTCCACCTCATCTATACAAATTATTGGATTATATTTATGATTGATTAAATATGATTACATGGCCAAGTTATTCTACACACCCCACTGTAATAAAAATGAGAATAGTAAGAAACATACAAAAAAATATAATAGATCATGAAATATAACACAATAGGTTACAAAATATAACACAGTACCAAAAAATATAACACAATGCTGAAGAAAAAAGACACAATGATGAAAATAAGAAAAAAAACGCAATAGTACATGAAAGACATAATAATATAAAGCATATTCAAAAAACTACAAGCTAAAACCCTAAAAACGAAGACCTAAAAACTAACGCCGTAGGGTTCGATAAGACGGTTCCAATGCCGCTTGAATGAGTTCAATCGGAGTCCGTTTGATACCCTTCCTACGACTTCCTATTTTTCTTTCATGGTGTATTTGATCCTAACCCTACAATATATCTTTTTTTTAACAACAAAACTTCTATATATAAATATAGAGACCAGCAAGAAACTGGAAATACAAACAAGGAAGCAAAAACAAAAAGGCCCCAAACAAAACGAGAGCCGGGAAACAAAAACCCCAAACAAACACTTACAACAGACTCAAAACATTGAAGTCAGACCAATCTTTCCAAGAGATACTCGGGACCTTCGCACGATGCCGAATCCAAACAAAAGCTTCCTCCTTGACAGCTTCAACCGACTTTTGAACCGGAATGAAGTTATCATCAAAGACAGCCGCATTTCTCGTTTACCTAATCTTCCAAAAGGTTGCCATGAACACCATATCAACGATCTTTCTCCATTTGTTGCTGCCCGGAGTGTTTCTCAGCATGTTCACAAGACTATTAACAGAATCCAAATCTCTCGGCCACTAGATTTTGGTCCACGTGAAGACATTCCACCATATACTCCTTACAAACAGACACATGACAAATGTACGATCGACGTCCTCATCAGAATTCCCACAACGATTACAGATCAGGTTCGGGAGATTAACACTCCTAGTTGGCAATTCCTTTTTTGTACCCACCTTTCCGTTGAGCGCACGCCACATCAGAAGATTTGCCTTAGTCGTAGCCCAGGCATTCCAAAGGAAAGGTTGATCAACATCGTCCCTTACCCTGAGCCAACTCAAGTTCCTTTTGAACCTCTTTCACCACGAAACCGATATCACCAATACTGCCCCATTTCCAAACATCAAGGCCGTCATTGATCGTTGCACCTTGTAACAGATTCGTGAGTTCTCCCACCTTAAACCAATCATCATGAGATGATAGGTCTTTAAGCCAAGCCCAACCCTAGTGCGTGACGCTACCCCTATAACAAATATGATACGCCACAGTACCATTTTTATCCTTCGCAAGGAGGTACATGTTTGGGTACACCTCCTTAAGGGTCGATGAATCGATCCATTTATCTTTCTAAAATCGAGTCTTATTGCCATCTCCCATCGACACCTTGAGTTTATCGTGTACATTAATCCCCTCCTTATGAAAATCAGTCCCAGCAACAATGATATTTTTCCAGACTCCAGTCAATGACCAATTCATAGGAACCACAAACCAGTCTTCTTTAGTCTTGTGAAGGGCCTTAATGACCAATGCCCAAAGCTGCAACGTATCGTTTTTCATTCTCCACCACTGTTTCGCCAACATGGCTAAATTAAAGTCTCGAACATTTCCAATCTTGTACCCGCCCAACGCCTTTGCTTTAGTAAGTTTATCCCACCGAACCCATCTTAGCTTTTGTCTTGAACGCATTCCCCCCCCCCCCCCACAAAATCTCTACGTATACCTTCAAGTTTCTTTATGACACCAATGGGGGATTTGAAAATCGACAAGAAATAAGCGGGGAGGCTACCCAACACCGACCTAGCAAGGGTGACCTGTCCCGCAAAAGACAAGACATTAGCACGCCAAGAGGACAAACGAGAGCTAAGCTTATCCACTACCGGTTTCCAATGGTCTAAGCGATTCATATTAGCAGCAATAGGAATACCAAGGTAAGTGAACGGAAACTTCCCGATACTACAATTGAGAATCCGAGCCATATTAGAAACCTCCTCATCTTCCACACTATCACCGAATAAGCGACTTTTGTGGTTATTAATTGTCAGCCCTGTGATAAAGTGAAGACATCTCAAAAAGCGAGCAAGACTCCTCACGTTAAATTTGCTCCATTCCCCGATAAATAATACGCCATCCGCATAACAAAGATGTGAGATAGAAGGCCCGCCAGTAGGAATAGAAATCGCATTGAACATACTTGAATGAAAAACCTTATTCATCAACATGACAACCATCTCCATAACCAAGATAAATAGGAAAGGCAAGATCGGGTCGCCTTGGCGCAGGCCCCCTTTTGAGAGCAAATTCCTTAGTAGGCGACCCGTTAATCAAGACCGAGTCTTTACCCGATGCAAGGAAACCTTTTATCCACTTCACCCAAGTATCGGAGAAGCCCATGAACTCCAAGGTCTTCAAAAGACACTTCCAGTTAATCGAGTCATACGCCTTTTGGAAATCCACTTTGAAAATTAATATCTTTTCTTTTATCCTTTTCTTCCAAGACAAAAGTTACTGATGATGAGCGGATTATCCAAGATATTTCTTCCACCAACAAACGCGGCTTGGGTTGGAGAGATAAGGGAATCCATAAGCGGCTTTTGTTTGTTGGCAAGACCTTTGTCGCAATTATATAAATGGATCCGATCAAGGAGATTTGCCAATAGTCACTAACACCTTGTGGGTCAGCCAATTTGGGGATTAATGCTAAGAAGGAGGCATTACAACCCACCGAAACATTCCCATAAGTATGAAAGTCCTCCATAAGCTTCATCACAAAAGGCGCAAGCTGCTCCCAATAAACTTTAAAGAACTTGAACGTGAACCCGTCCTGGCCAGGAGCCTTATCCCTCTCGCAACCACGAATGGCCCGAAGCGCCTTATCCAAGGAAAAAGGAACCGTCAGGCCATCGGCCTGAGAAGCCGGAAAGGTAGGGAGTCCAACATCGGTGAAAGAATGGCGCCTCCTCATTGGCTCAGAAAATTGTTTTTTAAAACACCTCTAAATCTCCTCCTTAATGACAATCGAGTCTTTCGACCAGGAGCCATTAACCATTAGACCATTAAACCTTCGTTTCGCAAGGTTAATTTTAATAACCTTGTGAAAGTACCCCGTGTTATCATCCCCCAGCTTTACCCGATTAATCTGGGCTTTTTGAATCAGATCCTTTGCCTTACAAACCTCCAAATTTTTCACTTTAACTCTCAAAGCAGCACGAAGTTGTCCTTGAATGCTCGAGAGATTACGGGTTTCAGCCAACGACTCCAAACTATCGATACCTTTTAAACAGGCCGAAAGCTCTTCATCTTCTTTAATTCTGGCAATCTCCCTCCATTTTTTCACATCCTTCGTAATGTTCTTCAGAAGCTTAGCCAGGAGATAATCCCCTTTCATATTGCCCAACAAAGTCGAAACATTTTTAACAACAATCTCAGTCAGCTCCTTCTTCCCAACCCAACTATTGAATAACTTAAATGGAATAGGCCCAAAATCAGATCTATCACAGGACAACAGGAGGGGGCGGTGGTCCGAGAACCCTCTCCTAAGCACTTTCAGAGTAGCATCTGGCCATTTTTCCATAAAGTTCTGGCACACGAAGACTCTATCCAGTTTACTTAATTTCTCGCCATGATCCGACATGTAAATGAAGCTATCCCCAATCATTTGATACTCCAAGAAAGCCCCTCTAACGATAAATTCATTAAACTCACCTGCAGCATTAACATCAAACTTGAAGTTAACCCGCTCTTCAACCCTTCTAACTTCGTTAAAATCTCCAAGGGCCACCCACATCCCCAAGTATTGTTCCTTAATTGCAATAAATTCACCCCAAACCCATTTCCTACTCCCTGGATCTCTGGGCGCATAAAAATTTAGCACATTTAGTCTACCTTCCACTCCACTAATAACCCCAGAAACCAGCAAAAAATATTGATTCTTAACCACAATATTCACCTTTAACATATCCGAGTTCCATATGGAGAAGATTCCTCCAGACCTTCCAGCTGCCCCCACATAATAAGAACCAAACGGAGACCTATCCCAAAATCTTTTAATGAGCAGGTCCGAAACAACCTTCTGATGCGACTCTTGAACAACCAAAAAAGAGAAGGAAGACTCTCTTTTTAGCCTTCGAACTCAACCCGGTTTTTCAGCCCCTATAACCGCCCTAATATTCAACGAAAGAAAATTCATGAGGAAACAAATTGCTCCATCTCCCCATTGACTAGCTTCTTCACATGGTTTTCAAACCCTACCAAATCAATTCCCAGGCGTTCACCATATTTCAAAGTTGCCTCGACTTCCTTCTCCAAATCCGACTTGTCAGAAGCATCATCAACTTGATTGGAAGAACCGATGTTATGAGTCGGACCCATATCATCATTGAAATCGACATTGATAGAGGCGGTTGCCTCTCCATGACCTCCAGTGTTATTCTGCCAAATATGCTCATCCAATCCGAATGGATCAGGATCAGTGTTAAGGTCAAAGACAGGGACATCCGAGTTTTGGGCTTGAGAAACCAACCTACTTTTGCGCTTCTGGTTGGGCCTAATAGTGCTAAATTGTAGGCCCACATTTTCATTCATATTATAGGTTTCCTCCTCAAAATCAAACTGGCCCCATCACTAGAAATTAATTCACCCAATACCTCATGTGGGACCGTCCGGCCCTCTACAAATTGTACACTCGGGATTGGAGAGCAGACATGCTGGCCATGCATTGAAACATCATGCATATTTCCCATGTCCACCCTTTCGTCTTCCAACTGCTGGTCTGCCTCCTGACCTTCCGTCTCCATAACCGGAGAAACCACCAGAGGGATTGGACTAGGGGCTTTATTCTGATGATACGACAAGAAAGCCGGCGACCAATTTTCATCCACCATGCGTACCCACACCGGAATGCTCTGTCCTTGCCACGACAGCTTAAACTCCCTGTTTATCCTAGCCCCAAAATTAACAATAACAACCAATTTGTCTTTCGAAAGATTGCCATCACCAATATCTGCCACTGACTTCCCAATAAGCAGACCACGTCTTTCACCCATGCGATTAAAAACGTGTCTATCCCACAGGTTCACAGGAACTCCCACCACCTTTATCCAAGCTATTCGTTCAGAGACCGACGTAATTCCTTCCCACACGTACAATCTCGAGAACCAAGGTGACCATAGATCATATTTCTCGGTCAAGAAGACCTTAGCCTCTTTTACCGACGTGAATGTGAACAAAACCCGTTAACCCCCCCCCCCCCAAAAAAAAAAAAATATTTAACCACCACATCGTTTAGTTCATCAACCCAAAAAAGATCCGATAATTTTCAAGCATAGCTAGGTCCTTCACCTCACCAATAAGGGACTTAAATTCCCATTGCTTCTTAGCACTGGTTATCATTGGAGGAAGGTGAATAATAGTCTCAGGGTGATCACTATCCACCTTGCCTGAACCATTCTCCAGAGCTCCCAGAAAGGAGCCCTCCCCAACAACTTTTCCACTCTACAACATCGAACTATTGTCTTCTGAAGTGATTGGATGGTCACCCAGCCTAGAAAAGACCGAGTTACTGCCAACCTCAACCAGAGTTGATGTTTTTATGCCGTCCCTGTTAAACTTTGCAAGGTTAACTCCAACCGATGCCCCATCAATGATGACATCCCTAAGTTTGAGCAACCAAGTTTCCACATCTTTAACCCCGTAGAAACGAACGAAACCAAATCTGTTCCCACCCCCATCCATCTTTCTAGGAACATACGCATCTTTAGTGTTTCCGAAGTGTTCGAACGCCTTCCACAATCGGGTTCCAGTGTAATCCAAAGGATGGTTTGACACAAAGAATGATGCACAACTCCTCAGCCATTGTTCTCTGCTTTGGAACTCTTTCTCCTTCTTCCTTTCTCTCTTACTAATAACCTTCTGCCACTGTCTTCCATTATTTGTCTTCAACTTCTGCTTCTCTTCATGCTTCCTTCTCTTTAGGTGTTCATACGTCTTCTGATCGATAGTTGTTTGTCTTCGTCCGATGGTCTCCACACGACGACGGTTCGTTGTCCTCATGGGACAGAGGAAAAGTTGGGTCGGAAATACTATGATATACAGAAACAGTAACACACACGAACTCTCACACTCTGAACCTACAAGAAATACTTCTCTGACTAGTATAAATACTTGCATTTCAATTATAGGTAACACACACGAACTCTCACACTCTGAACCACTTTCTCTCTAAACAAATACTCATCCTCACGCCGGATGGTGGTCAGAGAGAGGGCATCCATCCTCCTCTGTGACGAGTCTAACGGTTTGCTACTTGTGCAGGTTCAATTAGAGTCCAATACCATCAAGACCTAATCACTTTCATCCCAATTCTTGGACTTCTACAGTCTCGGTACATTTTCTGGATCTTCACTCATGATTTACGAACCACTACCCCAACAATTTTTATTTATCATTGTCATAGTTGTGTGCACCTATTTCAACCCATGCGGCCATGTAGTTCCAACTCTAACCAATCAAAGGAAAGAAAACTCAAAATCCCATATAGGGCTGTCCAAAAAGCTCGTGGCTCGGAGCTCGCTTGAAGCTCGCTCGGATTTAGCTCGAAAAAAGCTCGCTCGATATGGCTCGGTTTGAAACTGAGCTGAGCCGGCTCGGATCGGTTGGAAAGTGAGCCTGGCTCGGCTCGGTTCGTAACGAGCCGTGCTGGCTTGGTTTGGCTAGGGTAGTTCTAATTTTGAATATATTTTGTTATATACATATAATATACTATAAAAATGTTAAAAAAGTTTGGGAATATGTTACATGTTTAATATTTGGTAATAGCAGCATGGAGATTGTGTGCTTGGGATTGAAGTTACAACTAATCAAGTTATTTAAATAAACCATAGCATAATGATAATTGTCAAAGTTATCAAACTCAATACTACTTTTGATTTCAAATAGGTCAGTATTTAGGAGTTCAATCAGACATATATTGCATATTTAGGGGGTTAGTTCATATGTTGTTGAACTTATATTGTATTTCGTTGAAATTTAAGACTTATTTTGTATTTTTTGAACTTGATTATAGCCTGTAATGTATTAGGTTGAGCTTATTTTAATGTGTTATTGTTAACTATTGAATAATATTTTAGATTATTGAATTTTGAAAGCCAATTTTTCTTTTTTCTTTTTAAATTCGAGCCAAACAAAGCCGAGCCGAGCCGGCTCGGTTTAAAACCAAGCCGAGTTTGAGCTTTGATTTTCAGCTTGGTTTTAAATCCGAGCCGAGCCGGCTCGGTTTAAAACCAAGCCGAGCACGAGCTTGACCTAGCTCGGCTCGGTTCGGCTCATGAACAGCCCTAATCCCATACCAATAAATTTAAAAACTCAAATCTATAGTGGATGAATAATGAACAAAATGAAATTTTGTGCTAATGAACAAACATCACCTCTTATAAGTCCTAACACACATGTGAATATCCGTAAATGGTTTTCATCTACCTAACCCGATTTCATTTTTCAATTCAAAAGTCAACTTTATCACATAAGGAGACAAAGGAAAGGGGATGCCATAATACTTTAACGAACATAAATATCGAATGATTGATTAGAAGTTTCAATTGGGCTTTCTTGTTGAAGTCTTGGAATAAAATTCAAGCTCCTAAAGGGTGGGGGTGTTGTGTTTAGGATTGGAAGAGATTAGAAGTCTCAATTGGGCTTTCTTGTTGAAATGGAGGCTGCACACTCATCCATCACAACTTTGGGCCAGAGTCATTCGAGCTATATATGGTAGTATAAATTGCGCCTTTGGGTCCATGGTGGCTAAATATGACATCGGCCACAGATAGGAGAAATTCTTGATTCATAAGGAATACCTCGCCTCTTAAATCGTCAACGCAATTTTCTTATTTCATAGAGAATTAGTATTTGATTAGCGTTTCAATTCCTAAAGAACTTTCTTACAAAACTTAACAAAGCGATCAGGTAATACAAACAGGGTCCTCGCGTGATGCGACGAGAAACACAAACATTTCTAAGGGTGGGCATAGTTCGGTTCAGTTCAATTATTAGTCTCAGCTGAAACCAAATTCATTGGTTCATCGATCGAATTAACCAATCGGTTAATTGGTTCAATTTGTTTTGTAAGATTGTCGGTTTTTAGTTCGGTTCAGTTAACTTTAATAATAATCAAAACCAAACTTTGATAAAAAAAAATTGCTTAGCAGTACATGGAATAGAGGTATAAATACATGAATTGAGGTACAACAACTACGAATATATGAATATACGAATCATTCGGTTTCGGTTTAGTTAACTTCGGTTAACTAAGGGTACAAAGAGCGGTAACTGATTTCAAGTTAATTCAGGTTTTTGGTTAATTCTGTCTTCAAATGATTTGGTTTGTTTCGTCCTTTTCAGGTATTGCTCATTCCTAAATATTCTTAATCAAGTAACCTATGTCGTGCAGCGAGTGGTGGGAGGGGCCGAATGGTATTAAAGCAACTCTTATGCCATTTGGGATGGTGGAGGCAAAATCTCATTGAAGATGATGAGTCCCTGGGGGGGTGGGGTGATTGTTACAATACCGAAAAATAATAACATGTAAAATATTTGCGGTGAGAAGGGCAACATGCTACAATGGTATTCGAGGCATTCCTATGCCGTGCGAGATGGGCAAACCTGATTGAGGATGATGAGTCACTTGAGGGGGGGGGGGGGGGTGATTGTAGCGATATCGAGAAGTTTAACATGGACCAATGTAACTCCCTAAGAAAATACGATATCAGCCGTGGACATGAGAGATTCTTGGATCAGAAGGAATACTTTGCCTCTTAAATCATCAATGCGTTTTTCTTATTTCATCAAGAATCAATATTTGATTAGCGTTTCAATTCTTGAAGAACTTTGTTACAAAACTTAATAAAGTGATAAGGTATAACTAGCCGGGTGCTCATGCGATGCGGCGGGAAACACAAACACTTCTAAGTGTATGCAGGGTTTGGTTCAGTTCGGTAGTTTGGTTATTAGTCTCAACCGAAACCAAAGTCATCGGTTAATTGACCTTATTAACCAATTGGTTAACTGATTCAGTTTATTTAGTAAGTTTGTCAGTTTTTAGTTCAGTTAAGTTAATTTTTGTTAATAATCAAAACCAAACTTTGACTAATTTTTCTGCTTAGCGGTACATGTATACTCAAATCAAAAAAATAAATCCGAAATGTCAAAAGTAAATTGACTTAGGGCCTGTTTGGTAGCCTCTTAATGAGGCTCTGAACCATTCAGCTCTGAATGGTTCAGCACTTTGACTGTTTGTTTCAACATAAAAAAAAGATCTGAATGGAATGGTTAAGAGTTGAATCATTCAGACTTGGTGCATAGCTGAATCATTCAGCACTTAATCATTCAGAGCCTCTTAACCATTCAGACATCTTAATAATTCAACACTTAATCAACCAAACAGCCCCTTAGCTAGATCGGCGATTAAGAACTTACGAAGTACTCCACTTAAAATCCAAAATTTTCGATTATTTCTTCCAAATCTACGGCCCTTTCTTCGGCTCAATAACAAGCCCTTAAATTAATCTCAGCCCAATTAAGGCTCAATGCACTCTATTACTTTGTTGAAATTTGGCCCAATTTCACAGATTAACTGTAGGTCACTTAGATTTACGTAAGCCCAAATCTATAATACAAATTTATTCATAACTACACAACTAGTGTCAAGTTATGCATAAACGTAATATGCTTAGTTTCTGGTCACACGTTTATGCCTAACTTTGAATAAGTGGTGTAGTTTTTTAATAAATATGTAACAGTTTAGCATGTACAAATTAATATAGTTGACTCTAGAGTTCTAAAAAAGGGTTTGGATTTCCATACCGATTTTTAACCTAACCCGATATCACACTTGAAACTGGTTTAATCTGAACCGATTTCAATTTGACTCAAACCGCCAGTTTGTATATCGGGTCGTCATTATGGAGACTGGTTTGGACCCAAAGCGGTTTGAGAAAATCAGTTTCATACCCGACCAAAACCGATTTGTATAAAATAGAATTTAACATTTTACACCTTAATCGGTAGGTGATGCGAACCGGTTTCCACTCAAACCGGTTTTTGACCAACGTTGGTCAAACCTTTTGGTTTACGACCATAACAGGGTGGGGTTTAAAAAAAAAAAAAAAAACAAACCCTAAATGTATACCTTTAGTTTTTTTTTTTTTTTTTTTTTTTGTTGACTTTGAACTAAAATCATCCTAACACAACACTTTTTAAATTCACACGTCTGAGTGAATCAATTTGTTAAGGAGCTTCAAATTATCTTCGTTAATAAACATTTCTCTCGGTACCATTAGTCGTTTCATCTCATGAGCTCTTCAACAATGGGTCTAATGTTTTTTTTAATTGCGATTCACATACGAAAGCATATCTAAGAAGATTACAAGCTTGGTGGTGCGTGAAGGTTGCAACGGTCACTTGTTTTTTAGATTTGGTTCCGAATTTAATAGCAAACTCAATGCTCGATCAATGCGCTATAGTAGCGCTACGTCGTTTTTCATGACATTGTTATGGTTTTAAAGGGTCTAGTGTAGAGGTGCACAAATGTGTTTAGAACCCTAAACCGGTTAGGGTGGTAAACAAAATGTCAAAGCCAGTTCATGTTTTGATCAAGGAAGCCTTTTTGTTAAGTTTTTTTTTGCCAATTCGGTTTAGGTTCAAACTGGTTCTAACCGAGAAGAATACAAACCAGTTAGAAACCACCAAGTTCATCGGGTTGGGACCAATTCAAAGAAAGAGAAAGGAAAGGGAACGGAAAGAAAGTAGAATTCCAAACCAGTTTAAGCTTTGAGAGGAACACAAGCCACTTAGAAACCTACACGTTCTGTCCAGCTGATACCAGTTCGTCTTAATATCAATTCCAAAGTCCAAACCGGTTTCATATCAGGTCGAATCATCTTCATCGGTTTCGATTCTCAAACCGGTTTAAAATTACACCTATAGTTTAGTATAATAATACTTTAATCATCTTAACTTTATATATCCACACCAATCTCACACATTTGTCCTAAAAAAACATCCATAATCCACCCAATGAAGAGAAAAGAGAGACAACAAAAGCTTCATGATTCCCTAATCAACATACTCTATGCTCGACCATCATCATCATCATCATCACCACCATCACAATCATCTCATCAAACCAAATTCAACGATCAAACCTTAAATATTGCGCGGGAAATAATCAATTCAGATACCCATCATATCAGTTATATTATTATTCTTATTCCAATTATCCTAATTATTAATTTAATTTATATTCTGAATAAATCTAACGATTCAATTAATATTCTGATGTGGGTATTGCGTACAGATACAAACGAATTGGAGGAAGAAAAAGAAGAAGAAAGGAGTGAGGAAGATGGTGAACTGGGGTCTCAAAAGGTCACAAGAGCTCAGAGAAAAAGACTTCGAAAGAAGAAATTAAAAGAAGCTGCTTCTCAACGGAGACATATTATTGGACCCCAGATGCCTGTGGATCAGCTGGGTGGTGATCGAATCGATGGTGAAGTTAGTGATGGTAGTGAACATGGACATGAAGATGGATGTATGGAAGGTGTTCGACGAAATGCCGTGGAGAAATAAAAGAGTGGGTTTTAGAAAGATGTTTAAATTTTAATTCAAAATTGTGGGTTGTTTCATGCGTAGGTTAGTTAGTCATCATAAAATGCTAGAAACAAAATCAGTTTTATTTATATTTTAGTTTTTTTATAGGACCATATATTAGGACACCCCCACATCTAATTTCAACACCCACCTAAACGCCGCGTTATGGTCATAGCACAACGTATCAAGTACGAGGTTATGACATGAGATGACAACCTGATATGTTGCCTGATTCGCTGACTTACAGTGTCACAGGATACCCTAAACGCAACGTTATGGCCATAACATTGCGTATCACATGCGAGGTTGTTTGACTGTCTGATGAAGATTTGACTCGTGGGACCTACTTATACTCTGCGTTAAGGCCATATCGCAGCGTTTAGCGTTACCAGTTTCTCCATATAACCCATTTCATGCATGCAGATACAGAGATACTCATACGTGTTTTTCTTGTTCTTCACATTGTGATGTCGTGGATTAGCAACTACTTTTTGGTGAACATTTCGACGAGTCTGTTGTTCCCGATTCTTATGACGAGACCGCTATTTCTGACTCATACGAGAAACCGGTCCTGTCCAAAACGAAGGAGGAGGTTGTCTCTAACATTCATTATCGTGACAATACGGTGTCACTGGACTTAAATATCCCCGTGGAGGACTCATACGCACAACACGGCTATTCGAATTATGGATACGGGAGCAACTGTATCCCCGGGCTGAATATCCGTACCTTCAATAAAACTTACGGTTATGGTGGTGAGCCATCCTTTGTTCACCAAAACTAACCCGACTACGCTTATGGAGGTGAGGAGAGTTTTGTACAGAAAGATTATTCAGACCAGGGAGACGGTGGTTATGAGAAACAACCCTTTGATTATGCGAAAGGCTCTTACCTTTCTCCCACACGCTTCCAACCTTAAATCACATTAAAAACACACACAAAGTCCTTTGATGATGCGAAATGCTCTTACCCTTTTCCCATTGACGGTTGGATGAACACGAGACGAGGTTATCACCAAGATAGACGCAATGACTTGAAATAGAGCGGCGAGTGCCAGGGCATCTAGCCCAGTCAGCATTAGTATATGCCCATAGAGATAGAGTAGATGATGGGCCAAGGGTGAGGTCGTAGTTAACATTGCCTTGGATATACTGGATTATATGTTTCAGAGCATTCTAGTGTTCAAGTCAGGGCGAGTGCATATACACGCAAGGGACCGGTTTTGCTCGACATCTTCAAGTGTGTATTAACCGGTGTTGCAACAGGCTTACAAAAGTCCACAGCTTCCATGTGTATAATATCTTTAGCATACACATGTTGAGATAAGAACATGGAGTCACTCTTGCGAGCGACGAAGACAAAAAAAATAAGTAAGCAGGCCCAAATCTTTCATTGCGAATACCCCAAGTAAAGTGGACATTAATTTGTTACGTAATGCATTGGAGGAAGGGGTCAAAATAATATCTTCCACGTAAATCAGCAGATAAACTAAGTCACAGCCATGATGATAAATAAACAGAGAATTGACCGTTTTTCATTGAGTAAACCCCAGGTGAACCACAAAATCTTTGAAACGCTGGTACTAGGCCCATGGGGTCTGTTTAAGGCCATAAAGAGACTTCTTAAGCCAACATACATGGTCCGGGTAGTCACGATGATGAAATCCCATCGGCTGATGCATATATACTGTTTCATTTAAGTGTTCATATAGAAAAGTGTTAGTAACATCAAGTTGATGAATTAACCTTGATTGAGAAAGCGCTAAAGAGAGAAAAATGCGTATAGTAGCTCATTTGACTACCCGACTAAAAGTGTCTCCGTAATTAACATTAACCTGTGGAGGTCAACCATCACATACCAACATCGCTTTGTATCGTTCTATACTCCCGTCTAAACAAAACTTAAGTTTAAATAACCACATGCTTCGAATGACATCCATATCCCGACAACGGGAACTAACTCCTAGGTCTCATTTTTAGTAAGTACACTAAACTCGTCGGTCATGGCTTTGAATCATTTGGGTGTGGACAAGGAAACCTAAGGGTTTTGGGAAGAGGAAAGACAGTAAAGGTGTTTAAGTTGAGAAAGTGTTTAGGTTTAGAGTTACCTTCCATGGATCTAGTGCGCAGGTACGAGTTATGTACGGGGTAGGTTGAGTAGGTGTAACAGGTTGGGTGGTCGGGTTGGTCGTAAGGTGAGCATGTGGTGGCTGGTGGATGAGGTGGAGTGGGTTGAGGGGATGGTGGGCTTTGGTGAGCAGGAGCAGATGGTAGTTGTTCGGAGGTGTTAGAAGAGGTTGGGCCCGTAAAGGGTGGGGTCGATGTTTGGACGGTTGTGGGCTGGGTAGGGGAGAACGGGTCAGGAAGGTTAGGAAGGTTGTGAAGAGGTGGGGCGTTGATGTTGGGTGGGGATGTTGGCAATGTGAGGCCAAAGTAATGGGTTAATGGTGGGTGCTAGGAAATTGTAGTTTGTGGGGGTGGTTGGTTGTCGGATAGAGAACGGGTATATAGTTTCTTCGAAGTGGACATGACGGGAGACTAAGATGGTGTTGATGGTAAGGTCAAAGCACTTGTAGCCTCGATTGTTTGGAGGGCAACGAGGAAAACACAACGTTGGGAGTGGTTGGCAAGTTTATGTATGGAGTTTGAAGCTAGGATTGGGAAACAAACACTCGTAGATGTTCGTTAGTGGGAAGGCAATTGTAGAGAAGTGTGGTGAGAGTAAGGAAGCTATGGGATTTTTTTGGTAGGATATTAAGAAGGTAAGTGGCGACTTCTAGAGCATGATGCCAGAAGTTGTTGGGGAGGGAGGCTTGGGCTAAGAGAATTCGGATCATGTTGTTTACGGTGTGGATTTTGCGTTCCGCTTTACCGTTTTTAGAGGAGGTGTAGGGACAAGAGAAACGATGTGGCAACATTTTTAAAAATTTTTGTTTTTATATTCGGTGCCATTATCACATTGGAATTATTTAATTTTCCATTCGAATTGGGTATTTATGAGGTTGTGAAATTGAGTGAAGGTGGTGTAAACTTGTGATTTTTTAGCAAGTGGGCATGTCCATAGAAAATCACTTAAATCATCAAGAAACAAAATATAGTATTGATGGCCACCGGTACTTAAGACTGGGAGATCCACAAATCGTTATGAATAATAGTAAACGGTAAATGAGTAACATTCATATAATCATAAAAGGGTAGTTTAACACTTTTGCCAAAAACACACGACTGAAAAAGTGACTTATTTGGTTTTCCATAATTAACACAAGATAAAGACTTTAAAAAATGCAATAAATTTTGGCCTGCGTGCCCAAGGCGTGGATGCCAACGATCTTGGGTAATAACAGCAAAGGAGGAGTGTGTTGGGAGGTGCTTGGTAAAATCTGAAGTGAGTGGATAGAGGTCTCCCGAACTATTGCATCATAGGATAGGTTCCTTGGTCTTGAGGCCCTTCACAAGAAAACCAAACAGATCAAATTCAATGGAGATTAAATAATCAGTGGTAAGGCGACGATTAGAGATAAGGTTTTTGATAAGGTTAAGGGCATAGACGACATTGTTGAGTTTTAGAGGAGGTAAGTGTGGTGTTAAAATTTGGTCACCTTGTCCACTAATGGGGATAATCATGCCATTACCAAGAATAATCTGTTTATTAGGGCAAGTATTAAAAGATGACGGGAGAAATTACCTGCTTGTTGCATATAACCGGAAGCGCCTGTATCTATGTAGCCGAGAGGATCCTGCTGTTGGTTCAGAGAGAGAGTGTGTATAGAGCCTGAGCAATATTAGTTGGAGTCGGAGTATATGAAGCAACACTGGTTTGGGCTGGTGGAGGTTTGAGAATTCCCGCTTCGTTGTTGGGTCGTGGTGCCGAAGGATAAAGGCACGGTAGACTATAGATGTTGGATTGTGGAGTTTGGGCATGTGCCTGCTACTGAAGGAGTGAGGTCCACCGGTTGTTTGTCCAATAATTAGGGAATGCAACGTATGGGTGTGAAGGTTGACCCGAGCTGTATGAGCTAACGCCCTGACTTGTTTATGACTAAGATCAACCACAACCTTTCCCACGAGAGCGTCCGCGGCTGATGTGCCGAGATTTATACATGTTTTACATGTGTATTGACGCCCTTTTTACACCAAAATCATGATTTTATCATAAGTTTATCATGTTTAATTCTTCTTAATTGATAATTGCAGTTTTTGGGGTCAAGGAGTGAAAAGGGGAGAAAAACGGAACAAAAGGCAAAGAATTGAAGACTTGGAGAGTTGCAGTCACGAGGCACCGAAAACGAGCCACCCAAAGAATAAGCCAAGTGACATGAGGCGGCCACAAGAATTCACGGCCGCGCAAGAGGAGGAGAGACGAACCTTAAGGTGTTGGAAACTGTCAATATTAAAAATGGAAATGAAAGTGGTAAGTTGAACATGTCCCACATAGGAGAACAGGGAAACCTTGAGGTGGTATGTAAGTGGGAACACTCATTTCTTATTGTTTCATTGAATCACACACTAGTAAAGTCATGAGGGGTACAGAGCACCAAACCCCCACCCCGCACGCCTGCGCAATAGGCGCATTGTGGCCTTTGATGCGCACTTTGCACTTTGCCCGCTTGAGTGCCACCTTTGTATTTTTAAGCGGGTATGCGTGGTTCGATTAAGAGGTTGTATGTACCAAGTGGCAGGTCATCCTATAGCGGATGACTGGCATGGCGGGTGGTGCGCAAAATTGGATAGGGTATGACTAGGCATCATCCTAGTCTGCATGGCGGGTTCCGAATGACGCAAGTGACGTTAACGTACCCGTGGCATAGAAGCTTTCCACTTTGTAACATCAGAGCAGTTTCAAATATGTAAGTTGAAACCGACCAGTCAAATAAGTACGATTCAGAATCCAAAAACAGAATATAGAGCATTGAAGGAATTCAATGCAATTTATATTTAACTAGCGTTTTAACCCGCCGCGCGTTGCGGCGGCGTCAAAACTTAAGTGACTCAAATGGTTTGTTTCGTTATATTACTGTTGTGGATTACTTACAATCATAAGATTCCATATGAAATCAATGGGCCAATTCTTGATCGAACCTTTTGAAAAGGGTACAAATAAATATGCATAAGGTACAATTCAGTGAAAGGACATATGACCCAAAGCCCAAAAGTATCACCGCCATTCACCTCCGCAACCCAGATCTGGGGTTTCAAAATCATCAAAACCGACTCCATCTCTCTCTCTCTCTCTGTCACTATACAGCACCCATCACCACCGAACACCCACCACCACCATCTGACCCACAGCTAGGCCTGTAAACGAACCGAACGTTCATGAACTGTTCGTGAACTGTTCGGCGGGAAGTTCGTTTATGTTCGTTTATTTAAATAAATGAACGAACACGAACACAATTTTTTGTTCGTTTAATTAAACAAACGAACATGAACACACGTTGTGTTCGTTCATTTATGTTCATGAACGTTCATTTATGTTCGTTTATGTTCGCTTAATTAAACTTAACTTTATTTTTATTATTTATTTCCTTTTGTTAAGTAACCTTAATTCATATGTTCTAAAAACTTAACCCTAACCCTAACATTCTAAACATATCACTTATCAGCCGCTCTGCACACTTCACAGCTCCACCTTTCACAGCCGCTCTCCACCCTAACCTTAACGTTCATTTATGTTCATGAATCACTATTAACTTGTTTTAGTTTGTGTTCGTTTATATTGATCATTTGTGTTCGTTTATGTTCATGAACTGTTCGTTTAGGTTTAAATGAACGAACATAAACGAACACGAACACGATAAATTTCTTAATGAACGAACACGAACACAAAAATGTGTTCGATTATGTGTTCGTGTTCGGTTAAAGTTAAATGAACAAACACGAACACGCCTGTGTTCGTGTTCGTTCGGTTCGTTTACAGGCCTACCCACAGCACCAAACACCCATTACCACCGTCTTATCTCCACCACCGAACACCCACTAACACGAAACGTATCGTCACCCTCTCACCTCCACCTGCCAACAAAACCACTATCAACAAAGTAAAAAAGAAAAGAAAAATAAAACAGAACAAAACCAAAGAAAACAACCAACTCAGATCTATAATCATCATCATCCTTGCAAAATAAAGGGGCTCAGTGGCCACCACGGCTGCAACCGGAGCTGCCATGCCATGTAGCATGTCAGCATCATCGCCAAAACCCACAATATTCATGTCTCGTATGATTATTCATCGTCATCGACAAAGCCTTCGGCAGTTTCTCTCTCTATAAAATGTTACATTTCTGTTTCTCTCTCCAAAACGTGAGAATGCCTTAGGTTCGTCGCCATAGATGTAGGGAACAAAAGCAACCCATGGAACCACAGGCTGTCGACCGAAAACATAGAGAAGACAGAGAGGTTAAAATAGAGAGACAGAGAACTAAACCGAAGAGGCGGTAGGGTAGATGGAAGACGGTGCACAAATAAACGATCGTCATAACCACCACCACTTTTAACTTTTAAATTCTGATAAGGATGCGATGCAAAAGCACCAAATGAGATGGGTGAGGTTCAAAGAATATGACTTATACGGGATACCTTATCTATAAGAAGCTGTAAAGTCAAAAGGTTTTTAAAAACTCGCTAAGCTGCAATACAACACCACAATGTCTAAAAAACTTGAGGGTTTTAAATTTTTAATTCTTTTACCCATTTTGACTTTTGAGTGGTTTTTCACTATAAATACTAAAGGTTCTTTAGTTGCAGAGCACACCAGAAAACACTAATACATGCAATATATTTCCAGCATGATAATAATAACTTATTTTTTCATATATTATATAGAGGCACGATACATTACCAAACACATATTGTTACAAACATCATAAATGGAGAGATACAACAAAAGTTGGTATCTTTCTTTATTCATACATCATATAGAAGCAAATCGTGATCATCCAACCCTAAGTGCGATATGCCCTAGCCTCAACGTAATCCCTTGAGTGGTGATGTTCACAAGTACTAGTGGCCCTGTTAGATTTCCGGTGCTTGGTAGGGTTGCGTTACAAGTCGAGAGTGGTGTAGCAACAACTATCCTACAAGATGATAAAAGGCTGCCAAGAAAACCTTGAACCGCATTCTGTGCATTCAGAGATAAGCTGAAATCTCCCGCTTCATTTGTTCTGGTTGAGGCTATCACATTTCTGCCACATACTAGATTGACTTGAGCATCTACAAACAAGGAAGTGTTTAGAAATCATATCCACACATCTATATTTATATAATGTTTTAATAAAAATAAAGTTTATGTATATGTTTTAGTTGCGTGTCACTTGAAAAAACAAATAAGGTATTTAAGGGGCTGTTTGGTTGATCAAGTGCTGAATCATTACGAGGTCTGAATGGTTAAGAGACTTTGATTAAGTGCTGAATGATTCAGCTATGCACCAAGTCTGAATGGTTCAGCTCTTAACCATTTCATTCAGAGCTTTGAAACAAACAGTCTGAATGCTGAACCATTCAGAGCTAAATGGTTCATAGCCTCATTAAGAGATTACCAAACAGACCCTAAGTCTTATTGTCGTGGACAAAAATGAAATATTCAAATCACTATGCAAGAACGTAAGTCTTTGTTTTTAAAGCTTGAACTCTATGTTTTCTAAAATATGTTTTTTAGCAATTTAACATTGTTTTTTAGAAATTTAATTTGAAGAGTATTGGATTTAAATAATATCAATCATTAACAATTGGCCGCCACCAAGTTAAACTAATGAAATATGTGATAGCAGTCATACCTTTTAACATATGCCACCAACGAGATCAATACTAACTTTAAATATAATCCCACTTAGTTAGGAACGGTGAACTTACTTGGGAAGGGAGGGGTTGGGTTTGAGCCATTAACAACGATGGTGCCATTCACTGAGCAAAATATAGTTCCATTAATGGTTACCAAAGTACTCACACCTATAAGAGGACGAGTAGGGGTCACTTGAGCTTTAGTTTGTGATGGGGTTAAAACAACAAGCAAAAAGGTGAGTAAGACGATATATTTCAATGCCATTGATGTAAAACTCTATAAAATCAAAGGCTTGATACAATGCTAATCACGAAAGCTTCCTATTTATAAGGGAAGTAAAAATACAACGTGCCTTTTGTATGTTTGAAAACAAGAACATAGTAATTAACCGCTATCAAAGAAACAAAGACTTTTTACAATCAAACTCAAATGATAATGGACTTTCACATGGATCTTGCAAGTTGCTAGGAGTGGCAATGTAGGATGTATCAACGCATGCTATAAATTTGTTGTGGGTTTTCTCTTCTTTATTTAACTATAGATGACAATATTATTGTGTTTTGTCAACAAACATTTATTTTTTACCTTGTATAATACTAAAACTATCGTATATTATTAATTTATAATCTATTTTTTATCGGTTAATTCAACTTTTATACAACTATAATTATATATTACGTAATATATGTTTTAGGTTTTTTATATAATTATGTATTAAATGGTTATCATGTAATTATATATTATTTTATAAATAAAGGATTATATTTATAGATGATCATTTGTTTAGTCTTAGGTGGATGAGATTGATTCATCAAGTAATTAGGTACTTCAGAAGAACATTTTGAACTTTCTTCACAGGAAGACGGGGAACACGGTTCGAGTCCGTATAGCCCTAGAGCTCTATAAAATAAAATTTATATGAATCTGTCTATTCAACAAATTGGAATAATTGTTGGAGACTCAAATGATGGATGGTCCCAATTCAACACTAAACAAGTCCGAACTAATTGAATACTTGTTTCTCAGAAAGAGAATAAGCGTTCATTTGATCTTGATCCTTGTGGATGGTTCATGCATGTTTGTTGCCAGGGGCGACAAGATCGAGATTTAATACTAAATCCGGATTTAGTGACATATGAGAGATAGATGAAGGAGCAAATCAAGTTATAACCAAAAAATCAGTTTGTTGGTAACAGTCTTTCAAGTAGAAACACTATGGTACCGACTTCTGAAATTTTACAGGTATGGAGAAGGTGATTTGGGAATCTTAACTCCTCTCACTGCTTTTGCTGGATTAACCAGGCCCGGTCCAAAAGGGGGGGCGGGGTGGTCATTGGCTCAAGGCCCGGTCTCCTAGTGTGCCCGAAATTTAAAAATATATATATATATATATATATATATATAATTATTGAATTGTATATGTAGTATATAAATTTGTTTATGATACATAAAAATCTTATTAGTAGAGTTAGAAAAATCATTTTAATATAATGTAGAGGTATGAAGTTCAAGGTTTGGCTCTAACACCAAGATGTAATTTGGGGCCAGTTTTTTATGTAGCTCGGGGTCTAAAATGTTTTTAAGGCTCTCGGGGACGGCCCTGGGATTAACGAGTAACCCCATATATTTTCTCTTCTCAGTTAAGGGATCAATGTTTTTTTACATCAATCTTTCAACGACCTGTAGTTTAAACGCCTTAGACTTTAAAAAATACATTCTTTTCGAATCAAATTTTCAACAAAACGTGCTCCAGAATCATCTAAATGATTGATCAATTTCAACTTGCTCAAATCACAAATATTCCACCTATGAAGAGTTTGTATATCAAATTTAGTTTTGAAATATTGAATACTTCATTTCTTTCTTTTAACCACATGCATCCTTCAGTCACTATCAAACTTCCAGCTTACAATATCTTCGGTTGATTATATTAACATTTAAGAAATATTATGAAACATCTCCATTTTAAGCTTGGTTTTTATTTAGACAACCATTCATAACGTTTTCTCATTACCCTGCCAACTACAGTTCCTTTTGGTGGTTCGGGGGCTTCACTTTTATTTGCTTAAAATTCCCCATATACTACTTTCATTTTCCTGGCGAATGTTATACAAAGTAAACCATTTAAATAAAACAATCATAGTTGTTTATGCTTAATATAACTTTATATGTGAGTTTGTTTATAAAGTTTAGCCAATTTTGGGTAGTTAGTGCCTTAAAGAAAAAACCATTATTTGACTCTTCACCCTTGTTCTTTTTGTGGCTTGATTTTGCAATTGGTATTATTGTAAACTTTTAACAAAGTTGTATTATACAAGTGTTAAAGCATTACTTAGTATCAAGACACCAATTTGTAATTGGGTGCATATAGGGCTGCAAACGAACCGAACGAACACGAACATGGCCTAGTTCGTGTTCGTTTGTTAAGAAAATTATGTGTTCACGAACAGTTCATGAACACTTACCGAACGAGATTTTCTGTCCGTGTTCGTTTGTTAAGAAAACGCTCATGTTCGTGTTCGTTTGTGTCCGTTTGTTAATTTTGTTCATGAACGCACACGTACACAAATGGACATTAATGAACACAAAAATAGTGTTCATGAACGGAAACAAACACAAACGGACATATGTTACTTTTGAATAACATCGAATTCACATACATTAAGACATTAGCTAGATCCACCTAAAATATAACATAATTGTCCAAACATACTTAGTACTGGAGAAGGGTGTTTGAGGTGGAGAGCATCAACGCTAGAACATGAAAACATATATTGGATACAAAAAGTAGGTTTATTGATCTCATATAGTCATATATTTACCTCATATATATATAGGGTATGGATATATAGGAAACCCCATCTTCATGAAAAACCCCTTAAACCCTATGGTGACCATTGATCAAGTTTGATCAATGGTCCATGATTAATTTCAATTTAATAATCAAAAGCAAGTGGGCCACTATAATATAAAATAGAATTAAGGGCAATATGGTAATCTTACTAAAGCAAGTGGGCCACTTTAATTTTCTGAATCCTAGGTTTAAAAAGCTTGATTTGACCCTTGTCAAGTCACCTCTCTCCTACTTTCCAGCACCAATATTAACGTACGTTAGTGTTGTGATAGAAAATTCTGACCTCGTGTAAGACATTGCTAACATGTGTTAACAGGCATATACTAAAAAGTACAAAAATAAAAGAACGCATAAATTGTATATTTATTTAATAAATGATAAAAACGATCATTACAATCAATACTAAAAATGTATCAAAAAAGTTTTCATACATACATAATTATTTGTGAAATGATAAAAAACTATCATAACATAAAAAAGATCTATCTATGCTTCATTCGTGATACCCATCTTCATCTTTAACACGAAACATCTCTTCACCTACAAAAAAAGATAACACGTGTTAGTTGGACTCTCCGAAACATATAACGAGACATCACTAACATGTGTAGTGTAATTCTAAAACATATGTTTTACTGAATTAACGTATGTCATATGAACCCTAACACATGTTAGTTGGGCATATACTACGTATTTCATATGAACCCTAACATTTGTTAGTTAGGTATGTACTAGCATGTGTTAGCATCACTAACATGTGTATAAGCAACACCATATATGCAATGCCAAGTATATCATACTCAATTTTACAGCTATGTTAATAGAACTACTCAAATACGATTAATAGGGTTTGAAATCCAACAATAATAAATTTAAAAAATCAAATCAGAACCCTAGCACCTGTTAGTTGGGCATATACTAGCATGTGTTAGCATATTCTAAAATCAAAACACTAGCACACGAAATATATAATATAATAAAAGACATCAGTAGCATGTGTTAGCATATTCTAAAATACATGTGTTACTAAAAATAACGTATGTCATATGGGTCCTAGCACCTGTTAGTTGGGCATATACTAGCATGTGTTAGCATCACTAACGTGTGTGAGCATACAAGACTCAGACCGCAAAAAATAGACATGTACCCTATCGAGTTCATAACAATTTCACTTGCCAAAAATTTATTAAACATAATACAAAAATTATTTAAACACCCTATTCGTAACAAAAAAAAATATTAAGTAGAATCAAAACACTAGCACACGGAATATATAATATAATAAAAGACATCAGTAGCATGTGTTAGCATATTCTAAAATACATGTGTTACTAAAAATAACGTATGTCATATAGGTCCTAGCACCTGTTAGTTGGGCATATACTAGCATGTGTTAGCATCACTAACGTGTGTGAGCATACAAGACTCGGACCGCAAAAAATAGACATGTACACTATATGAGTTCATAACAATTTCACTTGCCAAAAAATTATTAAATAGAATACAAAAATTATTTAAACACCCTATTTACCAAAAGATTAAAAATTTATAATCTTTATAAAAAAACATCACTTACCACTCCACATCACCAACGCCGCCTTCTTCCATTAGCCTACTCGTGAAAAATAATAAACTGTTTTCAAGGGCCAAGGCAACCCATTTCTCAATCTCTAATGTTCTTTTTTGGTAACAGACCGGACGATTCTACTGTATCTCCACTTTGTGCTTACAAAGATATTAGTGGTGAGATAGATTAGAAGACGAAAAAAAAAACAAAAAAGAATAAAAGAAATTAAAAGACAACAAATAAAAACGAAACACACACATGCACGTGACATCCAGCGAATGCAGTTTTTTATTTTAAAAAAGATGGCATATATTCCGTATTTAACAAGTGAGGTGACAGATCACTTCCTTTGGACCTTGTGAGGCGACAGATCACTCCAACCGTTATTCTCTCATCAATCAATAAATAATAATAATCGATCCACAGTTCCACACTGATAACAACAGTTTAAACCAAAAACCCCCAACTTATTTTAACTTAAAACCTAATTAAACCTAAAAACTAAAAATTAAATATACATACAGAGATGACGTTAATGATGATGGTTGTGGCTGTTCTTGTTCGACGAGTCACTTGCAAATCTGAGGAGGAAAACTTGAAGCCTTTAAAAAGCCCTTGATTTGGTATTATTATTATTATTATTATTATTATTATTATTATTATTATTATTATTATTATTATTATTATTATTATTATTATTATTATTATTATTATTATTATTGGAGGTTGGACATGAGATGGTGACCGGAGGTGACGATGGTGGTTGTGGCCGGTGGTGGTGTCAGGTCATGGCGGTTCATCTTCTAGAGAGGGAGGGCAGGGTAGAGAGGGATCTGAATTTGAATTTGTTTTTGAAAAATGATATGGAGAGAGAGGAGGGAAACATATATATAAGGAGAGAGAGAAGGGGGGGAGTTGAATTGTCAATTATACCCTTGTTAATATAATATTGAGTGAGATTGGCTTGGATGATGTGGCACAATATGGACCAAGTATTGGGTTTCTTGGAGTTTTTCATCTAAGAAGGGTTTCTTCCATATACTTCCCATATATATATATATATTATTTATTGGGTAAAATAAATAAAAATAAAAGAATATAAAAAATGTGTAAAAAATTAAGAACCTTAATAAACTATCAAACACAAACAAACATAAACGAACACGTTATCGAACGTTCACGAACATAAACGAACGAACGCGACCTTTGTTCATGTTCTTTCGTTTAACTAAACGAACGGAATTTTTTGTTCGTGTTCGTTCATTTACTAAACAAACGAACACAAACGAACTTCCTGCCGAACGGTTCATGAACTGTTCGCTGAAAGTTCAGTTCATTTGCAGCCCTAGGTGCATATTGTCCATACACCTATACAATACTAAAACTAAGATATGAACAATTGACAACTAAGGTTTTTAATTACCATGTTGCCGAATGTCAACTAGTGGCCTTAAATTAATATGAAACTTACTTTATATATAGACAAAATCCAATTAACATCATACACACATACGCATTGATACTAATATATTGTATATACCACATACACAACTTTATCTAGGGCTATAAATGAACTAAACGAACACAAACAAGTCTTTGTTCGTGTTTGTTTGTTAAGGAAATAACGTGTTCACGAACTATTCATGAATATTTACCGAAAGAGATTTTTTATTCGTATTCGTTTGTTAAGGAAATAACGTGTTCACGAACTGTTCATCAATAGTTACCGAACGAAGTTTTTGTTCGTGTTCATTTGTTAAGGAAATGAACGTGTAGTTTTTTGTCTTTACTTGTTAAATTTAGGTGTCGGACAAATACAAACATAAACAAACACAAATGTACGTAAACGAACACAAACATGCATTAATGAACAAAACCGAGCACAAACTAACACATATTAAATTTCAAAAGTTTCATCATGAACATTGGCCGTCCAAAATACACTAATCCAATTATCCAAATATACTTGACATAATTTTGATCACATAATGTCTCATAAAAACATAAAATTATCATATTAAACTTGAATTCCTTGTTTAATCCACCAAAATAACAGTTAATCAAAATAGTTAAAGTAATATTAATATATGATACACTAATATATATTAAATAATCTACCACCGGAAAATTCGAAGTACTTAAATTAAAAATAAAAAGTTAAAAACCCTAATGAGCTATCAAACACAAACATACACGAACACGTTACCGAACATTCACGAACATAAATAAACGAACTATTAGGGGACGCTAGTGATGCTCCACGGTTGCAATGGCGAGAGGAAACGGGGAGAAGATGGGCCCACTGTCAATTTTGTTGTGTTTTCGTTTTTTTTTGTTGATGATGAAGGTAGAAGAGGGGAGGAGGAATAAGGGTTGTTGCTGAACGGTGGGGGTTGTGGACGGTAGTGGTGATGGTTAAGGGTGGTGGCAGCGATGGTTGAGATGGTGGCGGTGGTGATTGTTACAAATGGATGAAGTGGTGGTGGTGTTGAAGGGTTGGGAGGAAGGAAGATGGTTAAGGAAGAGAATGATGGTGGTGAAGGTATTAATGTTTTTTTTAAATAAATAAAGTTTAAATATACAAAAAACAAAATAAAAATATAAATGATTGGATAATGATTTAGGAGACTTTATTCTATTTTTTGGTAGTTATTGAAAGAAGGGAATAATGCCCCATTTTATTGTGGCAGTGACGTGACACTGAGGTGATAGAATGGAGCCATGTTTCAAAAAAATAGTATCCACACTATCTAACCTTAGAGCATTCACAATCAAATCATCAAACATTTCCGTATCTTTAAAATTAAAAAATATATATACAATGTTGTAAAACAAGGTCCCGAATGCTGAGTACTCCCCGAGTGATCGCTACAAAGTAGGTTTCCTAGGCCCGAGTACTCTAGTCCTATGCCGATTACTCCCCGGGTAATCTCCGACTAGGCCGAGAACTCCCCGAGTACTCCCGACTCTGATTATGAAGCGCCTAGTGACTTTTGCAACATTGTGTGTGTGTGTAGGGTAATTATCGTTAGAAAACCCACGTTTTTTAGTAAACCCTACTTCCCGAGCTTTTTTTTTTATAAAAAAATTAGGGCATGTAATATACATGTTTTTAAAAGTTTTGAGCTAAAAGAATAAAAAAAGCGTCGATCGTTTTTTTTCAAATAAATAAGTTATGCATCATAACATATGTCAGCATATGTTTGCACTCGTAACATATGTTATGATGCACAACTTATTTATTTAAAAAAAACAAAATAACATCGACAATCCTTTTGCCCGCATCGTGACTCGCGCCCTTAGTGGGTAGGTGACGATGATGATGAGCAGTGGCGGTGGTGGGTGGTGGCGATAGTGATGGGTAGAGGTAATTGTGGTGGGTGATGGTAGCAGGTGGTGGGGGCGGCTATGGGTGGTGGCGGTGTTAGGTGGGTGATGGTGGTGGGGCGGCGGTGGTGGTGTTGGATGGCGACGGTGGTGGGTGGCGATGGTGGTTAATGGGTTAAGGTAGTGGGTGGCGGGTGGCGACGGTGATGTTGGGTGGTGTTGGATGGCGGCAATGGTGGGTGGGTGGGTGATGACGGTGGTGTGGGGCGGCAGGTGGCAGCGGTGGTGGGTGGGTAAAGGTAGTGGGTGGTGGTTGGTGGCGGTGACGATGGTGGTAGGTTGCAACGGTGGTGTTTGATGGTGTCATTGGTGGGTGGGTGACGGCGGGTGGCGATGGTGGTGGGTGGGTGAAGCTAGTGGGTGGTGGTGGTTAGTGGCGGCGGCGATGTTGGTGGCAGCAGCGGTGGTGGCGGTAGCGGTGGTGGGTGGTGACGATGGTGGTGAATTATGGTGTTGTTCATGAATGGTGAAAGATGGATGGAATGAAAAAAAACATGACGGCTGGATGGAATGATTTTGAGAAAATGAAATGCCTTATGAAATGGGTGATTTCATTTGATTGGCCAACAAAACATACTATTTTTCATTCCTTCGTAATGATGTTTCCCATTCTTCTATTTTATCATTACAAATGCTACATTATGGTTATTTAAGAATTGTTAGCATAAAAAAACACCACCACCTATAATATTCAAAAATTTCCCCCTAAACATTTGATGTTTGTAATTATAGCCATTAAAATCCACAAGACGACTATGAGATATAAAATATTGACATATGGCTCTAGTGTTTCTTTCTTCAAACCAGTGTTAAAAGGAAACTATTAATGAAATGATTAATGTAATGATGTTCTTTGAAAACTATTTACCATAATGTTATTCCTACATTGTTAGACTATGGGTGGGTGGGGGCAGGAAATGGCTTCCACGCCATCCCCCCCCCCCCCCCCCCACACACACACCCCACTTCTCACACTCTTAATCAAATCTTTTTCGATGTTCGGGTTTTATCAGGCTGTGTTAGATCGGGTTTCAGCTTAGCAAATGGGTTAAGAAAATGGTGTTCTTCTTGTATCCATTTAGAAGGGTTTGTCGGGCTATATTTGGGCTGCAAAAATGTCTAGGCCTGTGTTTTAGGTCATATATGAAGGCAAACTTAACGTATTCCAACCTCATCACTGTATCATACAGTAACACTTTGCATTCTAATCTAAATGAGAGAATTACACAGATTGTCTTTTAGTTTTACCTGAAATTGCATCCTTTGTCCTTTTTTTGAATTTTTAACTCCCTATGTCCTTTGTTTTGTACACTTGTTACACCGTTTGTCCTTTAGACCCAACCCCGTTAAAAAACTCAGTTAAGTTGGTCATGTGCCACTCATGTGAGGGGCAAACCTGTCTTTTCACCTTAAAACATGATAAAACTTTAAAAAAAAAACCAAATCAGACAAACATCATCATCTTCATCTTTACCCCTTCAACAACTCAAACCATAAACCACCATTAATTCATCACCAACATACCTATCTCCACCACCGCCGCCGTAACCACCACCACCTCCCCACCGTCGAACCATTGCCGGACCACCACCACCAAACCCCTCATTTAGATACACCCAACCACACTCGTGGCCTTCTACTTCAGCCTTCGATGTCATCGGATCCAGATCTGTAACAATTATAGACAGCATCACCACTTCTTGTTTGACCCATTCAGCACCACCATCGGCTTGGGTAGTTGGCACGTTCGAATAGAGGGTATGTCCGCCGTATGTCACCGGAGAAGGTGGTGGCCGGAGATCATTCCCAGTCCCTCTCTCTTGGTTCTCTCTTCCTTCTCTCTCATCTCTGATCTCTCTTTCTCTCTCCTTCGATTTCTCTTCTCCAGCTCTCTCTCTCTCTCTATCTGTTTTCGATGGTGGGTTCCGATGGTTGTTTCCCACAATCACCACAAACCACCATGGAACCTTCCACCTCACCGCAGGAGCCGCAGCGGCGCTCCGGCGTAAAGGCGGCGGCTGCGGCGGCGGCGAAGTCTCGAGGGGAAGGGAGAGGGGCTTCGTTTAGATCGATTTCTAAGGCCATTGTAAAAAAAACAGGAATTAATTGTATTGTTGTTGAACACATGTGATGAGAGAGAGAGAGAGTGAAACAATCTGTATTGTTGTTGAACAACAACTGAATCAGAGAAGAAACAAAGGTCTGCCTGCACTAGTAATTTATTATTATTATATTATTATTATTATTATTATTATTATTACACATATTGTTCTTTTGAGGGTGAAAAGACAGGATTGCCCCTCACGTGAGGGGCACGTGAGCAGCTTAACCGAGTTTTTTAACTTGGTTCGGCCTAAAGGACATAGGGTGTAACAAGTGTATAAAAGAAAGGATATAGGGAGTTAAAAATTCAAAAAAAGGACAAAGGATGCAATTTCAGGTAAAACTAAACGACAATCTGTGTAATTCTCTCAATCTAAATCTAATAATTCCAAGCTTCCACATCATGTGGACCACATGTGTAGTTGAATTTTAAAACTCGAAAATTTGTTCATGAGCACACAATGAGGAGAACAATGTAAAAGTTTTAACACTAAATTAATAGCTAAAAAGTTTTAATTATTTAATAAAACAAAACCACACTTCCAAATCGTATCAATCAATTCTCAAACCAAAATAAAAAAAAGACATTGATATAAGTTTCATATTCGTTTGTACTCTTCATGATTGACATTGTAAACTTCATGTACGCTCACCCATATCCAATGCTATATTAAATAAAATAAACATTAGCAAGGTTGTGTATTATATAATGAAACGATAAGTGATGCAAATATGTGTCCCAATCTTCTTTAGTTAAGTGACCTTTGATTGTAGTATAACTGTCCTAAAGCAAATATGTGATGCAAACTGAACTTTCCATAATTTGTGCTAACTGATTCAGAGGCTACCAATGATACTAGAATGACTAATAAGCCTCTAGCCATTAAGGACATAATCGTGAATCTCGAGGCATGTGGATGAGCGAATAACCGATTTAGCCAAACACATCGGTATCACTTAAAATTTTTTAATTAAGTGTTCTATTAAAGTATATCCATAGCCTAATCAAGTGACTTTTGTTTAGGTTGACCTATTTAACCATACAACTCAACCCACATAAAATCAGAACGAAAACTAAAAACATATATTTTACTACTTTACTCTACTCAACCCAACTTTTACAACTCGTCAACATGCTTACATGCTTTATTCCTTGATTACAACTCATTTACAACCTAACCAACCTAGGGGTGAGCAGAATTCGGGCCGACCCGAAAATACCCGAGAACCGGGCCGAGAGTTACCCGAAACCGAACCGGGATTATATCTATTACTTGATTTTGGGGTCTTATTTTGGCAAAAAAAGTCGGGTATGGTTCGGTCTCGGTTTTCGACCAATGGTGACCGAATTATTTGAGGTTGCACTCAAGGAATTAACAGAGAAAGCATTTCAGGTGGGCTAGGTCACCGATTTTACTAATCCTTATCTTCATAGACTAACCGACTAATCTCTTTTTGCGATTACATAATATACAATTGAAAGGTATCTAACATATCAACACTCTGATAACATCAGGAACAAAGATGATACTCATCGTATTGCATTACCACAAACTTTCAAGGATGCTATATTATGAAATCAATCACCAACAAATACCCGTCAAAGTTAAAATGATTTTTGAACACAAAAATGTGTAACCTCTCTCAGATAAATCGTCAGACACTTGGTGTTCTCATATGCCTCATTCTCATCCACTCAATTACACTAAAAATCATTATATTTTATTTCTTCTTTCAATTAAATAATACTTTTTATTCCTTTATTATTACATTTTCTCTATCATACACTCATAAACACTTTCAAAAAAACATAAAAAATGAATAGAGGTAGGAGTGTCCTCCCAAATTTACTCTCTCTTCCACTTACAATTAGGGGTGTTCACGAGCCGAGCCGATCCGAGCGGAGCTTTGCTCGTGCTTGGCTCGTTTACAAACCGAACCGAGCGGCTCGTTTACAATCGAGCGTAAAACCGAACGAGCATTATTCGAGCGCAAATTTTCCGAGCGAGCGCCGAGCGAGAATCGAGCGGAGAGTAATATGGACGATTATAAAATTGCGATATTTCTTTCGATGTTTTCATTGTTGGGTGACAACTAAGGTCGAAATGTCCGATGATAACACTAATATTGAGATCCTAGTGTCCAATGATTAGGCTTAGATTGAGGCTGGTGAGGTGATGGGCATACGTCAGAGAACAGTTGTTGCATTGTGACATAGGTGTGATATCAAGCAACAATTAGCGATGAACGACTAATAACATAAAGAAGTCAAGACCGTTACCTCATAACTTATTGTTTTACTATTAAATCTAGTGTTAAATTTCTATTGATTTAAGTGGGCTACTTATATTTTGTTTGCATATACTAAGCTAAATCCAATATAATGTTATATAAAAAGCCATAAATTTATCTATAAACTGTGTGTATATCTATTATTAAATAAATAAAAATTTATTCGAGCCGAACTGAGCCGAGCGTACCTTTGCTCGTGCTTGGCTCATTTACAAACCGAACCGAGCCGATCGGCTCATATACAACCGAGCGGAAGACCGAGCGAGCATTTTTCAAGCATTTTCCGAACGAGCGACGAGCGAGCCACGAGCGGCGAGCGATTTGAACAACCCTACTTACAATCCCTCAAAATTACTTTATACGAGGGATCAGTGTTGCAAAACTCGGTTTGGCCTTGTACTCGGCAACCTGCCCTGGAGCGAGTACTCGGCCGAATCGGGAAAGTACTCAGGGGGTCAAATCGGCCTAGGCGGGGAGTACTCGGCCAACTCGGCTACACTCGGCGACCTACCCTGGAACGAGTACTCGGGGAGTAATTAGTCAACTCGGTCTTGTTTTGCAACAGAGCGAGGGATACACTCACAAAATTTTGATGAACTGGTTGCCTAATTAGGTATGGCAAAGAAACCCGAGCCCGACGAGTATACCCAAAACCTGACGTATTTGGGACAGGTATACCCGACGGGTATGAGACGGGTTTGGGATTGGCTAAAAAATATCTCTCAAGTATGGGATTAGGTGATACCCGTGGATATGCTCTATACTCGCCGGGTAATAAGTGACAAATACCCGACAGGCAAAAGGATAGGTATGAGATAAGTTTTTACAACCGAATATAGGTATAGGATTAGCCAAACCCGACCCGTACTTACCAAATAATTTAAGGGACCAATAATAAAACTCACAAGTTTGGCGCGTGAACCGTGTTAACAAAAAATAAGGGCAAAAAACTTTGCTCAAAAGCTTCCAATAATTTTTCAAACCCTTTTTCTAGGGTTTTGATCGGGTTTAACAAATTGCTGTTTCTGACGTAATCGCTGGTATTTATAACCACATTTACAGTTTTATATATTTTGAATTGCTAGTTTTATTTTATTATGAATAAATAAACAAAAATTGATGAAAATAGGTTTAAAATTGCTATTATTATTATTATTATTATTATTATTATTATTATTATTATTATTATTATTTCTTTCATATGAAGCACTGAAGATATTGACTTTATTGACTTTATTACGCTGATCGGTTTATAATGATTGGTTTATGATTAGTTTAGAATCGGTTGTCACTCTGTTTGATTATAATTTATTGTTTTTGGCTTTAGAATTTTAGATATTTGTGATATTAATTTGTTGTTTGTGTAATGTTTGTAACTTTAGGTTATACGTTTAGGTAGTGTTCGTTTTGTGGAATGTAATGGAATTGGAATTATAATTAGAATTGAAATCGCGCGTGAACTGAAATTTGATTTGGAATATGTAGGTGTGTTCGTTTCACATAAGGGAATGGAATTTGGATGAAATTGGAATGTGGATTCCCTTCCGTATGTTATTGTTCAATTACAATTCCTTATTTTGTTGAAACGAACAATATAAGAAATGAAATATACCTTCCAATTCCATCTAGATTCCATTCCATTCCGTGAAACGAACGCTACCTTAGTGTTATTAATTAGAGTGAAATTGAAGAATGCTGGCTTAAACGTCATGAAATTTGGCTGATCGTAGATTATTGTTTTGGCTTTTTGGCGTTAATGTTTGGTTTTAGAATTTCAGGTTTTAGTGATTTTAGTTTGTAATTCTTGTAAACTTCTAGGTTATACTTTTAGTGTTTTAAGCATGGAATGAAAATGGAGAGTGCTGGCTTTATTATCATTAAATTTAGCATTATAGATGCCATGTACTGATTGCTAGAGGCCTGAAGATAACAATTTCTAGTTGTATTTGCATGTGATTCATTGTTATGGAAGTATCAAATGTACGAGAGCTAATAGAATACAATTACAGATCATTTGTTTTGTGAGTTGTTGCTGCACCTTTATACCAATAATGTTGTTAAAGTCACATGAGATAGAATATGTGTTCCCTCTGATGTTGTTTGCTGATGGGACTTTGAATGAGGCTTTTTAGACTACAGTTTTTTTTCTTTGAAATTACAACAGATTTTGGAATTCCATAAATGGGCGTTCCTAAGCAGAAGTGGACAGCAGAAGAGGAGGCTTCTCTTAAAGCTGGAGTCGCCAAACATGGACCGGGCAGATGGAGCACAATTCTCAGAGACCCAGAGTTTGGATCTGTCTTGTGTTTACGTTCCAATGTGGACCTTAAGGTACACAATGAGTTTTACATATGTACATCCACTATTGTATAAATTCAATCATAAGTTGGATATGATGCATATGCGGAACATTATATTGACGATTTTGTTTTCTTTGGTACAGGATAAGTGGAGAAATTTGCATTCCATGCCTAGTGGATGTGGATCCAGTCAACGGACTAGAAATGCAAAGTCAAAAACACAGCATACAGGATTAGCTGAAACATTGCGAAATGGTAGTTTTAAGACACCAATGCCAAGGTTATTTCAACTCCTCGTCACTCTCTCTGTCTTTCCAACTATGTTGCTTACTTGTTTTCATTTGCTAAGCTGTTGTTGCTAGTTAGATGATCATGAAATAAGCAAATCTGATACCTGAAGAATATGTTTGTTATAAGTCTCTTTGTTATTGAATTTTTAAATATTTACATGCTTCTGTAAATGTGCAATATACGAGCTGCGGCTCCCTTGCTGGGATAATAGTTAAACTTTTGTCACTGACTAATGTAGGTTAGATAACCTTATCCTGGAAGCCATAGCTAATCTGAAGGAGTCACGTGGTTCTAGCCGTGCTGCAATTGCTGAATGCATAGAGGTGCTTCATGTGCAGGCATAATTAATTGTTTTATGCCCATCTACTTTTTTTTTTTGCTATTCCTCGATTTTTTTTCTTTTTGTAGTTTATTAAATTAAATCCCATATTGCAGAAGAAGCATTTTGCACCTCCCAACCTTGAAAAATTGTTGAGAGCAGAGTTAAACACTTTGACAGATAGTGGAAAACTAGTTAAGGTAATCAACTGCTTTCTAGAATTACATGGAGTTTGGTTTTAAAAAGCGTGCCTAAAGCGCGAGGTGCGACTCGCGCGCAAGGCGACCTAGACAACGCCTCATGCAGATCTTGGTCAAAACTGGTCAAATGTAGCCTATGTAGGAGGCCGATACATAAAAACAACCAAAGGAGTGAAGATATTATCAATGGTTTACTTGATAAAAAGTCAAACACGTAAAAGAGATCAGCTTCTGGTTTGACATAAAGCTTATTTGGCTGTACATAGAGCAACACCTTATGTACGTGAGGCTCTTGCATCTCGCCTTGCTTTTCGGCTCTTGGGACCTAAACGCCTTAGAATGCCTTGTGTGTTTAAAACCAAGTCATGGAGATTGGAGGCGTATATTCTTATTAATGTTCTGGCTTTGATCATACAGATACATCATCGATACAGGATAGCGCCAACTCCAAATTCAGACCTAAATAATAATTCATCCCCATTGCGTCTAGAGGTAACTCAGGAATGCAGCCCAATGAGCACCACCAAGATTCTGACAAAAGCAGACATTGATGCTGAGTTGGAGAAGATGAGGAGCATGACTCCACAGCAGGCTGCTGCCATGGCTGTGAAGGCAGTTGCAGAGGCTGAAGCTGCTATCGCAGAAGCTGAAAAGGCAGCAAGAGAAGCAGAGAATGCAGAAGCTGATGCAAATTTAGCCAAAGTATTTGCTGCTGCCGCTGCAATGCGTGCAGTCAAGCAAACCACCCTTTGCACATGGTAAAACATTGAATTTAAATTGGTCATCTGACTGGTGGCGGCATTGAAGTAAAGATTAAACCTGGCAAAAGCAAAACGTGTGGGTTGGGTAATGGGTCAAAACAGTTGTGACCAAAACTAGCCATGGCAGTTATATTAGCAGGTTTTATAAAAATGGTCCAAATGACTCATATAGTTTGAGCAGACTCAATTTTTTTATTTTTACCAAAATAAGTCTGTAATGGGTCAATTTTTTTTGGATGTACTGTAGGATGACAATTATAAAACTTAACCCACCTATTTATTCATGTGCAGACTTCAGTGACGAAGAAACAGGGTTCTCAACAAGATGTGCGACAGACTCGTGTTGAGGTATGTGCAGGACTGTCAATTGTGAACATTCCAAGTCATGAAACATTGGTTCTTCTTTTGACGTATAGATTGGAGGGTATAAGTAGATACACACACGGCACTCGTGTTTCTTAGTGTTGGAACAAATACGCTGTTGTTGAGTCAGAAACTGGTTGTGTTGGGTTTGGCTATATATAAAAGGTGGTAAAGTGAATGGGTTGAGTAACATGTCAAATGTGTTCAGGTCAAAACAGCTACCTTTTGATACGGGTTTGGTCCAGCTAGGTTGGTGTTTCGTCCAGTATCTTCCAAACTCAAGTATGTGGTTCACCATTTTTATAAAGAAAAACAAAAAAAAAGTTTAGAATGGTTTATGCATTAAAAACACACTTATATTGATTTTTAAACTTCGATGCCAAATCACTTTAACAGCCGAAAGTCGAAAATAAAGTTATTAAAACAGCCGCGTCCTTTGGAGAATTGTTGACCACAGGCTGACTCGAATGTTTTTAATAACCTGCAAGTGGGGATGGGGCACTGCTTGGCAAAGGGCAATTTGTTTGATTTCCTTGCGGCAACACCGCTGCCACCCCTAAGCAAAGTTGCAAATTTTATGTTCACGGCAACATGTTGCCGAGAAGGTACACATCACGGAATTCATCATCACTTCTGTGACCACATTGGTTGTGGCGGTGTGATCACGCCACCACACAACCCCCATTAGCCATAGGAGACGCCCCTCCACCCTTAGCATGTGGAGCTTTAGGGTTGTCTAAAAAAATAAACGGTAAATGAAATATTGAAATCCAATCAACTTTGGTATATGGGCTGGACAGAAAAAAAAATTATGTGCTAGAAGAAAAGTTGGATTATTGATTTGTTAGGCCACATGAAGTGATATTTGTGGAGGTGTCTATGATACCTTGCCCCCCGGACACTACCCCGATCCTGTGGTGAATCGTTTCATTGAAAATTGGTGACTCCTACCAATGATCAGGTTATCGGGGAAGAGGGGGGGGGGGGGGGGGGGGATAATCTTGTTTTAGGGAAAGCTAAAGAAAGTTGGTTTAGAGCTGACATGTCATATGAAGAAATCCAAGGAGTCTGGAACTCCTCCCTTAATGTTGGGGCTGAATTGAGTTGGAAGCACGATCACATCCTTTTGCAGATGTTATTTATTTATATTTATATAATAATTCAAAATTCATCTATTCACCAACCACAAATAATCAAAGGAAAGTGTTACAGATTTTTAAAAAGAGAACACGTGAACATATGTATAATTGATATCCACTTTAAATAACTTGATGGCCCCTAAACTCCTGTCATTTATGCAAGTATTTTTATTGAATGTTTGATACCCACTTTTGTATTTAGTCCAGCTAGACCATATATGTTGCTTTCAATTATTAAAACCAATATTTTTTATTTTGAATATATAGCATATAAAAATGCATTGGTCAGTTTATGTTTGCCTGATTGGTCGCTTTAGTGGGTGACCGGTAAAAACCAGCTGATGTAATACTTAATTCTTTTTTAAAAAATACGTTGTTTTTTTATAACTATAATTCTCTAATAATTATTATTTGACAAATTGCATAAAGAAAATAACTTTATTTTCTTAAGTAATACTCCAGTTGATCATATTCAACAGCAAGTCCTTGATCAAACACTAGACCATTATTTTCGTCCATATATCTTCATAAACACAATAATTAAACACACACACAAAAAAAGATCAAATAAGTTGACTGACATTATTTACACTTAATAACTTAAAATTCTAACATGGAAACAAGGGATTTCCTAGTTATTTTTTTTTTTATTTTTTTTTTTGCAGCACCTAGTAGGGTAATATATTCTGATCATAACGGGCCGGGTTGGGCACTACGCCTTAAGATAACCTTCGGCTTCGAGATAAGAAACCACTTTCTCGGCCATTGCCTCCGGTGGAGGACAGACCTCTCCGTCTTGTCGCAACACGATCTGCACAAGGTTATATGTACATTAGTCCATACATAATGGTCAGTCCACAAGTTATCTCCGTTCTATTTGATCAAGGCTTTGTTTTTAACCATGAGAACCCGTTAGGAAAAAAAAACTAATGGGGTCTCACCAGTCACCAACTATCACCAATAGCCCTATTAACCATTGGGACCGGGTAAACTGCAAGTTGCGTTGGGCAGTTGGCCTTCAAAAGGTTAATTTAGGCATTTGATATGGGGTCGAGTCAAACATTAAACACATACCTCAGAATTAAGTGGTGCTTCATACGGGTCATCAATCCCAGTAAAACCTTTAATCTTTCCAGCCCGTGCGAGTTTGTATAAGCCTTTTGGATCCCTAGCCTCACATACACATAGAGGGATGTCCATAAACACCTGTAAACACACAAGCCTTGTGAGTCATAGCAATGGTTATAACAAATCAAGAAAATTACTTGAACAAACCTCAATGAAGTCTCCTTTTGGAAGTTTAGATCGACAAGAATCCCGATCTTTTCTGTAGGGAGATATAACGCTAGCTATGCAAATAATTCCAGCATCAGCAAACAGCTTAGCTACCTCGCCTAAAAATTAAATAAAATCCATATAATTAAAATCTGTGTAACAGATCACACCGACGTTGAGAATTAAAAATCAAACAAAGTTTACGAATTCGGATAAAGAATGATAAGAAAAAGGGATCCCACCAATTCTTCTTATATTCTCTGCGCGATCTTCTGCTTTGAAAGTAAGATCAGAGTTAAGACCATGCCTAACATTATCACCATCAAGGACGTATGTCAATTTTCCTCGAGCATGGAGGATTCGAGTTAACGCACAAGCCACAGTGCTCTTCCCTAATTCATTGAGCCACAACACAAAAATAAATCACAGAAAAAAGCCATGAGTATATGGTATGAAGATCAAAAGCTAAGATTATAACCATCCTATATTCCTATGCCAAAAAAACACTCTTGCAGGCAAAATAATATTATCCTATAGCGCGAATCAATATTATTAAATTTATAAATTACTAGATTCCTAAGATTATAACCATCCTATATTCCTGTGACAGTCATGAAATGAAGAATTATTTAATTACTAAAAAAAACTAGAGATAGAATAACATCTAACAAACATGCTAATAGCAAACAAACAAACTTAAAAATAAACGGTAAATCAAATAACAATAACTATAACAGGTAACAAACTTGACTAACCGATTCAATAAACAAATTACTAAAATGACCTCACCTGAACCACTGAGACCAGTAATCCAAATAACACACCCTCTCTGCTGAAGCAACTCCTGCCTATCACTCTTCTCCACTGAACACTTATGCCAAACAACATTCGTCGATTTAATTACACTCATTGAGCTTTTAAAACCTGTTAAGACACGATAACACCTGTTTAATAAAAGTAAGCTATATAACTTTATACCCTTTTAAACATAATTTAAATTAGAAGGGTAATCTTGTCATTTCTCCTTCTCGGTACATAAAACATAAACATGTTAAAACCTAAAAATGACAAGACAATAAGACATGTTTTGTTGGCGGTAAAAAAGAAAACAAATTTATTACTTTTTACCGTTCAAATCATAACAATCATTCGTAACCTCACATCCGTTTGTTTTCACTTCACGATCTACAATATAAGAATGCATTCTTGACCCTTCCATTGCCTTAATTGGCGCCAAATTCTTAATAAAATTATTATTATTATTATTATTACGGGAAAATTTTGAAATGATTAAGGTTGTGGGTGGGCGGTCAACGGAGTCAAAGGCAGGTGAAGGAGTGAAGATTGATGAGAATTTGACGGCGAAAGAAGTCATGGCGGGAAAGAATCGAAGAATGGAAATGTGTACAAAATGAGAGGTGAATTGGATTCTATATTATTATTATATATATAATATAATAATAATAATGTTAATAATATATATGGAGAGGTGTTTATAAATATTGCAGGGAGAGAGGAGAAACATATGAATATATGATGTGGTGGATGACAGGTGGTGGGGTGTGACTGGTGTGAATGGACGGTTGTGATTTAAGTTTAATAATATGGAAGATCTTTTGGATCTACTAGATTAAATTACATAAGAACATGTGGGGCTTTATTTATAAAGCCCTTGTTTTTTATTGGTCCACGTGACAGCTGAGTCAGCATGGAGAAATAAAGTGAAAAGCGGGTGTAGTGGTAGGGGCTTTATTTATAAAGCCCCTATTAATATTTTATTTTATCTTTTAAATTTTTTTTTTATGAATATTTTTTTTTTTTAATAAAATAAAATACGAAAGTTACATCATAATAGAAGGTAGACGGGCAACAAGCTGCGCCGCCACCCCTATGATTGGTGGGGGTATTTTGTTTCAGACGTTATTTTGGTCACGCCAAAACCACTTTTGCAAATATAAAACCTCCATGTTCCGGTGTTTGGGGCTTTATATTAAAAATAGTGCCCCCCTTTAACGCCCACTACGGTGTGGTCTAAGAGTGAAGGGAGTGGGGCGGGGAAAGGGGCATGAAACCCTCCTTCAAGCCCTCTACATCTCCCTTCAAGGGCATGAAACTTGGGCGTGGCCCCTTTGGCAGGGAAGTCTTCACGGGCGGGGGGGGGGGGGGGGGGGGGGGGGCAACTTGGTTGGCCATGTGGCCTTTTCTGATTGGTCTGAATTTTTTTTTTAACTTTATATAATATAATATTATTCCCTTCATCCCCTTTTCCCCCCTTCCACTCCCCACAATTTTCCCCCTACAAGAGTCCCACAAGTGCCACATGGCGCTTCACCCACCTTTTTCCCCCCTCCACTCCCTATTGTCTAAAACTCCACGTGCTGGCATAGGGTCATGGTATTCAATTTCAATGTTTTAAAGCACGTTTTTAAGGCTGAGTGGGACCCATGTAACGTAATGGAGGCGAAGCTTGGAGATTGAATCAGCAGGAGTTGGAATTTTTTTTTTATCGGTAGGTGTTGGAAGATCAAATCGGTGGGGGCTTGACTTAATTCATATAACATTACCTATGAAAATCGTAAAATTCCACCACTGTGTCAAAAAACGGCAGGGGTCGGGGCATCCCGAACCTCCACTATGCTTCGTCTTTGCTATGGGCTAAATTTTGTACTATATAGTTTTATAGTGTGTTGGGTTGGCCCCATTAGGGTGACTATGTTACTTTGTATCAAAGCCTTTCGCAAACACCTGCTGAAAACCCCCTTTCCAGCGTCCAGCGCGCTAACAAATATAACTAGTTTATATTTAATTACCTAATCAGATGGTTCATATAAATGTAAATGAAGTTAGGGGTCGGTGGAAAATGGTGGCCAACATTCAATTCTTTTAAATGGCTAGTACTTAATGTAAATCAGCATGTGCTCAATAGCGCTTAGACTAATGGGTGTGAAGACGTGAAACATAAGGAACGGCCAATAAAATTGCATGTTCTTCATGTCTCGGATGGAGCACACTGCCCCCATCTCATGTCTCCGTCTCTCTCGAGACATATGGGACGGAGCAATGCTATCCTTTCTTAATTAATTTTTTAATGAATGCACCAATGGGAGGACCATGTCTCCGTCTCTCATGTCCCAAACACCCCCCCTTCTCATGTCTCATTTCTTGATATTTGCCCCACTGCCAAGTTTTCCTATGTGGAGGGCTCTTCTCCAGTCTCCACACCCAGCAGCCTTAATATTACCAAACTTTTTTAGTTAACCAGGGAAGGTTCTTTGGGGACAGCGACGGTAACTTATTTGGTATTGATCGGTTTTGTTATGGTACGGTATTATTATACTATGTATAATTGGAAACCAAAGATGAATAGTAATATTTTGAACGGATGAAATGTATATATACTCAATGTTTCTATTTTGATTAACAAAATTGCTTGGTGTTGTGGTGGCGTGTTGTTTGGTTGTCTTCAAATGTTGCCTGGGTTCGATTCTTGCTGTTTGTTTTTTTCTTTTTCTTTTCTTTTCTTTACTTTAGTGTTGTACAGTAACTATATTATGTTGAGCCACGTGTTACATTACAGAACTGTTTGGTGTTCTTTTCCTTTCAACACGTCTTCAATCCATCTCACCACTTTCCTTTTGGTTAACACGTGTTTTCAATCCATCTCACCACAACATCTATTTTCGTAACATCTTACTTTCTTTTCTTCATACCTCAGTTTTCACAATAACCATCTCCTCCCCAATCTGCCCTGCTCCGATGACCCATTTTAGGGCTTTATTTTGATTTTCAGATTTGAATAGTCCGGGAGTTAAATTAATGTTTCAGCAATGGGGCGTTTTCGAATTCCGAGCAACCTATGAAACAACGATCCGAACGATCTTCAACAACAATCCGTAGGGTGTAATTGTATCTTCTATACTGTAAGCGATTTCGTTTTCATGTATAGTTTGTTTTATTGGATCGGGTTCGGCGTCTAGCTCCAGCGAAGTTCTCTGCTTCACTAGAATGTTTTCCTGGTAGCTACTAATGTTGCTTCAAGAGGGATTTGATTCATCTTTTTTTACTTTAATTTATGTTGTTGTAATATGTGATTTATTTCATTATTTTTTTTTTTATTTTTTTTTTGTCTTCTCCATGTTAGATTTCGTCGGTTTTCTGCCAGGGTTGGAGTTGGAGTATAAGCTTCGATAAAAGCAACTTCGTTCAGTTGCAGGTATGCCTTCTTATTTTTCATGTGTAATTTATTGCTTATGTATCTAATGCTCAAGTGACACATATCCACTTAACCATTTTTGAGTGACAGGAGTAATATAAAATATTAGGACCATGAATGATTGGCATTATCATTTAAGATAGATACAATACAGACATACATAAACTTACACAAAACGAATATGAGATATCTAAGAGGCATGTTATATATAATACTTTGGGGATATCTGAGTTAAGACTTTGGGGATGAATTTCCTCTAAAGTGGGTATAATGCTATACACTGATGAAATATCATATAACAAGCAAGTACAAACAGGTATGTTTCTTATTTAGACTCTGAGTTCTTTGCAATGGGTACATTGGTATATTGGTATACATTGATGAAATATGGTATAACAAACAAACAAGTATGTTCCTTATTTATAATTTGATTTCTTTGCAAAATTTCATTTCTTATAATTCAATGTGTTGTTTGTTCTTACCGTTTACTGACTTAAATTGTCTAAATGCATGAATCATGTAAAAAAACAAATGTGTCTACTTATAAGTTGTAACATGTGATTTGGTAAACTATACAGATACACAAAAATCCAGTGGAGGTGCTTCTAAGAATGGATAAAATTTGTGACAGGTTCAATAGCAAAAGTAGATATTGATGCACCATCATATCCTTCAGGGGTCAAATCTTGGTTTTAAGAAAAAAAACTATGTCGTTTGCGATAAGTAAGTCCATGTTACTTCTTTTAAATTTTTATCATTTGTCTAAAGACATATAATAGTTAAATGGCTTTTTTTTAAAGCGTGATCGTATAATAATTTAAGTAATAGTTACATTGGAAGACAACACGTATGGGTTTTGATTTTGAATTGGGAACAAAAGGGGAACTGGTTATTCCAAGCCACATGATATCTTCTAATTTCACATTTCTTTTTTCTTTTTTCCGGCGATTTTGGTGGTCAATGATGGTGGACGACTGATGTATTTTATGCAAAATAGATCAAAGATACGCACCATCAAGTAAATATAATTAAATTCAGGTAGGGGTAGGATTCTCATATGGCTTGAATATGGAGCTTATATTTACCATGATTAGGCTGTTTAAAACCAAGAGAAAACAGGAAGAAGAGGCTAGGAGTGCAAGTGGAATGGGACCTTTAATGAAGCAAAATGTAGGGGAATCACGTCTTCATAAAGGTTAATTCTTTTACCTATATGCATTGATCAACATGTATTTTAGTCCCTCTATGTGTGTGTATTGTTTCGTTTATCTTTTGTTGAAAAACGGTTGATCATTTTCTTAAATAAGGTTTTGCCTCTCAACCATTACTCTATAATGTGGTTTATTGGCTGGCTATAGGTAGATTCAGTTCGATACTGCGAATGATACATGGGTTTGTTGTCTGAATAAGTATATCCTATTTTTAACTCACATGTTGCATTTGAGAATTGATAATTTGTATATCTTAATGTAAAAATTTATATACATATAACATTTTAAATTTTTGTAGACATAAGTGAACTTAAACTTTTGAAATCATGCACAATTTTGTTGCCTAATGGAAAGGATGATTTGATGACTCTTAAAGTCTCCATTAAACCTGATGCATGGTAATACATATAGGTTATTCTTTTGACTCATTACTATGGAGATGGGTTAAAAACCGCATATAGTATGGTCTCTTATAATTGGTTCTTTTGCTTTCTATTCTTTCATAATATACGCTTTTGAATTCATAGATCATTATTTAAATTGGAATAGAATATGGTTTATTTATTTTGAACTCAAGTTGGATTTTTGTTTATAATTGAAACCTAGAACTTAAATATTAGTTGTAAGGATGTTTGACCTTTGAAAAATTAGTTGGAAACATGGAATTCAAATACCTAATGTACAGATGTATGAACTTTAAAATTTGCCATTTAGTTTATTTTGATTGAAGTTCCTGTTATTTATTTTCTTTGAAGTTCCTAACTTCCTAATGTTAAATTGGTGATGAGAACTACCTAACTTGGAACATATTGCGTTATATTAGCTGCATGTTTCATTTTAGAAATATGGAACTCAAATATTTAAATCAACTTTCACAGGCACAAACAGCGACACCGAGCGACTTAGGTAACCAGATTAGGCAAGGAAGGAAGCAACAATAGCTAAAAACGTAGAAGACAAGACTAGACATTTTGTAATTCACAAGGAAAACAAAAATGTTAATAGTTTTTATGACATGATTAACTTAATAGCAACTGCAACTTGAAATATGCAACCATCACAACTGTTGTATGTGTCACTTTAGCCTTTCCTATGCACCAAAAACCTTATGATACTACAACTTGAAAAATGCGTACCATTGGTCTGCCGCGAAGCGCAGATGACAATCAAAATGATAAACCAAGAAAGTAAAGTACGTAGATTGTCGGTATTGTAAAAGTAACGGAATGAACTGCACCTTTACGGACCAAACAACGTCCGTACTAGTATCGGTATTCATTTTTATTGTTTTCGATCGATGTAAAACACATGACGATATTCTGTTATTGTATTACCCACTTGTACCATGTTATACATCAATTAGTGACTCTCTACATACATGCATTTATATGATAACTGACCATATGTTTAACTCCTATATTTTTATTACTTTGTATTTATGTAAGGGTCTATATAAAAGACATTTGTAACTTGAAGCACAAAAAGAGAGAAGGAAATACAAGGTTCATTATAATTACTGATATTATCATTCCATTCACTACTTGCAATTCAACATTTGTAGTGAGTTACATAGAGGTAAAGACAAATCAACATTTTGTTAATAAACATTTAATTTTGATTTTTCAGCTTGTGTTTTATTAATGATTTCTTTCAGGTTTCAAAGTGGGAAGATTTGTATAAAACAACACAATGTATTATTAAAGATATTAATTTTTCATAAGCCATTTAACAATACCAAAATACGTGACATGTAAGAGACGTGGCATTTTCTAAATATGCATAAAGTATTAGTTTTTTTTTTCTTTTTTGCACTGAAGGTGTCCTGAAAAAAATGAATACATATTGATGTAGAAGAAAATAAAAATATATTTTTACCTTTTCTTTTATTGCATTCCATTTGCAAATATTCATGCTTTATAGAGTAAGAGGAGTGGGGGCGGGAGTTTTGGCGTGGGTTGCCAACCCAAGCCCCCCACACAACCCCTCCAATTTAATACACAGGGCATTGCCCCTTTGGCGTAGACTTCTCCACCGACATGGGTCTCTCTTGGGTGTTGAGGTAGGCTCTTTCATTGGTTGGATTTAAAAAACAAAATTGATCATCCTTATTGGTTTATTGTTTTGAAACCCAAACCCTTCCACTCATCACCATTTTGAGAGCTTGAGTTTTGGACCCCACTTGTGTCACATGGCAACTCATGCCCCCAACTCAATCCCCTTACTCCCCTTAGTCTTAGTAGTTTGTGCATTTTTCACAAAAGAGGAACCAATTTCACAATAAACTTAGTCGAATTGATCGCATTTTCATGTCTTGGTCGTTTTTCAAGACGTGGTGCAATGCGGAGTATAGAGTTTTAGACCGGGTTGAATCCGATCATTTCCCGTTGTTGTTGAAGATTGAGTCGCGAAATTATGGAGCCAAACCGTTTAGGTTCTATAATTCGTGGCTTAATAGGGATGGTTTGGACAAGGTGGTAGAGGATTCGATGTTGCAGGGTAATGTTTTGGATCGTCTAGATAAGAAATTATTAGCCAAGTTTAGAAGATTAAGAAGAAACATTAAAAATTGGCATTGTAACTTGGCTGCGGTTGAAAATGAGGAGGAAAATAACCTTCGGGCTGAGATAACAGATTTGGAATTGGAGTTGGAAATCCGTGAGCTTACTGAAGCCGAAGTTTGGGTCTTTGAGGAGGCGTCTAAGAGGTTGAAGGAATTGGAGGCGTTTAAAGTTAGAGACTTGAAACAACAGGCTAGAGTGAAATGGGCTAAGGAGGGAGATGAGAACTCTCGCTTTTTTCATGGTGTGATTAATTCTCGTAGGGTGTCCAACTCTATCCCGGGTTTATCTATCAATGGTGAATGGGTCACGAAGCCAAAGGATGTGAAGAAAGAGGTGCACCGATTTTTTAGAGATAAATTTGTAGAAGAGATAAAGATTCGGCCTCGGCTTAATGTGTATGATATTAAGACGCTGGATTCAGAAGTTGCGGAGGGGCTTGTGGCTCCTTTTTTAGAGAAAGAAATAAAAGATGCGGTCTTGGAGTGTGGGAGTGACAAGGCGTCGGGTCCGGATGGCTTTAACTTCCGTTTTATAAAAAATATTGGTCTTATTTTTCAGGTGATTTCATGGAGATCTTTAAAGATTTTGCAGAGACGGGCGTTATCAGTAGGGGAGTGGGATCTTCGTTTATCACGTTGGTGCCAAAAGTCAAGGATCCGGTGGAGCTGGGAGAGTACAGGCCGATAAATTTAATTGGAGTTGTCAGCGAGGTCATTTCTAAAGTGCTAGCAAATCGTTTAAAAAAGGTGATAGACGGTCTTATCTCTGAAACTCAGTCGGCGTTTATAGCGGGGAGGTATATTTTAGATGGCCCGCTTATCATTAGTGAACTCTTGTCTTGGGCTAGGAGAAGTGGGAAGGAATTATTTATGTTTAAAATTGATTTTGCCAAGGCTTATGATAACGTTAATTGGGAGTTTGTGGTGTCCATTATGAGATAGATGAGGTTTCCAGAGCTGTGGTGTACATGGATAAAAGGTATTTTGTCTTCAGCCAGGTCGTCTGTTTTGGTGAATGGCTCCCATACGTATGAGTTTTCTTGTGAAAAAGGTATGAGACAAGGTGATCCCATCTCTCCTTTTCTGTTCATCATGGTTATGGAGGCTCTTGCTGGGTTGATGAGGAAAGCTTGTGACGTGGGCTCGTTTTGTGGTGTTCGATTCCCTAATGATAGTGTGGTACTCTCTCATTTATTATATGCGGATGATGCGATGATCATGGGGGAGTGGTCTAGCAGGAATTTTGATACTCTAAGACGGTTGCTTAGAGTGTTTCATTTGTGCTCGGGCCTTCGGATAAATATTCATAAATCTACTCTATTTGGGGTAGGGAAGGGGATGGAAGAGGTTAGTGCTATGGCGAGTACGTTGGGTTGCTGCCCAGGTGAGACGCCGTTTTCTTACCTTGGTATTAGGGTGGGTGCTAACATGAGCCGGATTAGTAACTGGGATCCTGTGGTCAAGGTGTTCAAAACGAGGTTATCCAAATGGAAGTCGAAGGTCCTCTCAATTAGTGGCCGTCTAACTTTAATTAAGTCGGTTTTGGAAAGTCTTCCGTCGTATTACTTTGCTTTATATAAGGCACCGATCACAGTTATTAATACGTTGGAGTCCTTGATTAAGAGATTTTTATGGGGTGGCGATGCAGATAATAAAAAAGTTCATTGGGTGGCTTGGGATACGGTTACTAGACCAAAGAAGCAAGGGGGTTGGGAGTGAGTAGACTTGGAGAATCTAATAACGCCTTTTTGCTAAAATGGTTGTGGAGATATCATAGTGAGCCTACTACTATGTGGCGTAGAGTTATTGATGCTATTCATGGGTCGACGAGACGGTGGGAGATGTACCCGGCTAGATCGATTTTTTCAGGTACGTGGTCCAAGATTGTTAATAGTTGTGCTAGACTAAAAGTGACGCATGGTTGGGATTAATATGATATGTGGTGTTCTTGGGGATGGGTTGGGAATCAAGTTTTGGATGGATCCTTGGGTTGCTAACGTTCCTTTGAAGGTGTTGTTTCCTAACTTGTTTCGGCTAGAAAAGTTTAAGTGGTGTTTAGTGGCGGATAAACTTGGTGAGTTACATGAGACCGGTCCGGTTATGTGGTCTTGGAAAAATTATCCTTCAACAGCAATAGAGGTAAATGAATTTGCTGGATTGTTATCGATTGTTAGTGGGCCAAAATTTGGGAACCAATGGTGACAAATGGGCTTAGCAAGAGAATGGGCCAGTGGAGTTTTCGGTTAAAGAAGCTAAGAGGTGGATCCAGATTGGTAGGTTAGGGGTGCAGGACAATGCCAATATTAATATTTTTGAATGGTGTAAGTGGGTTCCCTTAAAATGTAATGTGTTTATGTGGAGAATGATGATGGATATGATCCCTACTAAAGTGGCGATGCGTAGAAGAAATATTATTCATGGAGATTGCTTGTGTGCTTTTTGTAGCGAGGAGGAAGAGAGTGTGGATCACGTGTTTACGGGTTGTAGGATGGCAAACGGCTTGTGGCATGGTGATGTGCTCAAAGTGGTTTAATAAAAACTACCTAAATTAACCTAAACTAGACACTCTAAGTTTTAAATTTATAAACTAAGACTCTCTAAACCTAAACCACACAACCGGCAAGTGTACCGGTCAGTGCAGTACAGCTAAAGTAAGTCCGAGTATCGAACCCACGAGACTCTACTGGAAAAACGTAAACTAGACTCGATTACTTATCCTAAATACTGACTTAATATGTTTTGTTGCTTAAAGGGGGGTTTTCTAATAAACTAATTGCAAATAAATAAAACAATAAAACTAAAATAATTAAAGACACAAACTGAAAACTGCAACTGAGATCAGATGATGGGAAGGCACTACCTAGGCTAGAATCTTACACATGAATGATAATCTTCTAATGGCTATGGAACTGGTGTGGAACCGGGATCTTAAAATACTAAACATCAAGAATAAACTAGACACCCTCGACCCTTCTCAAGGGGAAACCCTAGAATACTGTTGTGCTGTTAAACCACCGGTTGAGAGGTTACCCTCACAGGCTTACCTACTCGAATCTTAAAGTACCCGCTAGACAGTCTACCTCACAGCGCGAAAGTCACAATACACCCGAAAGTGCAAGGGGTAACTACAATATTTCTGATAAGACTTGGCCTACAAGGAATGCTAGGGAAACTAGGAAGATCTTCTCACAAAGCCTCTAGATCTAGCAATTTAACACCCTAGACAGACCAACAATCTCGCACCTTACAGCTATTGAGAATTGGTAGAACACTTAGAATTATCTAACTAACAATTACAACTCCTATGGATAACCTGCAGAAATTAACCATAAACTAGCTGCTAACACCAAGTCCGCAACCTAACCCGCATTCATACATGAAAGACATTCACAAAAACGCAAGTGGAGTTTATAAAAATTAATTAAACAAAACTAAATACGCATACACATCAAACCAGAAATAAAAAGTTCTTTACTTTAAAATTCACCCACAACCAAAAATTCCAAAACCAAAAGAAAACAAATCATTCAAGTGCAATCATCTTTAACCTAGGTAGTGATAAAAGTCTAGCCAATAAAAGTCATGACACAATCAAAACAATAAAAGCAAGCCAAATTTATGGTGTTCATACGGGTAGCAAATAAATAAATAATTGAATTAGAAACGACCCGTGCTCGCACCAGTGCTTCAACCCTTGACCTCCTTTTCTGTTGTCGAAGATATCCTGCCTCTTTATTTGTGTGCCGCTGCTGTTATGGAGTTATCGATGCTCTCCCCTCCAAGAATAATAATGCGGCACCTCTTTTTCCGTCCAAAGAAATAATCTTCCGCTGCTCCTCCGATAATATCTCTTTTCGTAAAATAGTTGTGCCCCCCTGTTATGTTTTTTCGAATAATATATATCATCACCAACTTCTTTTGGTGTTGGGCCTTGAGAAGTCACGCAAGTCGTTATTATTATTATTATTATTATTATTATTATTATTATTATTTATATATAGTATTATGATATAACTTGGTGCTCTAGACTCGGGTGTTCTTGACTTGACCAAAATTGGTCGTTTACGCTCTAACGTCCACATGAACACCTACCAAATTATATAATAAATAAATAAGTACTAAGAATAACACAAAACTAATAAAAATCTATAAAAACCTATACTAAATAAAATAGACCAGTAGAAGCCTAAAACTAATAAAACACTATTTAAACGACTCGAAAACTATATAAACTTTACACTGGAAATAGATGTATTTTACACTACATCAAATATCCCCACACTTATCTCTTTTTCGTCCCTGAAAAAGAATTGTGCTATGGAATCACAGTGAGGCTTACATCCGGTTTCAAAACATAGGTTACTTAATTTATAATCTACTAACGTGTTGATTTCGATTGCAGGTATACTGATCCTCTTAAACCCAAACCGGTTTCCAAGCCCCCTTTTTATTTATGTTAAGTTCATGTTGGTTAGTCTATCTAGGGTCTCACTCCAAGGAAGCCACAGTTCCTCCTAATCCCGCCTCAAGCTTATGAAACTAAAGGAACGACCAATTGACCATTTCCCAACCGTCTTATGCAGAAAACCAAGAGAATTTAAAATCACTTTTTTTTTCTTTTTTTTCCGGCATACTTAACTCAGAGGGTGTGACCAATCCAAGTCGCTATCCCAGTGGCCAGGCACCTTAAGCTTCAGCATTTTTTTTTCATCTCAGCATACTTAACTCAGAGGGTGTGGCCAATCCAAGTCGTTATCCCAGTGACCAGGCACCTTAAGCTTCAGCATTTTTGCTTTGATTTCTAATTAATTTTTTTTAAGTGATTAGAAATTCTAACGGTTTTCTACTTATAACGGTGCTTCTTATACTATTTTTGGCGGTTTCGGTCTCCCCGTTTCTCCTAGATGAGAACCCACAAAATAGCCTAACATAATTAATTTATTACTTTTCAAAGGAAACCTTTCTACCGGTCGAGCCTACCCACATATCCCAAGTCAGACACGTTTTCAATCAATTTTAATCTCTTATTATACATACTATTTGAAAACCGGACACCTAACTTTACCTATCATCTTCCATATTTTATATAATGCAAACTTCAAAATCAGGGACTTTTTTTCAAAAAATTTTTTTTACTCAAAATAACTCTATATACAAACTAAACGACAGTTTCCCATCCCCACACTTAAACTCTACATTGCCCTCAATGTAGGAATAGAAAACGACTCAAAACAAAAAATAAATTCCGAATAAAAAAAATTAAAATAATAATAAAAAAACAACAAGGGCAAATTGGAAAGGACTTAGCTGGTTAATTTTTCTTCGTAAGCTCTAGTCCAATCCAGCTCGATCGTATAGCATTTTGGTCGCGATCGGCTCTGACACAATGGTAAACTCTGGGCTTGCCTTGACAAATGTTAACAGATCCGGAATCACCCGAATGGATATTGAGTACGGGCGGTGCAATCCAAACCTGCGCAAAACGAAACAAACAAAACCCGAGCATAATACCGAACCACACAAAAATAAAAAGACTCAAACTACTAACTTAGACTCACAATATAACAACAAACAAGAAGACGTACCTGCTTGGCAAAATGGCGGTGAATTGTAGTAGAACCAAATGGGTAGAAAGAAAGAAAAAATTATAGTTCTCGCTCAACATGAAGGACACTGGTGATCGCAACACGTGTTGCAAGGAAAAAAAATATAACTTTCCGGGGTAATAGCTGGTCGCATGAGGCGAACAGGTCAGCCCAGACTCCTCACGTTACGTGAAAAGTCTTTTTTCAGAGAAAGTTAATTAATTTTTTTTTAAGAAAAATTCTTTTTTTATTACCCAAACCTCTACCAAAACTCCCAATCATAAAAGATATATAAAGATAAATACATGGGATCCGCTCATGGTGAAAGTTCATCCACCCAAGCAGACGCGAAAACCTACAAACAGACTCAGACACAAAAACCTATGAACAACTAACGAAGGACGGGCCACAAATAAAAAAAGATGAAAAGCTAAAAAAATAAAAATAAATAAGTATAAATAAAAATTTACAAACTCTACAAAGCCTCCCCACACTTAAACTTTATCAGGGGGCTTCTCTTTTATCTGGATCCGTTCTAACCCGTTTAATTCCACCCGACTCTTATTAACAATTGAATATTTATTTGTGGAATTGAAAAATAATTTAACCATGCTTAACGGGTCAAACCACCAAAATTTAAACTTACCTGGAATTAACCGGATGCGTGGCATGTAGCAAGAAGACTGATCGTGCTTGACATTCACTGGCTTCTGCTTCTCCAACTCGTGCCAGCCGTTGATCCTCTTTCGGCTCCGGTCCTTTCTTTTTCTCTTCCTTGCCCTCTCCCGTGGTGTTGTTGATTTTGAAGTTCCATCTATTACCACGGACCAGCTATGGTGCGCTTCTTCTACCACCATTTCCATGGGATGATCCCCACACTTATTTCTTTCATCTGGTGCAAGTTCAGTCATGTCTGTCGGTTCACCTTCGAGTAGGGCATCTAGGTATGCTATATCCCCATTGGGATCAGACTCCCCTACTTCTTCATAAACAGGCAAACCCCCTAACTCCAGATCTAAAAACTCATCCTCCTCAGATAACGACTCCTCACTATCCTCATTGTCTTCATCTGCACCAAACATCATACCTATGGAGTCCCCCAATTCCACTTCTTCTTCTATCACTTCTTTTTTCACTAACGACCTCTGATATGCCGCCCATTCTTCTTCGTCATCTTCATCGTCAGAGTCACTCCCAAAATCATATATAGTAACTTGTGGCACCGGAGGTGGGACTTCAACGTCCATTTTCGTCTCCGTGATGGGAATGATCTCTTCATCTGAGTCATCATCGTATTGCATGATCGGCTCTTTCCATTCTTCTGGAAAAGTTGGGAACAACTCCCCCAGAGCATTCATGTAACCGAGGTAGTTGCCATCCTCATCATATGTATAACCAACTTTAGGCGGCTGCTCTTGCTGAACTTTTTCTTTTTCTTCTTCTTCATCTAATCTCCTAGATATATCTTCTAATGTTCGTTGAAGATCTAAAATAGCAGCCTGTCGGTTTTTCAGGAGGATGTCATGCTCTGCTAACATTTTCTGGGTATTTTCATCTTTAGCAACTAATAATGTCAACAGACTCTCTATTTTACTCCAATCATTATCACTATGCTCATGAGAATTGCTTCCAGAAAATTGATCAGGATACTGATTAAAATGTGGTTGCTGATACGGGCAATCATAATAATCAGGATATCTCTGTGAATAACATGGTGGCGGCTGCACGAAGGAATTAGCATAATAATGTGCAGAGGACCCCGCATTTTGTGGAAATCTAACGGTAAAATAGGGTCCTCCACAAATTTCAAACATATTTACAGACTCGACAGAAATAAAATACACAAACAATTAGACTCCTACGACTCACTATACAAAAAGACAGACTCAACACAAAACACAAGTAGCACAGATATAGCAGATAAGTGTAATCAAGGCTAGTAAACGCAATCGCCAAGAGTCCCCGGCAACGGCGCCAAAAACTTGATGTGCTCAAAGTGGTTTAATAAAAACTACCTAAATTAACCTAAACTAGACACTCTAAGTTTTAAATTTATAAACTAAGACTCTCTAAACCTAAACCACACAACCGGCAAGTGTACCGGTCAGTGCAGTACAGCTAAAGTAAGTCCGAGTATCGAACCCACGAGACTCTACTGGAAAAACGTAAACTAGACTCGATTACTTATCCTAAATACTGACTTAATATGTTTTGTTGCTTAAAGGGGGGTTTTCTAATAAACTAATTGCAAATAAATAAAACAATAAAACTAAAATAATTAAAGACACAAACTGAAAACTGCAACTGAGATCAGATGATGGGAAGGCACTACCTAGGCTAGAATCTTACACATGAATGATAATCTTCTAATGGCTATGGAACTGGTGTGGAACCGGGATCTTAAAATACTAAACATCAAGAATAAACTAGACACCCTCGACCCTTCTCAAGGGGAAACCCTAGAATACTGTTGTGCTGTTAAACCACCGGTTGAGAGGTTACCCTCACAGGCTTACCTACTCGAATCTTAAAGTACCCGCTAGACAGTCTACCTCACAGCGCGAAAGTCACAATACACCCGAAAGTGCAAGGGGTAACTACAATATTTCTGATAAGACTTGGCCTACAAGGAATGCTAGGGAAACTAGGAAGATCTTCTCACAAAGCCTCTAGATCTAGCAATTTAACACCCTAGACAGACCAACAATCTCGCACCTTACAGCTATTGAGAATTGGTAGAACACTTAGAATTATCTAACTAACAATTACAACTCCTATGGATAACCTGCAGAAATTAACCATAAACTAGCTGCTAACACCAAGTCCGCAACCTAACCCGCATTCATACATGAAAGACATTCACAAAAACGCAAGTGGAGTTTATAAAAATTAATTAAACAAAACTAAATACGCATACACATCAAACCAGAAATAAAAAGTTCTTTACTTTAAAATTCACCCACAACCAAAAATTCCAAAACCAAAAGAAAACAAATCATTCAAGTGCAATCATCTTTAACCTAGGTAGTGATAAAAGTCTAGCCAATAAAAGTCATGACACAATCAAAACAATAAAAGCAAGCCAAATTTATGGTGTTCATACGGGTAGCAAATAAATAAATAATTGAATTAGAAACGACCCGTGCTCGCACCAGTGCTTCAACCCTTGACCTCCTTTTCTGTTGTCGAAGATATCCTGCCTCTTTATTTGTGTGCCGCTGCTGTTATGGAGTTATCGATGCTCTCCCCTCCAAGAATAATAATGCGGCACCTCTTTTTCCGTCCAAAGAAATAATCTTCCGCTGCTCCTCCGATAATATCTCTTTTCGTAAAATAGTTGTGCCCCCCTGTTATGTTTTTTCGAATAATATATATCATCACCAACTTCTTTTGGTGTTGGGCCTTGAGAAGTCACGCAAGTCGTTATTATTATTATTATTATTATTATTATTATTATTATTATTATTATTTATATATAGTATTATGATATAACTTGGTGCTCTAGACTCGGGTGTTCTTGACTTGACCAAAATTGGTCGTTTACGCTCTAACGTCCACATGAACACCTACCAAATTATATAATAAATAAATAAGTACTAAGAATAACACAAAACTAATAAAAATCTATAAAAACCTATACTAAATAAAATAGACCAGTAGAAGCCTAAAACTAATAAAACACTATTTAAACGACTCGAAAACTATACAAACTTTACACTGGAAATAGATGTATTTTACACTACATCACATGGTATTGCGAGTTGGCTTCAGTTGCCTCCGTTCTTGTTATTTTCTATTGCCGATATCGTGGAAGTGGTGAATAGCTCGGGGTGGTCCAAGAGGAAAAAGGAGATATTATATGGGGTCCTTATAGTGGATTGTTGGCGCCTGTGAAAAGCTAGGAATGAAAAGTTTTCTCTCAGACGAATAGGAATGTAGTAGACATTGTTTCTGAAGTTAAATCCATGAGTTACCTATGGTTTCGTAGCAGGAGTACTATTGGAGAGGTGGATTGGAAGGGTTGGAAAGTTTTTCTTTTTGATGTAATGTAACTTTTTGGCTTGTGGGGATCTCCGTCTTGGTGATCTCCCGGCCTTGGTTTTTTAATGAAATTCGCCTTTCAAAAAAAATAAATGAAATTAAATGTAGCCATAACTTTTATTCTAGAGTCAACTTATAATTAACAAAAAAAAAAAAAAATATAGAAATGCAATATGCTAATGAATCTGCTACATAATTCTGATCTAAATTGTTAGCCATTATAAATACACAAATAGATCTAAATTCAGATATATATAAGTTGCTATTAAATGAAACTTGAAATCTAGTGATAACAATTTATTTACCAATTTATTCGGTTGGTTCGAGTGGTCTCGTCATTCACTGGCCCATCATTGTCATCTATGGTTGGATGTTGTTGGTTCGTGTGGTCACCTTGTCGGACTCCATCATCATTCTGGTCCCCCGCGTCTCCATCATCATGACTTCCAATCATATGCGGCAAGATAGATATGATGCGTCTCAAGGTTGTCTACGCGTCTAGAGAAAAGAGGCTTTGGGTCGGTGTGGAATGATGCGTCTAAACAAAGTTTTTCATGTCTAAAGAATAGGTTAGCCCCTTTGCGTTTATATAACAGACTCGCGTCTAAAGTTTAGACTCAGGGACCTTAAAAATTAAAGCGTCCGAAGGCTTTACACGTGTAATCATCTTATTGGTAGACGCAAAAGAGTGTCTTGTCCCTAATGTTTAGACGTATCAAATATTTATTTTGGCAAATATGGTTGGTCAAATGTTTATTTTGGCAATTATTATTATTATACTAAAGTGTTTGTTGTAACTTTTTTTATTTATTGTTCAATACATGTGAGAGCATGTGAACCATGTTAATGCAGCCTATAATTAAGGATGCCCCAAACTTTGCCACCAAATGAACAAAATAAATCTATGGAGAAAGTAGACCTCTTTTTCATCCCATCACCACTAATGGGTCATGCTGGTCAGCTCATCGAGCTAGCCCAACTCTTCGTTAAAACCTTTAACCACATTACGGCCACCGTCCTCGTGATGAAGCTACCCGGTGACACAATCAGCACAAATTACACCGACTCGTTCACTGACCACACTCGAATCAAATTCATCCATTTCCCACCTATGGATCTTGATTTGTTTCAAGACTGCCCAACCGTTGGCTTCACGGCTGATGCAGTCATCAATTGCCACAAGCCCATTATACGTGAGCTTGTGGCTAGTAGGCTCACCAGGCCTGGCCCATCTGAACCAAATGGGCCAGACCCAGTGCCTAAACTTGGTGCATTGGTTGTTGACATGTTTTGTACACCAATGATCGATGTTGCCAAAGAGTTTAATCTCCCTACCTATGTGTTCTTTTCGTCGAACGCCGCTTTTCTTGGGATCATGTTTTATTTCCAGACCCTCCAAGATGAACTGGGCCAAGAAATACATGAACTAAGTCACTCATCCACTGAGTTACTAGTTCCAAGCTATGCCAATCCGGTTTCGCCTAGTGTTGTGCCCATCGTGCTTTCCGATAGGGATCAATGGTCCAAAAGGTTCATTCGTTACACCAGGAAGTACCGAGAAGCAAAAGGTATAATTGTAAACACGTTTCTAGAGCTAGAACATCACGCCCTGCATTCGTTTGATGATAACACGCCTCCGGTTTACACGGTTGGTCCATTGATAAAACCCGAAAAACCCAAGCCAAAAGATGAAGTGTTGGATTGGCTGATAGGTCAACCAGAGTCATCAGTCTTGTTGTTATGCTTTGGGTCCCGGGGATGGTTCGGTGTGGATCAGGTTAGGGAAATCGCGGTCGCAATAGAACGAAGTGGTTGCCGGTTCATATGGTCCCTACGCCGCCCGTCTCCCGAGGAGCATAAAGGGTTCCCCGGGGACTACACGGATTATAGTGAAGTCCTGCCAGATGGATTCCTAGAGCGTACGGATGGAAAAGGGAAAGTGGTTGGATGGGTCCCACAGGCGGAAGTGTTGGCTGACGTGGCGACTGGGGGGTTTGTGTCACACTGTGGGTGGAACTCGATACTTGAGAGCCTTTGGTACGGGGTTCCAATTGCAACATGGCCAATATATGCTGAGCAACAACTGGACGCGTTTCAAATGGTTAAGGACTTGGGTTTAGCCGTAGAGATTTCTTTGGATTATAATCAAATGAGCAAGAGTCAAAAATTGGTGCCCGCGGAGACGATTGAGAAGGGGATAAGAGAGGTGATGGATTGCGATAGTGTTGTTCGAGCCAAGGTGAAGGAGATGAGCGCTAAGAGCCGAATGGCTAGGGAAGAAGGCGGTTCATCGTACATGAGTTTGAGGAGGCTTGTTGATAATATAATGTGACTTATCATCAAACATGGAGTAAAGCATTAGTTGCAATTGATATAGAAAATGATTGTGATGATATATGTTTATATTGTGATTATGCTTTCTGTTTTAGATAGTTGTATATGTTGTTTTCACTATATCTTTAAGAGAATTTATCTAGCTATTCATGGTAGTTATAATAATGATATTCAAATATGGCTAGTTTTTATAACAATCTTGATCTAGGTTTAAGAACAAGAGCCAAACCAAACTTGGGAGTCTTATGCAAACCTTTGATGTCTAGCTCACTAGATAACGAAACGAGTGATCTAGGAATGATCTTGCGCTGCAAGACAGCGCCTAGCTTTCCACAACTGTCGAGCTTGACCTTCACCACTGTTTGATCCCCAAATACGCAACACCCTCCAACCACAAAGTCAGTCTCGTTTGCTGATAACCTTCGGGTGATCTATACTGCAGCTGCAGTCTTTTTTAGAACATCAACACGATATCTATACAACGCTCTTATAGTGTCCCCATTGTCACCCCTGCAAAATGATTTGTTTTCAATCATTCAAGATTTGTTAATTAGTAGATTTAACGTAACGTGTTTGATATAACGAACGCGTACAAGACTAAGGAAGTAGTAGAGTTTGGCCTGTTGAAATTAAGGCCAGCTGCAAAGTTTATGAATGTACTAGAAAACATCTCATAAGCTGCCTTTGCACCTATGGCAATTGTTGGAGTACCAATTGTTGCTGAAACACTAATTGATGGAGCTTGATTTATAGCCATTGTTGATGTTAAGGTAGCATGGTGATGAAAGTACTGTAACTTAAGCTGCACTAAAGAAAAAACACTCAAATTACATAAATTAACGCGACACCAACCTGAAAATTTTACAACAAACTAAACAAGACACGAACCCAAAAATTGTGTCACACATATGAACATGAACAAGACATGAATATTTGTGGGTTGGCACCTACATGACCTATGTAGCTAGGAAAACGTTGTTGTTGTTGTGGGTTGGCATCAATGAGACAATGAAGCTTGTGTCTCACAATTTAGGAGTGTGCATAGGTCGGTTTTGGACAAACAGGAAATTTTTGTTAGAATACTTACAGCAAATGGAGACCGATCAAATTCTGCAAAAGAAACAAACAGAAAGAAATAAACGGATTAACAGAACCGGGCTTGTGTTTGACACAATTCCCTTAAACAGATTCGTCGTCTGTTCCCAGGGTACACCGGTTCAACAGTGACGGTGCACTGCGGACTATCCCACTTGCCTGAAAAGAAATCGGAACGGACTGAGTCTGGAAACTTTGAAACTGGTACTGCAGCGTTTGAGTTATATGAGTGATTGTGATATATCTTGCGAGTTTAGTTTCTGCACATATAGTCTGTCTTTATAATCAACCAAGACAGAAACTGATGGAGCATTAAACCAAACCATCATTATGCTATTAACTGCTGATAATAACTATTGGAAGCTGAAGGCCAGGAGTCTAGTCAGTTACATTATGCAAAAAGTGTCGCGCGGACCCGGGTTTTTCGAGCTGCATTCGTGTCCGCCGAACCCATTTTTTGCACCCCCCCTGCGCGCGGGTAGGAGCTAGAGGATAATGTAACTTTAACAATTTAAATCTCCCTCTCAAGCTTCTCCTTATAAAGCCTTCCAATTTCCATCTCCCCACCAATGTGGGACACAACCAACTCACATTCACTATCTCTTTAAAATCCAACAATTTTAGTTTTCGGGTCTTGAAAACATTTTGGTTATTTTTTTTTTTCACAATGGGTTCGGTCCGGTTTTAGTTTTTTCCGCTTTGACATTTTGGCTTAAAATTGCTAAGCCAAAAAAAGAAAATGACCTAAAACAATGAATTAAGGTATAAATCTTTGAGTTCAATTTTTGTGTAAGATTAATTGATTTTTTTTTTTTTTTGAATAGCCAACGAATAAAAGTCCGACTACCCAAGGTAACCCAATGGCAAAAAGCGACCCATACGCCTGCGATCGCAGACAAGCTGGGTAGCCCAAGCACACTATCTCAAGTTCCGGAGAAAACCCCACAACCTGAAAGCCCACTGTGGTAAAACTCGATTAGGATCAGATTTGAACTTGAGACATCTTCACTTCCACTCTAATGTCAGTTGCAAATAAATAGTATTTTTAGTTCGGTTTTCCAGAATATACAAAACCAAAACCGAACCATAAATTTTGCTTTAAAAAAGTACAAAACCCAACCGTTAGTTTTTTTTACGGTCCGTTTATTTCGGTTACTCGGTTTTCTACTTATTCAATGAGGGAAGTAAGAAGCATACGTTTGATTGTGCGTCACCTTTGACCACAACTGACGTGTACTTAGATTTGTACCCAGCTCCAATATCTATTGTGGACACACCATCTTTATTTGTTGCAGTTGAACTAAATGCCTATAAATACAATTAAACAATAATAAATGGATAAAAGTGTTGGTAAATCACAAATAACTTAGCAAATGAGTGACGGGTACATACTAGTCCAGAGACTCTGGTGGTTGAGATAGAAAATTTGTGATCCAATGGGTAATCCTTTGTCAATGGTTCTACAGATTAAAGAATAATACGTGAAGGGTTTGTTTACATTTGATTGGAAGTGGACAATAATTAATACCTTTGGATTTCTTGCGGAAGCTGGAGAAGAGTGGTGGTCCCTTTTTCATTGTTGACTTGTTGCGGGAGCCTAGGAGGAGAAAGATGCCTCATTACTTTCCCTAATTCTAATTTTTTTTATTATAAGGGGTAAAATGCTAAAATCGTCTCTACGGTTTGATAAAAGTTACTACTAACGTATAAACTTTTGATTTCTTGTCATAATCGTACAATGGTTCTAATTTTTTGTCACTTTCGTCCCTGACACTAACGGCATCCAGTTAAATCACGTTAAGTCAAGGGCAATTTCGTCCATTCACCTTTTAAAGTTTTGTTTGCTGAAATCGTCTCTCCCTTAATTATTAAAAATTTAATTTTAAAAAATTAAAAGAAATATAATTAATATATAAAAATTTAAGTGGGTCACACCCCTACCCCACCAATTTCATCTTCTCCATTCTAACCCCACCACCACCCATCTCCACCTTTCACCACCACCACCCACCAACCCTCCACCTTTCATGTATTTATACATCCATTTTCATATATTTATATATCAATTTCACGTATTTTTTAGTAAAAAAGTTTTAGCCCAAGTTTGGTTTCGGCTATAAACCGAACCAAAACCTTCAATCTAACCGAATAAACCGTACTGATTAACTGAAAATCGATTGGTAAATAATATAGACTAACTGATGACTTTGGGTTTGGCTTTGGTTGAGAATAATAACCAAACCATGTACAAGTGGTTGTGAAGTCCATGTTTATGACACGATTTTCATATTCGTCTCGTGTTTAAAATCATATATATTTTCAGGTATGAGTACGTCTGGTTCGACCTGCCAACCCACAAACATGACCCTGTATATATTACACTACAAGGGTTAGGATCAAATACACAATGTAAGAAAAATAGGAACTCGTAGGAAGGGTATCAAACGGACTTCGATTGAACTCATTCAAGCGACATTGAAACCATCTCATCGAACCCTACGATCTTAGTGTTTAGGTTTTCGCTCTTTTGGATTTTTAGCTTGTAGTTTTTAAAATTTCCGTAATATCATTGTGTCTTTTAGGTAACATTGTGTCTTTTTCTTAATTTCATCATTGTGGCATTTCTGCGATTCATTGTCTTTTTTCTTCAGCATTGTGTTATATTTTTCGGTATTGTGTTATATTTTGTACCCCATTGTGACATATTTCGTGATATATTGTGTTTTATGTATCCCTCTCATTTTTCTCATTTTTATTACACTGTGTAGGATAACTTTACGTTAAACTACAATTACATCAAATAATAATATAATTGAAATTCATTAGCCTTGAAAAATGCATGCACACACAATATAAACCCGGTCATTCCGTTTCCAAGACAATCGGATCACTCTCCCCTCTCCACACTCTCTTTTTCCTATCTTCAACAAACAAATCACAACTTTTTTTACAACTTTCAATCATAATCTTACCCTGCAATCACCTTCCAATTATGCAAACACCACACCATCATGCAGCTAGCCAATGAACAACAAACATATTACGTACATGCGTTGATCGTAAGTTTTTAACGGTTTCCTACGTCGAAACAATTGCATGGTTGGATTCTGAAGGAAGAGGGTGAAGATGGAGACGTATTTGAACGAGAATTTCGGTGAAGTGAAGCCGAAGCATTCGTCTGGAGAATCGTTAAAGAAATGGAGGACTTTGTGTGGTGTTGTCAAGAATAGAAAGAGACGCTTTCGTTTCACTGCTAATATTGCTAAGCGTGATGAGGCTGCTGCCATGCGTCGTTCAAATCACGTAAGCGTTGTTTGTTTTTAGACGATTAAGAGGTAGTTTCTGAATCAGCCAAAACATGTTTTTAAAACTTATACTCCGTAATAGAGTATAAAAAAGTCGAGTTTTTTAAAACTCGCAAGAAAAGAAAGGTCGAGTTCTTTGAACTCGTGAGAAAAGAAAAGTCGAGTTCCTTGAACTCGCGAGAAGAAAAGTCGGGTTCTTGAACCCGCAAGAAAAAGAAAAGTCGAGTTCTTTACTCTCGCAAGAAGAAAAGTCGGGTTTCCTTAACTCGCAAGAAGTCGGGTTCTTTGAACTCACAAGAAGACAAGACGGGTTCGTTGAACTCGCAAGAAGAAAAGTCGGGTTCCTTTGAGCCTGCAAGAAGAAAAGTCGGGTTTCTTGAACCCGCGAGAAAAGCAAACACTCCAACTTGAGGGGGAGTGTTCGAAAATGACGAAATATTACTTGGCAAGTTAGGCGTTATTGACATACACGCTCCACCTTGAGGGGGAGTATTGGAGATTATGACCACTTGACTAGTCAAAACAACAATTGTAGTCAAAGTCCTCCTTAATTTGTGCCCCAAGACTAACTCCTTACATTATGCCCCATGATTAGCTCTCATTGTCTTATGCCCAAGATCTGCTACTTCCTATTTTATGTATTTCTTTCATGTATTTACAGAGGAGGTTATCTCCTCATTTGAATGCACCAAACCAAACATTAATAAGAAATACATCTTTCATATTCTATCTCTCCACTTCTTGTATCCAATAATCCACTTGCCGGTTTGAGAGTTGCTGGCTGAAAACCAAGCGGCCTCCGGCCGCAAGGCCAAACCAACAAACCCAAACCAAATATAAAAACCGTTTCCGCTAGAATTTTACATTTATAAGACTATCTTTTAAGTGCCTGAATAATTAAGAGGCTACCAAATAGCTTCTGAATAGTTATATTACTTAGTTGTTGACTTAGTGATTGTAATTTGCTTGGTTACAGGAGAAATTGAGAGTGGCGGTTTTGGTTTCGAAGGCTGCATTTCAGTTTTTACAAGGTAGGTTGTAGTACTCATTCGAATAATATTACGCTTGAAAACTTTCCGGTTAGCTTCATTACAGAACACTAAATTATTATGAAAACAAAACGAAGAAATTAAAATGTTTTATTTTTTATGAAAGGTTCCTATTTTTTAAAATCTTTATAAACCATTAAACTAATTTGTTCATATATTTATTTTAAAATTTTAAACGTTTACCTACACATGTGAAGGTGACGTGTTGGTAATATAATCTACACATGAACATATGTAGGTATTATAACGAAATTTATTCATAACTTTATTATTTTAGTAGTGATGAATAAGAATTAATTTCAACCATTTTGTTATATATTTTGTTTAAATAAAAATTAACTAAAAAAATGTATGATTTATTTTGTTTATATAACTAGTCTGATAAGTATGTATGCATATTGTATCTTTATCTATCACATAATGTTTGTGTTCATGTCAAATGGAATGCAGGGGCACAACCAGATGACTACTCAGTACCTGAAGAATTCAAAGCCGCTGGTTTCGACATCTGTGCAGATGAAGTAGGCTCTATCGCCGAAGGTCATGACCCGAAAAGGCTAAAACTCCATGGTGGACCAGATGGTGTTGCCAAAAAGCTCAACACATCAACAACTGATGGACTGTGCACTGCTAACTATAACGAGCTGACCCGAAGGCAACAACTGTTTGGAATCAACAAGTTTACAGAAGCTGCACAGCGCAGCTTTTGGGTCTTTGTTTGGGAAGCCCTTCAAGATATGACCTTAATGGTCCTTGGTGCGTGCGCCTTTGTGTCGTTGATTGTAGGAATAGCAACAGAAGGCTGGCCCAAGGGCGCTCATGACGGTCTTGGCATTGTGGCTAGTATCTTGCTAGTAGTGTTTGTAACTGCAACGAGTGATTATCGCCAGTCGTTACAGTTTAAAGATTTGGATAAAGAGAAGAAAAAGATATCTATTCAAGTGACACGAAACGCGTATAGGCAAAAGTTATCAATATATGAGTTATTGGTTGGGGATATTGTTCATCTTGCTATTGGAGATCAAGTCCCTGCAGATGGACTCTTTCTTTCTGGTTTCGCGGTTTCTATTGATGAATCTAGTTTAACTGGTGAAAGTGAGCCGGTTATGGTTAGTTCTGAGAACCCTTATTTGTTGTCTGGAACCAAGGTCCAAGATGGTTCCTGCAAAATGTTGGTTACAGCGGTTGGTATGCGAACACAATGGGGAAAACTAATGGCAACTCTTAGTGAAGGAGGAGACGATGAAACACCGTTACAGGTTAAGTTAAATGGAGTTGCTACAGTTATTGGAAAAATCGGTCTTTATTTCGCCATAGTGACATTTGCAGTTCTTGTGCAAAAATTAGTAACTCGTAAGATTGTGGAACGAACACACTGGCGTTGGTCGGGTGATGATGCTTTAGAACTATTGGAATATTTTGCTATCGCTGTCACGATTGTTGTTGTTGCAGTACCAGAGGGACTTCCATTAGCTGTTACATTAAGCCTTGCATTTGCCATGAAGAAGATGATGAATGACAAAGCGCTCGTTCGCCATCTTGCAGCCTGCGAGACGATGGGGTCTGCAACAACTATTTGCAGTGATAAAACCGGGACATTAACCACCAACCGAATGACTGTAGTTGAATCATGCATTTGTGCAAAAATCATGGATATAAGCAAAAAAGTTGCTACTGAGATCCCGAACCATGCTTTAAAGCTACTTCTACAATCGATATTCACTAACACAGGAGGCGAAGTAGTAATCAACCAATATGGGACACGCGAGATACTAGGAACCCCAACAGAAACCGCTATTTTGGAATTTGGACTGTCACTTGGTGGTGATTTCCAATATGAGCGCCAGGCGTCTAAAGTTCTAAGAGTTGAGCCGTTTAATTCTACAAAGAAACGTATGGGAGTCGTGTTGAAGCTTCCCGAAGGAACTGTAAGAGCGCACTGTAAAGGCGCTTCAGAAATAATCTTGGCTGCTTGTGACAAAATGATTAATACAAACGGCGAAGTTGTTAATCTTGATGTGGCTGCACTTAACAATCTCAAGGGGGTAATTGATAAATTTGCTAGTAAAGCGCTTAGAACACTATGCCTTGCGTATATAGACCTCGAAAACAATGTTTCTGCGGATACCCCTATTCCAGCTAGTGGTTACACATGTATTGGAATCGTGGGTATTAAAGATCCCGTGCGTCCAGGTGTAAAGGAATCTGTCGCTCTTTGTCGCGCAGCTGGTATAACTGTACGTATGGTTACAGGAGATAACATAAATACCGCGAAGGCAATAGCTAAAGAATGTGGCATACTTACAGACGACGGTATTGCTATAGAAGGTCCAGATTTTCGCGAAAAGAGTCTAGACGAATTGTACAGAATAATTCCCAAGATTCAGGTACATTTTTTTATATCTTTTTTTGCATTTGTTTGACAGTATTCAGTTATATTTTTGATTCATTTAGGTGATGGCCCGATCGTCGCCTCTTGATAAGCATACGCTAGTAAAGCACTTGAGAACAACATTTGGAGAGGTCGTGGCGGTTACTGGAGATGGAACAAATGATGCACCAGCACTACATGAAGCAGATATTGGGCTTGCAATGGGCATTGCAGGGACTGAGGTCAGCAAATAGGACCTTACAAATTACGGTATATATTACCAGACGGATGTAAAACTTATTCTTCCATATGCTTAAATCTTGATTCATCCGCGTTTCAGGTAGCCAAAGAAAGCGCGGACGTTATTATTCTAGATGATAACTTCTCCACAATTGTGACTGTTGCCAAATGGGGTAGATCAGTCTACATTAATATTCAAAAGTTTGTACAGTTTCAGCTCACAGTTAATGTTGTTGCTTTGGTAGTCAACTTTACTTCAGCTTGTTTGACAGGTACAACTCCTTGATTACTGTGGTTTTTTTTTTTTTTTTTTTTTAACATGATATTATTTCAGGAAGTGCTCCTCTGACCGCGGTCCAGCTCTTGTGGGTGAACATGATCATGGATACATTGGGAGCCCTGGCATTAGCAACTGAACCTCCTAACGACGAACTTATGAAGAGACCACCGGTTGGAAGAACAGGAAATTTTATTAGCAATGCTATGTGGCGGAACATATTGGGACAGTCTTTGTACCAGTTTACGGTGATATGGTTACTTCAGTCGAAAGGAAAATCGTTTTTTGGTCTTTATGGAGATGATTCTGATTTGATTCTCAATACCCTCATTTTCAATGCCTTTGTCTTCTGTCAGGTATATATATGACTATAGATTCACATTTTTTAACATTATTCTGATTATTTTTCGATAGATATTGAGCTGAGATCATTATGCAGCTTTTTAATGAGGTTAACTCTAGAGAAATGGAGAAAGAAGATGTTGCGGATGGCATATGGGACAACAACGTGTTTGTAAGCGTTATCTCAGCAACATTTGTTTTCCAGGTGATCATAGTCGAGTATCTAGGCACCTTTGCGAATACATCACCGCTAACAATTGTGCAGTGGTTCTTTAGCATTTTTATCGGGTATTTAAGCATGCCCATTGCCGTCTACTTGAAGAGGATCCCTGTTTTGTTTACACAGAAAGATTTGGTTCTTTAGCTCTTTAGAAGCTCAATGAGTGTAGATTGTTTACAAGGTAGGATAGGGGTGAGGTTCAAGCCAAATTAACAAAAGAGAATGTTCTTGATGATGAATCTGTCATGTATAAGAATTAAGAAGGTTGTGTTAGTTGTGTAGTTGAACATTTTACTACTTTTTGATATGATATAGTGTAGTGAGTACCAAGCGAATTTTATCTTTCGGATGAATGTAATGTAAAGTTCTTTATTAGCTTCTAAATTATTATCATGCATGATAGTATTAGTCGCGAATATGTGCCACATTCAAGTCATGAGAAGTTGATTTGTATCAGACATATGTATGTAGTTTAAATTTCATATTATATATAACTGTCTTTTGGTTCTTAAATCCGGTCAGACCAGTGAACCGGTAAGGCGACCAGTTTGTTGTATCATTCGGTTCTAAAAACATTGGTTGAGAGATATGACTTGGCAAAAGACTAGGATTTAAATTGGTGAGAGTACTAAGTAAGCCATCAATGTGGATGGAAGGACAGTTACATGTGATAAGGCAGTTGAAGGATTTAAATGGAAGATGCAAAAACTTATTTTGAAGCTTATGGGTATTTGATGCCATCAATGGTTTACCACTTTAGACAGAGAGAAAACATACCAATGATTTACCACTTTAGGGGTGCACCAAGCTGAATTATTTGGACAGAAAAAGAGGTGGTCTACTATGACAAAAGAAAATATGGGTAAAGTAGTGTGACAAAGAGAACTATTTATGTTAAAAGTTTTGCTCTATTCTTGGTCATGATAACTAGGCTTCTATAGGTATATAGTGAATTAACATAATTATAACAACTTTGATCACAGAATTTCTTTGAAAGATGTAACTTTTAAGGTAGATTTCCTATACTACAAAAAGAGGTAATTGAACAAATGAGTAAGGAATTGCTTGAACAAGGGGTGATAAGGCTAAGGCATGTTGCTCCCTTTGCTTGAACAATGGTATTGGTGAAGAAAAAACAGGTACCCTGTTCGACTAGGAAAAAAGGGTCCCCTAAAACATAAACTTATTTACATAGAAAATGTAATACTAAGATGATATTTAATTAGATTAAAAAAAAATAACTAGGTTAAATGGGTTTAGATCGGTTTAATGGCAAATGGGTTCAGTGGCGAAGCTTGACCCGAAGGTTTGAGGGGTCTGAAGTCACTAGTTTCGGGGGGTCGAAAACCTCATCATCATCATCATACTCAGTTAATCCCACCAATAGCAAAAGCTAAGGTAGGGTCTAAGGAGGGTAAGATATAGGCAGTTTTACCTCTACCCCATGGGAATAAAGAGGCTCCTTCCAGTGAGACCCCCGGCTCAATGGTGGTTTTGTATCAAGCCTTAGGCACAAGGCACATAACACTTAGCAATCGGGACAAACCCGATTGGTGCATGTACCCCCATGTCCTTTGGCTATCAACGTCACCACCTGATGCATGATTAACCGTCCGTCATTTTTAATGTTATTTTCACGAAATTAGTAAGATAACGTTAAATTTAGTGCAACTTTACTTTTGCCCCCGAGGGCCACACATATATACATTATATGCGCACAGCCGTAAGCCGGGCAGGGGGGGGGGGGGTCGAAAACCTATATTTCCAAAATTTTCTATACGAATACTATATAATCGGAACTTCTACGCGAAAATTCGGGGGGGGAGCGGGGGGGGGGGGGGTCGGCCGCCCCTCCCCGCCCCAACTAAGCTTCCCTGAATGGGTTTACATAGGCTAAAACTAGAAAAGTTATTGGGTTTCTTTAATTGGGTTAGTTTTTTTTAATAAAGGTTAATAAGAATAAACATGTTATTGTGTTTTAAACTTTATAGGTTCTTGTTCTAAAATAATTTTGCATATGTAAATTTTTTCACAAAATTTTTTGGGCACTCTGAGATAATGGGCCATATGCAGTGGCACCTCCCACAGATGCCACTGAGTCGGCCCTGATTATTCATTATGCAAAATGTGTGTGGACTAAATAAAATTGAACCAGATCGGTTTCCTATTTCCCTAGTGAAAAAACTGACATATGAGTCGCACGGCACTAAGTTTTTTTTCTTAGTTGCATCTTTAGGGTATGTTTGGCAAAACTAGCTGGTGGCTGGTAGCTGGTGGCTGGTAGCTGCAAGCTGGTAGCTGGAAGCTGGTAGCTGGAAGCTTTTTAAATATATTTTGGTGTTTGGCAGAGTAGTTGGAGCTTTTAATAAAATGTATAAAATGACCAAAATGGGCATAATTAAAAGCTTGCAAGGAATGTTTTTATTTTATTTTTAAAATAGAATGGGTATTTGTGTCATTTACTCATTAAAAGCTTGTAGCTAGTAGGAGCTTTTTCTTAAACGCTAGTACTAGTAGCTTTTCACTGTAGAGCTTTTTCTCCAACCTAAAAGCTTCCAGCTCCTTCAACCAAACAAGACTTTTTATTGAGTAGGAGCTTTTTTTTAAAAGCTTGAAGCTCCTAAAAGCTCTTAAAAGCTCTTTGCCAAACATACCCTTAATATGGGGTGCTACCAGATCAAGGTAGCTTCATTAGATGTGCATAAAGCGGCTTTTAAAACGTATACAATATAATTTGAGTTCTTAGTAATCCTTTTGGCTTACTAGTGCTCCTACTTTTCAAGGTCTAATGAATCATATTCTTAGGGATCAGTTTAGGAAATTTGCCTTGCTATTTTTTTTTTTTTTTTTTGATGTTATTCTTCTATAGTCCTGATTGGAAGGCTCATATACATCTGCAAATAATGTTGCTGGTTTTGAGGGAAATGTTGCTGGCTTTGAGGGAAAATAGTTTGTTGGTCAAGGAAAGCAACTGTGCATTTGGTGCTACCGTGCTAAAGAATTAGATATGGGCCACATTATATCTTAGAAGGGGTAGCAACATGGCATGGGCCTTTTTAGTGGGAGATTAGGTGGATTTGAAAGTGCAATCTCAATCTCAGGTAAAAAGAAAAGAGAGAGAAAGAAAAAAGTATTGTCACGTAAACATTACGTTGGAATGAGGGGTATCCCCTTATTTTTTTTATTATCCTTTTTATTCAAGACCTAAATTACACTAAATTCGTCATAGATGGGGCTCGAATCTTTGATCTTGGTGGATTTAGAAGTGCAATCTCAGATATAAAGAAAAGAGAGAAAGAAAAAAATATTGTCACGTAAACATTACGTTGGAATGAATGGTGTCCCCTTATTTTTTTATTATCCTTTTTATTAAAGGCTTAAATTACATTAAATCTGCCTTTGACGAGGCTCGAACCTTTGATCTCGGTGGATTTGGAAGTGCAATCTCAAGTATAAAGGAAAGAGAGAGAAAAAAGTATTGTCATGTAAACATTACATTTGAATGAGGGGTATCCCGTTATCTTTTTTATTACTCCGTATCTTTTTTTAACACTTAAATTACACTAAATCCGTCTTCGGTGAGGCTCGAACCCTTTATCTTAAGGAGGGCAATACCTTAATTTTAAATGCAACTTATGTTAATTAATTAACTTAAGCAACTTAAGTGTTTACAACTAAATATTCATCCCATAAGTCAGTATGAGTGTAATACGCCATTGACGAATTGCGGACGTACACTTCTGCGAAGGAGTAAATAGTGAATAGTTTAGGTATTTACAAGTGGCAAATACCTCGCGATGAATAGTTTAGCCATTTGACGAATTGAGTTTGATGTAACGATGCTCTCTCTCGTGCTCACGCTACATTACATGTAGTCTTAATGATCGATAAACTTCAATTCTATAGAGGGTTTAATCAATCCAACCATGTTTGTTTGTAAAGGTGGAAAATGTAGCTTATACTCTATAACTACCTTTAGTAGTTGAAGACTTGACGGTGTGATTGATAAAGAGTTGTAAGAAGCACAAAAGTATGTGTGTGACCACTTGGTTTCCTCCTTTTGATCCTTGAAATCAAGGTTCTTCTTGAAGATGGGGTATTGGTGTCAGGTAGAAATTGTACTATCCAAAAGGATGTAAGATGGTTAACAACTATAAAACATAGCATATTCCAAAACTTCTTAAAAACATGTATACATCCAAAGGTGGTTTGGTTTACACGATGTGTTTCAAACATCAAACCTAAACCAAACCACAAACCGAATCATGCGACATCGGTTTCTATCTGTTTATGAATCAACTAACAAGAACCCACATTCACTATTACACCAGCAGTGACAAGGGGGCATTCATTCCACTTGATATAAAGAGACTGAAGAAAAATCACAAACAAACCAAAACTCATTTCACCTTTCATACTCCATTATTATATCATTCTTGGCCACAAAACAAATGCATCTAATCATATCAAATCAAATAATGACACTCTCTATTCCCCAAACCTCCCCCTCATGCCTTTCAGCCTTTTGAAAGTCAGCATCCAAAGCCTCTCAATTTAAAAAAAAAAAAAAAAAAAAAAAAACCTTCCAAGTGTTACTTCAACAGTGACATATACACAGAAGCATGACATTCTTTATCCAGAACTAAAGCTTAAAAGGGTATTGAAAAAGACAAATGAATTCAAGAAAAAAAAAGTGAAAGAAAAACTCTCCATATATCAACCTTTAATTGACACTTCTTTGGCCACTTATCACTGTATGTTAAAACTTTATCATCCATCATCCTCTACACTACCCCACACCTCTGTTCACTAGTTGCCACTAGCATAACTTTCTCTTGGGCATTTCATATTCTATTCCCTTATGGTGTAGTACTCTTCACATCATACCATATGTTGGTAGATTAGTATTTTCAAAACTCAAAGCTTATTTAGTCAAGATCACGCGATCAAATCCAATCAACAAATCCATGTCTTGTGTAATACAGACGCTACTACCATCGCCTACTAACCTTCTGCAATGGGCATTTTTGTTCGAAGCTGTTGTATGTAAGTTTCCTCTTGACGCCAATGTTGGAAGATGTGTTCCGATGATTGGTTAACAAATCAAAGGAGTTAGACTCGGGGGTGGTGTTCTTTTTAGTCTCGATATTCTTCAAAAGATTGTAGCATTGGTATATACATTCCTATTTGTGAAAAACGAACGAAACGTCAAATTAAATTAAGAGAAAATAGTGTTGGAAAAGAAAGCAAAGGGGTTGATAAACACTTGCTTTTTCAAGAGAATGAAGTGATGATACAACACTAATCTTGAACTCCAATGTGTTTCTTGTTAATTGATCATCACAAGCTAATAAAACTGCGGCAATTGCAACAACCGATGGCCTATGATCCATCAAATTAACCTCTGTATAAAAAAACAAAAAAAAAAAAACAAAAAACTCAACTTTGTCGACAATTTAAAAACTATAACAGACTCCCATATCAAAATAAGCTTAAAGATCAAAACTTGAAAGTACCTTTGGAGAAATCAAGAATGTGTCCAATAGCTTTCGACACTAGAAACTCATTAGACTCGCATTCATCGCAAATCTTGGAGAAGAAATGGTGAAGATAAGCAAATGGAGTGATGCAACACAATCTCCATTCTAAAGTTGCCAAAACCATCAACTCCATTCTTTGAATCACATTGCTTTCAAAGTTGTACCCTTGTGTTTTGTAGTGGGACAATGATGGAACAGCTTGTTCCTCCATTTTAGCAGCCAAAGATAAGCATGCAATCCCAAGCAACTGAATAGCCCATTCCTTACCATTCTGTAATCACAACCAATCCCAAATATTATTCCATTCCATTCATTTATTTATTTTAATTCTTTCACTTTCAAGTCAAACAAACTAATCTTTAATTGCAAAATCGATCAAATGTTCATAATCTTTAGGAACAATATTTTTTTGAACGGTGACTTTCATATGAGTATATGAGTGACCCAATGTCACACTGCCTAATCGGCAGCCCTAGCCAAGGTCTGCCCCAGACTACGTTGTCTTAACCGGGTCCGCGCTGGTGTATCAGACTTGGTTACGGCGTTCTCCGGAAACCACAAAACGAATGTGGATTTATTGGTCACGAGAAAACACTTAAATAGTTTACATTTTGCACAACAAAAACCATGTTTCTTTGATTTTTACAGAATTGGTCAAATGTTCATAATCTTTTAAACCAAATTGATGACTACATCTTAAAATACATAATCCCAATAAACCATAAAAAAGAATATGTAGTTATAATCATAAGGAAAACTGTTATAGTTAACGTTTTGGAAAAAAATACACCAAAAAAAAACATGTTTGTAACAGTAGGTTATGATATTAATGTATTTCCTTGAATCCATTCACAAATGAGAGATGTACATATATAGATTACAAGTGCACCAGCCAAAGCTCTAATCATGGAGCATCTTACGGAGGTGTTTGTTATCACCTAAAATAGCTAAAGAGATATACATCAATATACATTTAATATAATAATATAGTTGACTAATACTCCCCCTCAGTTTGAGCGGGAGTTGCGACAAACGGTCAAACTGGTGCGAAAGCTTTCAAAGAGTTGTCGAGACAGGCCCTTGGTGAAGATATCCGCGTATTGATAAGATGAGGGTACATGAAGCACGCGCACTTGACCGAGTTGAACCTTCTCACGCACGAAATGTATGTCAAGCTCCACATGTTTCGTGCGTTGATGCTGTACCGGATTTTCTGTCAAATAAACGGCTGAAATATTGTCGCAGTAGACGATAGTGGCCTGGCGAATGGGGGTGTGCAGCTCTAAAAGTAAGTTGCGAAGCCACGTGGTCTCAGCCACAGCATTGGCGACTCCGCGATATTCAGCTTCGGCACTTGAGCGAGAGACGGTAGGTTGCCGTTTTGAGGACCAAGAGAGAAGGTTGGAGCCCATATAAATGCAGTAGCCGGATGTCGAGCGACGTGAGTCTGGGCATCCGGCCCAGTCCGCGTCAGAATATGCAGTAAGAGATGGACTGGGGCTCGGGGTCAAGCGTAATCCAAAATCAGTAGTACCTTTAATATAGCGGAGAATCCGTTTCAGGAAAGCAAAATGCGGTTCTCTTGGAGCATGCATAAACAGGCAGATTTGTTGAACCGCATAAGTGATGTCAGGCCTGGTGAATGTTAAATATTGCAGGGCACCTGCTAAGCTGCGATACATAGTGCCATCAGAAAGTAACTCACCGGTATCAGCACTTAGTTTTGCGTTTGTGTCAACGGGAGTCGAGCATGGCTTGCAGTCTGTCATGTTGGCACGGTGAAGAATGTCTTTTGCATATTGGGATTGAGACATAAATAACCCGTGAGAGTCTCGTTGAACTGTGATGCCCAAAAAATGATGTAAAGCTCCCATATCTGTCATAGCAAACTCTCGAGAGAGAAGATTAATAATATTATGAAGTAATGCTGTAGACGATGCAGTCAGTATAATATCATCAACATAAAGTAGCAAATAGGCAATGTTATCGCCTTGGCGATAAATGAATAAAGATGTGTCGCATAGACTGCCTGTGAACCCGTGGGTTTTAATAAATGTGGAGAAGCGATGGAACCAAGCCCGTGGTGCTTGTTTAAGTCCATAAAGGGACTTGCGCAAGCGACAAACATAGTTAGGCCGTGTACGGTCAACAAAGCCTGGAGGTTGGTGCATAAAAACGGTCTCCTGCAAGTCACCATGTAAGAATGCATTTTTAACATCCAACTGATTGATTGGCCATCCTTTAGAGATAGCAAGTGTGAGGACCGTGCGTATAGTAGCCGGTTTAACAACCGGACTGAAAGTGTCAGCACAGTCAATGCCAACCGTCTGTGATTTACCATTAACAACAAGGCGGGCTTTGTATCGGTCAAGGGATCCATCTGCTTTAAATTTGTGTCTAAAAAGCCACATACAACGGATAATTGGATGTGTTTGTGGTCGCGGAACCAATTCCCAAGTACCATTGTCTATTAATGCCTTATATTCGCAGTTCATGGCGTGTTGCCAATTTGGGTCGGCTAAGGCTCGTAAATATGAGGTTGGGACGGGTGAAATGGTGGGTGAAGTTGTTGTGGTGAGGTTGTATTTCGGGTTGGGTTTGGTGATGCCGTCCTTGCCGCGGGTGGTCATGGGGTGCGTATTTTGGACGGGTGTGGGAGAGGTCTGGTTGGAAGAAGGTGGGCTAGGAGGGTTCGGGAACAGTGGAGTAGGCGAACTGGTTTGGGCAGGGGAGGTGTAGTGGGCCGGTGAGGGGGGTGATTGGGCTTGTGTGGATGGAGTGTGATGTTGGGCCGTGGTGTGTATTGGGGCTGGAGAGTTGGGTTGGGCCGGTGATGTGGGTGAGTGTGTCGTGGGGTGTATTGTGGCTGGGTTTGTGTGGGGCGGTGGGAATGTATAATTGAGCTGTGGGTTCGGGTCATCATCTAGGAAGGTATAGGTGAGGGTTGTGTTAGTGTCGGCAAAAGGGAAGGTGGTTTCATCAAACTGCACGTGACGTGAAATATGAACCTTGCCGGTAGTAGGATCAAGACAACGGTAGCCCCGGAAATTCGGGGGATAGCCAAGAAAAATACACCGATGGGATCGGGGAAGAAGTTTGTTGGGTTGAGTGTCCGATTCATTTGGAAAGCAAGCGCATCCGAAGACACGGAGGTGATCAAAGGTGGGATGACACAAGTATAAAGCAAAAGTGGGTGAATTAAAGTTTAAACGTTTTGTGGGTAGAATGTTATGTAAATATGCAGCGGTGTGAAGTGCTTCGACCCAAAAAGTTGGTGGGATGTGAGCATGAGTAAGAAGCGCCCGAATGATGTCATTTAGGCGTCTTATCATGCGTTCGGAGCGGCCGTTTTGTGATGAGGTGTGTGGACATGAGAACCGAAAGGTTAGACCGTGTTGGGAAGCAAAGTGGTGAAAAGCGTTGTTATCGAATTCTCCCCCTAGGTCACATTGGAAAGCTTTAATATTTTTGTGAAATTGTGTTTGAATGTATTTATGAAATTTTCTAAAAGTGTCAAAGGTTTCAGATTTAAACTTTAAAGGGTAGACCCACACATAGTTAGAATAGTTATCAACTAGGACCATATAATATTTGTAAGATGCATTACTTAGGACCGGGGAGGTCCATAAGTCACAATGAATAATATCGAAAGGTGCATAAGTAAATGAATTAGAATCACCAAACGGAAGCCTGTTACTGTTTGACAAGTGACAAGAGTCACAAAAACCAAAGGAATCCTTATTACATGAAAGATTAAAATTACTAGAAAGGAAATGCAAGACTTGAGAGCCTGGGTGGCCTAAACGATCATGCCACTTATTTGAAGACGCTGCCAAAAAGACTTGAGTTGGTGGTGTGAAAGGGTAGAGATCCCCGGTGCTATCATGGCGCGAAAGATGTTGTCCAGTCTTGAGATCCTTCAAAGTAAAACCGTTAGGATCAAATTCAATTGAAACAAGATTATCACGTGTAAATTTTCTAACTGAAATGAGGTTTTTAACGACGGTTGGGGCATATAAAATATTATTTAGAGTGTAGGTGTGGTCGTTGGTTGTGTGTGAGCCGTGGCCCGAACCCAAAATTTGCAACGACTGACCATTTCCTACGAGTATATTAGCATTAACAGAGTTTGATAAATGGGAAGAGATCTGACCTGGATCAGCAGTGATGTGAGACGAAGCGCCCGTGTCCATGTTCCATGTGGGATCCGGCTGGTTCAGTGTGAGGGTCGAAAGAGCAGCTCCAAGTTCAGTAGGTTGGAGTGGGTCAACTGGTGGGCCAGGAAACATGGGCTGAGATGGGTAAGTGGGGTTTGGGCCGTAAGAATAAGAAGTGTTTGGTTGCTGGGCCGTGAAACCATAGCCTTGGGCTGAAGTTTGTTGGTTGGTGTTTGAGGACTGTGGTGGTGGGTATTGGGCAGGAGGGCGAGTCCAGGAGGAGGTCCAAGGGGATTGGGTAGGGTGGGGACATGGAGGAGGGGTGGGCCACCAGTGTATGGGCTGTTGGTTCGGAGTAGGTCCGTAGGCTGAATAGTGGGTGTTTTGGTAGGGTGGACCAGTGTGGTATTGCGGGGAGCGTCCGCGTCCGCCGTAGGCGTTGCCACGACCTCCACGATATCCGTTTCGGCCACGACCCCGACCATGCATCGGCTGACGGTTTTGGTATTGATCATAGTGTTGGGCTGGGTTGTAAGAGGGTGGTGGAGTAGGGTTGGTGTTGGGCGGTTGGTTTTGGGTAGGGATGTTAGCAGAAGACCCACGAGGAGCAACAAGAGCTGTTTGTTGACGAGCCGCTTGACGGCGTTGTTCCCTTTCGACCATATCCCGGGCTTCATCCCACGTTGCATTAGACTGCGTAATAAAGGCGGCGGTGGTGTCGTACTCCTGCGGGAGTCCTTGAACCATTTGTAGCACGAGCCGAGATTCGGTAACAGGTTGATCTACATCTTGTAGTTGCTCAGCGATATCTTTTAGTTTCTGGAAATAGTCATTGAGGCTGGTGCATGAAGCAAGTGTGGTTGTAGTGAAAGCATGGAGCAGTGATGAGGCACGAGCATTTCGGTTGTTGTGAAAGATCGATTCGAGCCTATCCCAAGCCTGTTGCGCTGTGAAGTCATCATTCAGCACACGCCTCCAGTAGCCATCAGCAAGGGTGCCGTATATCCACTGGAGGACAACAGAGTCAATCTTCATCCACGAGTCGTAACCCGCGTCAGTGATGGCCGGAGGACCGGTACCATCAATGTGATCTAAGACATCATAGCTTTTGGCGTGAAGCTTGAAAAGCTTCACCCATGAGGAGTAGGAAACTTTCTCGCCGTCTAGCATACGAACTTTGTTCAGAATGTTCGTAACGGAATATACCGGGTGAAGGTTTTTGGATTCGGTCGAAACCGGTGGAGTGACTGTGGATTCTTGGTCAGACATGGTTGAAGCAAATGAAACAAATGATAAAGGAGCCGGCGAGAATTGGTAACGAAGAAAAGAAAAAGATGGTTAGTGCTCTGATACCATAACAGTAGGTTATGATATTAATGTATTTCCTTGAATCCATTCACAAATGAGAGATGTACATATATAGATTACAAGTGCACCAGCCAAAGCTCTAATCATGGAGCATCTTACGGAGGTGTTTGTTATCACCTAAAATAGCTAAAGAGATATACATCAATATACATTTAATATAATAATATAGTTGACTAATAGTTTGGCCATAAAAGATTAAAAACTTTAACTTTTACAAAACTAATCAACCGCTCATAATCTTTTAAACACCAAATTGATAACCACATCTCAAAACACATAATCCCAATAACCATAAAAAAACAATACTAATACACTCAACATTTTTAAAAAACACATGTTTGACCAAAAAAGTCAACATCCCAATCACACAAAAAAAACTCAAAAACACTTACATCAATAACTCTCCTTGAATTAAACCGATCAAAGTACACCAAAGACAAATAGGCCGTACCAATATGAAACCCCAATATTTCCCTAGTCTGCATCAAACCAACAAAAATTTGTGATTTATAATAATAATAAAAAAATAAATAAAAAAGAAAAATGACCCTTTAACATACACTAAAAATCCAATGAATAGTATCCAACCGAGCACATTTAAACCACTTTCTTCTGTTACTACCCAGATCATCATCATCATTATCATGACAAACACACCCATTATCATATATTAATTCATCAGCTTCTCTTTCAATCAAAGATTTTATGTAGTGATCATCATCTGATCTGGGGTTGTTCAAGAGGCTGGATGGTTTGAGTTCAGTTAATGATGAGTCGTCTTCTTCACATAAGAGGTTTGGTAGAGAGAATGTGGTGTCCATTTGTATGTACGGTGATGTAGAGAAGGAGGATGATTATTTATATTATTATTGGTGATGGGAGTTTGGTGTGTGTGTTGTTGAGGAAATCTAGAGAGAGATTTAGCGCGAAGTGTTGGTAGCGATTTCTGTTTGTGAAGATATATAGGAAAGTAGTGGACTTGTGGAGTTGTGGGAAGTTTCAGTTTTTTTTTTTTTTGGTTTTTTATATTATTTATTTATTTAAGTATTATTATTATTATTATAAATTGACATAGCACTCAAAGAGGCATTCTCCTCCTTGAGTGTGTCATGTGTCATCCCATGTGGCATTAGATATTTTAGGAAAAAATATTTTAAAAATCAAATGAGATATTTTAGGAAAAAATATTTTAAAAATCAAATTGGATTTTTCTCACTTATGTTTCCTCCCATAATTTTTAAACGTTAATATCTTTTATATACGAGATTTTTTAAAGAAAAAAATTACACCAAATTAACGAGCGTTTTATTATCTTTCCAACGAGTACCATAGTGCTATATAAAAAACGGAGAAAAAAACGACTATTTTTTACGGGGTTTTGTTCATACAGAAAAAAAAAACATAAAGTGTTCAGGTTATTCATTAATCATATATAGGCAAGTCACTAATTATGTTCAAATTAGTAAATATGAATTCTATTTTCAACATGTGTTAACATTGGAGTTATACATTGTTTTAGTTTAGATATTAATTAGAGTTATACATTGTTTAAGGTTAGGCGTTAACATTAGAGATACAACCAAAGTCATTTTAATGACATGACACTCAAAAAGTCATTCTCCTCCTTGAATGTGTCATGTGTCATCCTATGTGGCATTGAGATATTTTAGGAAAAAAAAAATTTAAAAATAAAATTGAATTTTTCTCTCTTATGTTTGCTCCCATAAATTTTTAAACATTAATATGTTTTATATACGAGATTTTTTTAAAGGAAAAAAAATTACACCAAATTAACAAGCGTTTTATTATCTTTCCAACGAGTACCATAGTGCTATATAAAAAATGGAGAAAAAAATGACTATTTTTTGTGGGGTTTTGTTCATACAGGAAAAAAAAAACAAAATGTTAAGGTAAATCATTAATCATACATAGGCAAGTCACTAATTATGTTCAAATTAGTAAATATGAATTCTATTTTCAACATGCGTTAACATTGGAGTTATACATTGTTTTAGTTTAAATATTAATATTAGAGTTATACATTGTTTAAGGTTAGGCGTTAACATTGGAGATACATTTTTAATTGTTTTAGGTTAGGTGCTACCCGAAGCTTTATTGCATATAACTGTAAAACGAATCATTTTATTTCATATGTAAAATTAATATGTCATATTAGATTTCTCAACCCCGGGACGTTCCCGGGGTATAATCTAGTTATTATTATTGGTCTTAAGTTTTGGTTAATTAGTTGTAGAACAGATTAACAAAATTATTAAGAAAACAAAAAAAATGAGGCTTTTTATTTTTATTTGTTTTGGAAAAAAAAGTTTATAAACAACCTAAAATCCAAGGTTGTGTATAGGTTGGTTTTAAGCTCTTAACTGAACTAGAAATTGAAATTTTGATTTTTGATCTTTTTTCGTTTTTTTCATTTTTACCATGTGTTAAGTTCAGTTTTGGTTTTATTAGTTTATTGAAATTTGAAAATTTTGTGCTGAAAGAATTCCTCAAATAATAAATTTGGGCCTGAACTAGTAATTGTGCCCTAATGAATTGACGCTAACCCGCGCGTTGCAGCGGATGTTGATTATGAAGTTTTTAGTATCACTTTATGAGATGCGAAAATTTTCCAGTTTATCCAAAACGTTCTTTTCATTTCGCTTTGTCGTACGCAAACCTAATCACAATTTACATGATGAAAATAGGTAATTGTTAATTATCGATTCTATGTACATTCACATAGAGAATATGAAATACTAATTGGCATATTAATGGACTTAAGTATACAATGGCATGTATGCATATTATTGAACTCGTAAAAGAAATTACATGCCATATTATTGAACTCGTAAAAGAAATTAAGTATACAATGGCATGTATTCATCAAATTAAGATGATTGATTAAAATCAAAGCAATGAAGTAGTCAATCTTTTAAACTTCAAAATGTCTAAACCCAAAATTTTGTCAAGTTGTTCGCCAAGGTGATAACACAACCTTCTCAAACCTTGTAGCCACTCGAATGCCATGACAATATGAAGAGACAAACCGTGTTACATCTCTTCGTGAGGACAAACAACGCATTCACAGCAAGTGCACTCGCTAACGTCGTGTCATTACATAATGCACACCGATGGAATGCGTTAAAGGTGGCGATAGCGTACGTAAATTGTTGAGATATTCATGTTGTACCACTACGTCTCGATCTTCACCAGGTCAATGTGGTGGCGTCGTCTTCCTTGACTTCTCGCCATTCTCTGTCATTATGTTCTTCAATGAAATTGATCCGGCAGACACGTTCAAGAAATGGAATCGTGACTATGTGCCGATACTTCACTCGTTGTTCAAGATATGGTTTCATCTTTGTGCGACATACCGTATCCGATGACATCACAACGATGTTGCTATAAGCGATGAATTCAACTTTTCATTTCATCTTTGATTAACAAAACAATTGGTGACGGGATAATGAAACCCGCGTCCTATACAGTTTCATAAAAGATGATTCATGATTGCTTCGGTATATTCCTTTATCTCTTTTTTTGTTCTAGATTTCTGGCTGTCCTTTGCGGTTTTAGTTTGCAATTTTGAATAGATTTTGACAACTTTCTTGCTTCTGCAAATTTGGATCCCACATTTATTGGCTATCTTTGTTTTTGAATTTGATAGTCTCTATTTTCTTCAATAAATCATTGTGCTTCGAGATTTAAATTGATTCTCTATCGTCGTGATCCAGCGTTCCTTCTTGTTCATTTGCGGTAAATTGGTGATCGAGTGTCAATATATATATGATAAATTATAATCGGCGGTTGAAGTTCAACTCTTAAAATATTAGAATAATATTAGTTGAAATGTTTGACCAACATGTGCATAGTTTGAATAAAATTACTTAGATCAGTTTGTATACGACGGTTTAAAAATAGTGGCAACCATGTGATTTACTACACGTGTTCGTTTATTCCATTCAACCAACTATAACGCTGTTTCGATAAAAAGATAATAGATTTGGATCCACGTCAATATGGGAATGAGCAAACATATTAACACCGTTAGTGGGACGTTAAGTTGATAATTGTATTTATATATAATATTTGAGTAAGATATAAATCATATAGTAAAAAACGAGACGTTATTACCATTGTCTGCTAAATATATAAATCATATAATTGCAGTGCGGTTGTAAGAAAGCTAAAACCGAACACTCTGTTTATTCGGTGTGATTTGATAGTTAATTTGGATTCGGTTTGGTTACTCGGTTTTTGCTCACCCCAGATCATCTACGCCATTATGTGGTTTGGACCCATAGTCCGTTGTTGTCACACCCCGCGAAGGCGGAAACACGGAGATGTGATACGAAAGGTTTTCAAGCACGAGGTTCGAGCAACACATAAGATGTAAGTTAAATAGATACCATCAAACGATAATCATTGTCATAAATTATTAAGAAAACATTATATTGTCTGAAAAACCATTGTTTCAACTACTATGACACAACACAACCAAGATCAATGAAATCCACTCGATGATGGTACCACGATATGCATGCTCCAACCCCTCTCTCAAGTCTCTGCCCCGCATGGTCAATTACTTGAAAAACATGCATAAAAGATTTGTCAACATAATGTCGGTGAGTTCACATGTTTTAATGTACTATGTAAAGTGCTCGTGAAATTCGTGTATGGCCAATCATAGGCTAGCTAAGCGAATGATTACTTTGCGAACCATGAGTCCCATAACCAATCCTTTTGACTATTGTGTCTTGCGCATTGTACAATAAAGACAACGTATATATAGTAGAATACTAACACTCTTTTGTATGTAACCGGTTAGAGCGACTAACCAATAGTGGGGGTGTCAATCCCAATAGATCTATTTAAGTGTTCCATGGCTACTATTAGCTAATGGTTACAATATAAATGTAAGTACGAGGACTGATGAGTTCATGAACCGAATATCTCATGTTCCACATGGTAGTCACGATAGAATATAACACAAAATGTAATGTAATGTAATGTACTAGTAATGTGGCATGTTTATCCCCCAAGAATGGAAAACAGTAAAATAGGGCCGTGAAATTCACCCGATGATAGTACGTGTGGCCTGGTAAAGGTGAGGTGTGAGGTAACTACCATCCTGACAATGGTTACCCTATGATTATCAAGGACATAGTAAGTTGTACGTTCTTGTCGTTTATCATACAAGTTGTTCACCCGACTTGTAGACCCTTGCGTCATTATATGTGGGCTATAGTTCGTGCACGTAACAGTTATTACTTGTTTCATGTGTACTTTTGTAAAAATGTACGGTTTCGAGAAATCCGGGCGTTCTATTGTAAAATTGTATCTATTGTGAACAAAATGGGCCCCACATGTCATCATGGGTTATGGATTGTTCCCAATCTAACATGTGTGGTCGTTTTATGGCAAAACGAGTGTTTTAACATATGTTTATGCCTTTCAATGTCCAAGATGGTTTTAACACATGTTGTGGTTAAGTTAACATACGTTATCATAGCATAGTTGAAATCTTTCATTAACTTTGTTCCAAATCCGATTGTTTTAAGTATCCAAAATAAATCGTTTGCGTTTATCAATATACAATTTGGTGACCATAAGCGTGTGCTAGTGTGTTATTAAGGAAATCGAGCATAACCATCCTTCAATTGTGGTGTGGTGTCGAGTGTATATATGTAAGTACGTTTGATTCACAAATCGATTTCTTGACACTTATAGAAGCCGAGTGTGGTTTGTAAAACATTTATTATGATGTGGGTGTATTATCTAAGCTAGTTCGTGTCACAATTGCATGTGGTTAGCTCATGTGCGATTCATATATGCAAATGTACAAGTGTGTGCAAGAAATCGGTATCAACCTATAATAACAAGATAATGTCTTTAAATTAACTATCTTTGGTATGTTGTAAGGTTGAATACATGGTGTTCAAGGGTTGGGGATCGGGTTAACATGTGGGCCGATTGGTTTAAGGTGGACTAGAAGTGGAGTAGTTGTTAGTTAACTTACCTTGTTGTAGCAATGTGAAAACCGATTGATAGGACCTTTTAACCTTCACTTGAGCTTCCAAATCTTGTGTCTAGGTGCTTGGAAGGAAAATGGGTATTTTTTTTGGTGATAAGGGTCGGCCGAGAGTTATCAAGAGAAATAAAGACTGAGTTTGTGTGAAGTGAGGTTGATCATCACACCTTCTTATATAGATCATCGAGTGGCAAGTTCCATACCTTGATCATTGGGGTTTAGAGGGTACAATCCATTTTTGTATAAATGTTTGACATTGGATGAAAGGGACAATTGATTTATGATTGCTTTGGAATCGGCCGAACATGAAGACAAAGGGAAGATCAAGCTAATTTTAGTTGGTATCAAGTCAAGGGATGGGCTTAGTTGTCTAAATAGGCCTAGAAAGGAATAAGATAGAATGTTTGTCTTATTGTGCCATGCATGACAAGGTTAAGCAATGGATATGTGTGTGTAGGGTCATTATCGGCTGATGATGGGAAGAAAGAAGTGGAATGTTGGTAGTTTATCATATAAGCAAATCCATCATCTTTGGTGAATGTTGTGAAGTGTTGTCATGCCATTTTGGTGTAGGATTTGGTTGGATGTAATGAAAAAGACATATGAATGTGTGGCTTATGGGGTTTCAGCCGAGTATAGGTGCAAAGAGATCCATCATTCTTGTGTTGTGATCATATCTTGGGAATTGTTGTGTCCTCAAATATGGCCTAAAAGGGTATAACTTGGTTGTCAATGATGCTCTTGTTTGCTTTCGGCCGAGATCACAAAGGGAGAAGAAATGGTGGTTGTTCTAGATAGGGTAAAGATCATGTGTTGGGAGAAGTGTTGTATGTGAGATGAAGGTACCTTGTTGGTATAAAAGAAAAACAAACAATCATCATATTATATATATATATATATATATGTATGTCTATGCATGTGTGTGTGTATAGGCATAGATTCAATCTATAGTCCCAATCACCTATGATCATGTGTGGTTATGTAATTATAAGTTGTTTAGCTTATCACTTTATGTGGAAAAAAGCATGGAATCGTGGATGTGTGTGTATATATGTATGTATGTATGTATGTATGTATGTATGTATGTATGGGTGGCCGATTCTTTGTGCACAAACACATGGTTTTTGTAAGCTTGTTATTTAGATCGAACTGCCGTGTGTATGCGTATACATATGTATATAGATATAGTCAAAGGTATGAAGTGTTGTTGATATTCATTAGCTATCAATAGATTTGGATCATCAGATGTTAACATATGTATGTAGTTGTAACAATAATACTATTGATCGTGTCATGGATACACATGTTATTTGTGGACAAACATGTGTTATTGAGTGTAATATTATCTTGTGCTAATACATGCTTGTTCCTTGGTAGTGTTTCATGATTTGTGAGTGCTATCCTCATAAAACACATTGTAATTTTTTGGGTTTGAGTGGATTGTGTAGTTTTTCCACTAGGACATTGTCACGTGTATTGTTGTTTTGTTTGTTCATAGTAATCGGGCATCCGGTTGGTCTTTGTTGAGCGTGGGATTGGCTTGACTGTTCACTGCCAATTGTCTTGTATATTATGGGTGTTTTATGCATAAACGGACAATCTATTGCATTTCTACAATAACTCAGACTTTACTAGACCGGGGGGTATATTGTGAAACCCCAGGAAAATCCCACATCAGCCATGGCCAGGAGAGATCCTTGGTTCATATGTAATCCAATGCCTCTTAAATCACCAACGCGTTTTGGGGCTTAATGCTAGTGGATGAGAGGACAACTCCACAGTTAAGCGTGCTCAGGTGGGAGCAGTACCAGGATGGGTGACCTCCTGGGAAGTCTCCACCGGGGCAACCCATCGGGGCAAAGCGGACAATATTGGTGGTGAGAGGGGCCGAATGTTACAGATGATATTAGAGCCAATCCTGTGCCGTTCGGGATGGTGGGTGCATACCTCATCAGGGACGATGAGACTCTAATAGGGGGTGAATGTGACACCCCAGGAAAATCCCACATCGGCCGTGGCCAGGAGAGATCCTTGGTTCATATGTAATCCAATGCCTCTTAAATCACCAACGCGTTTTGGGGCTTAATGTTAGTGGATGAGAGGAGAACTCCACAGTTAAGCGTGCTCAGGTGGGAGCAGTACCAAGATGGGTGACCTCCTGGGAAGTCTCCACTAAGGCAACCCAAAAACATATCCGTGAGCTCTGGATGGGCAACCCATCGGGACAAAGCAGACAATATTGGTGGTGAGAGGGGCCGAATGTTACATATAGTGTGTGCAAAATTGCCTGATATGCACATGAAATGACAGTAATAAGTGAAATGTGTACGGATGTTGACCTGGATCGTTGACTGGTGTCACAGTTGTGATGGTGCCTTGGGTTAGTAATTCCTAACCAACTTTTTTTTTTTCACCTAAATCTTTTATGACATTGTTATACAGGTAGGATCTGAATAAACTACAACACTATATGAATTTAGGATATTTTGATCCCTATCTTGTAAAGATGAAAGTGACACAAATATAATCATTATGTTAACTATTTTACCCTACGTAGAACAAATCAAAGTCGGTGGTGGATGCGTCTTTTGGCTACAGTCCGTCAACTTTCGTTTAACACGTTTGGTCCTTCATTTGTTGTTTACATTTTAACCCTTGATGTTTGGAGGGTTTGTCACCTAGGGTCTTGTCACACCCTGCCAAGGCGGAAACACGGGAATGTGATTCGAAAGGTTTTCAAGCACAAGGTTCGAGCAACACACATGATTTAGTTAAAATAGATATCATCAAAAGATGGATGATGTCATATATTATTGAAATAACGAAACATTGTCTGAAAAACTATGAAATTGTCTGAAAACACATGACTCTAAACACCTGGATAACATGTGACTGACATAACCACATCCATGACGGTACCACTTAGTGCTAGCTCAAACCTCTCTCTCAAGTCCCCGATATCTATAATTAATTACCTGAAAAACATGCATGAAAGATTTGTCAACAATAATGTCGGTGAGTTCACAAGTTTTAATGTACTATGTAAAGTGTTCGTGTAATTCATGTATGACCAATCATAGGCTAGCTTAGCAAATGATTACTGTGCAAACCATGAGTCCCATAACCAAACCTCTTGTCTGCTGTGTCTCGCGCATTGTACACTAAAGAGAATGTATGTATGGTAGAATACTAACACTCTTTTGTATGTAACCGGTTAGAGCGACTAACCAAGAGTGGGGGTGTCAACCCAATAGATCTATTAAAGTGTTCCATGGCTATTGATAACTAATGGTTACGATGCAATGTATGTACGAGGACTATTGAGATCTCATGAACCGATTGTCTCATGTTCCACATGGCAGTCACGATATAATAACACATAATTGAATTGTACTAGTGTTGTAGCATGTTTATCCCCCAAAACAGAAAAATAGTAAAACAAGGCTGTGAAACTCACCTGATGTCTAAGGATAAGGTATGGTAAAGCAGGAAAATGAAATAGCTACCGTCCCGACAAATGATACCATATGATCACTATGGACATAGTAAGTTGTACGGTCTTGTCGTTTATCATACAAGTTGTTCACCCGACTTTGTGGACCTTTGTGTTTAATGCATGTTGGCCATGTTTTGTGCACGTGTCATTTGTTAGTTGATTTATGTGTACTTTGTAAAGCATCAAACTCCGGGATCTCCGGGCGTTTTATTATAGAAATGGTATTGTGACATCAGTCAATAAACCCGGTCAACATCCGTACGTTTTTCATATATAATTGTCATTTTATGTGCATCATTCCACAATTTCCATGCATTATACACCGCCCCCAGGCTAGTAGAGCATGAGTTAATCAGAAAACTCAACACAGTACACTTGTTTAGTCATACAACACCCGGATATGCCGCCGAACAAACATTACTAGAGGTTGTTGCCCTCTAACCCATGGTAATGCACCCTTAACACACGTTTGTGAACACAAAGATCATCATGGAATATTTTTAAACAAACCCATAACACATAGGAAACAAAATACATGTTAATGTCGTCATCAATTCCCAGTTAACACATGGCACATGATCACCTAATTAGATGTTCCTACGTCTAAAACGATTAATAAATAACCAGACACGAACACCTACTCGATCCCACAACATATTCCACCACCACTATGGTTAGAAAGAGCCTCATAATTTGATAACTACATGAACTTATATTATAAGTGAACACTTGACAAGGTATGCCTATATATATATACACAAACGCACGCACATACATCCATACATACCTATAAAATCGGCTACCTATATATGCTTGCATATGACAAGACTTTTCCTAAAAGTCTTGGAAGTTACCTTCTTGTTTGTAGTAGCCGCAAACCTAAGCCAAGTTCCCACAAGTCTTTGTCAATGGATGATCCAAAACATATATGAAACAAGAAAAATAACACTTTTACACATCAAGTCTTACCAAAAAGAAACTTCCTAAACTAGAGTAGCATGAAAATCGGAAAATGATAAGGAAACAAGAAGCCATGGTGACTCATGATAGTGACTACACCTTATAAGAAACATCCAAGACACCCTATGCTAGTGCTAGGATCTATGTTGCTTCTTTCCTTGAACCAATCGGCTGCACACCCTCACTCTCTCACAAGTCACTATCCATGAAAACTAGGAGACACTTACACCTTTACACAAACATTCCAAAAGTTCTTACACACATCTTACACATGACACTTTGCCAATAATAGAGGATCTTGGATGGATATGGATCGGCCAAGAGCTCCAAGACAACAACAATGCATTAGTCAACTTATTTCACTAATTTGGTATGATGTACTAAGCATTGAGCAAAAGGAAGAAGGTTTAGAACTTGCCATCTAATGCAATATATAAGGAGCCCTCCATTCAACCAAGTTTCTTGCACCACCACTCCTCTCACCCTTGAAACACCTCTCGGCCCTCACTCTCTCTAAACCGAAGGCACCAAGGCTCGAGTAAGGACAAGCATCAAGACACTCAACTCCACTGTGAACCAACTAGGTAAGTTATCTAACTATTCCTTTCATTCTTAGCATTAGAACCTCTCGGCCCCTTGTGAACCCGATCTAAACCTTTACTCCAATCGGTTACCATGTTTAATCCAACTACCTAATTCCCAAAACACTTTAGAACAAGCACATATATCACAAACCTTGCACACATTGTTAGATTTTATAACTAGTAGTCACTTGGGTAAACTATTACTCTTCCACATTATTAATCGGCTTTCACAAAATCACTATCATTTGAGTAGTGCTATTCGAACACGAGATCAACAAAGAGATCGTCTATTGATCGGTTTTACAAACAATAACACATTCGGGTTATACTCGAAGATAAAGGCTTTAATGATAAGTTTATTAATCGGCATTATCACCAAACACTACTAGAATGATTGGTAACCTTCGAAAGTACCTTAACATATTGAGATCAAGCCTTTTTTACCCAAACACCCTTCGAAAATGAAGCTTAGGTGGTACCTTGGTTCGGCTAGGTCCATTTAACATATGGTAACATAGGCCGAAACATATGTTAACTCCATATTATGGTTAAAAGGATAATAAACACATGTTAGATCTTTTTCTCCCAAAAACCAACCCCACATGACAATTTGGTACCAAACTATAGCCCATGGCGACATGTGAAGTCCATTTTGCCTACGTTAGATATTATATTTCGACGAAACACCAAAGTTTTGGAAATATATGTTTTATAGAAAACTAACGAGTATCACAGATACTAAAACACGACCCACAATCACTAAACACAACGGTCCACAAATATCGGGTGAACAATTTGTATAATAAACAACAAACTGGATGACTTACCATGTCCATAATGATCTTAGGGTATCATTTGTCAGGACGGTGATCATCTACTAGCTCGCTAGACCACATACAACTCAACCAGGTGAGTTTCTACGGCCCCATTTTACTATTTTACATTTTTGGGGGAAATACATGCATCAATACTTGTGTCATTTTCAAGTGTGTGTACATTCTATCGTGACTTCCATGTGGAACATGAGACATATTGGTTCATGAGCTCACTAGTCCTCGTACAACGTTCACTGTAACCATTAGCTAAACATTTAGCCATGGAACACTTTAATAGATCTATTGGGTTGACACCCCCACTCTTGGTTAGTCGCTCTAACCGGTTACATACAAAAGAGTGTTAGTATTCTACTATTCATACATTGTATTTGATGTACAATGCGCGAGGCACAACAGTCAAGAGGTTTGGTTACGGGACTCATGGTTCTCACAGTGATCATTTGCTTAGCTAGCTTATGATTGGTCAAACACGAATGACACGTTCATTTTACAGTACAACCAAACCTGTAGACTCACCAACATTACTGTTGACAAAAACTCGTTATGCATGTGTTTCAGGTAACTAATGGAGGGTCACAGGGATTTGAGAGAGGGGTTCGAGCATACGCCACGTGGTACCACTAGATTGGTTTTGTCAATCTTATGATATTCCGTTTTGATATAATGAATGCTAGACCCTATCTTACTTTCTAGTTATTATTATGCTATTTTGTATCACTTATGACGATATCCATCCTTAGTGGTGGTACTATTTAAATAAAAATGTGTATTGCTTGAATCTTGTGCTTGAAAACATTTCGGTCGTTACATCCCGTGTTTCCGCCTTGGCGGGGTGTGATAGGTATCCATTGTGAACAGTGTGGGCCCCACATGTCGTCATGGGTTATAGCTTATTCCCAATCTAACACGTGTAGTCGTTTTATAGCAAATTGAGTATTTTTAATACATGTTTAAGTCTTGTAATATCAATTAATAGCATTAACACATGTTACGGCCCTTTTAACACACGTTTGAATATGTTAGTCGAAACTTAGGCTTGATGTGGGCTTCGATTTCGGTTGTTTAATGGATCAAAAATGGTTGATCTTGGTTCATCAAGGTGTGATCGAAGCCTCACAATGTGGGTTGATGATTCTTTTGATAAAACCGATCGTATTTACCTTCGAAATTCATATAAGTTTCGGGTATGTGAAAAATGTAAACTTTTTTTATAAATCCGGTTCCTAGTTCGGCCATTTAAGTTGTGTTTGATCTTTAAAACATTGCCCAAGTTATGGGTTCATTATTAGGGCCGATTGATATCATGTAAACATGGTAACTTGATAATGTGCTTCCTAGTTAGTTAAAACAACATAGTGTGCAAAACTTATGTGTGTGAATGGCCGATTACATAAGATTAAGGGTCGAAATATTTGTGAACACAATAGGGCCGAATGATATGAACCTTGCAAAGAACATTGTGTTAGTCGACTTACCTAGGATGGAATGGTGATGGATCGGATGTGAATGGCCTTGTGATCTTTCCCACGACTTGCCACCTTCAAAGAAGCTTGTTGATCGATGGTTATGACTTGAAGTAGAGTGGTGTTGTGGCTTGGGGTACTCGGCCGAAAGACATAGGAAAGGAAACAAGAGAGTTTGTTTGAGGTGTGAGTTCTAACATCAACTAGAGGCCTCCTTTTATACTCATTCGATTGGCAAGCCTCCTACCTTGGTCTTTGAGGTTTTGATAGTACAATCCTTTTTTATACAAGTCCTTGACATTGGGTGATTGTGATGGATGATTGTGGTGCTTCTTGGGAGTCGGCCAAATGGTAGAAACAAGGAAATCCTTTGTTTTGGAATGGATCAAGTCTAGGGATGTGGTTACCTGTCTAAATAAGGTCTAATTGTGTGCAAGTGAGGTAACTTTTGTCCATTAGTGTCATGCATGCTTAATAAGGACAAGATTAATTAATGATCATCAATGTGTTGTGTGTTCTTGTAGTCCTCAGCTGCCACAAAAAGGAAATGAAGAAGGAATGTTTGTTTGTAGCTATATATGGATGTCTTAGTCCTACGGGAAGAGGTGTTTAATAGTTTTCATAGGTTATTTGGTGTAAGAGCTTGATAGGGACTTGTTGTTTGTTTGTGATTGTGGCCGTGAGGTGTCAAGGGAAGGGAAAAGATTGTATGTTGAGCCAGTACAAGATCCTATCCTATGATATCATGGTTGTCATTTCCCGTTCAGATAGAAGGTTTGTTTGTTTGCTTGTTGTCGTGTGTGGTTGACAAAAAGAGAGGGAAAGAGAGATAGTTTGGGTAAGAATCATGCTTATGGATGTTGTGATCATAAGATTAAAACCTAGTTTGGTATAATTATGGGTTATGGTGTTACCTGGACTTTGATGGCATGTATGCAAACATTTTGTCCTATCCTTTGATGTTGATGGTCGATCCTATGCATGAATGTATGAGTTGGAGTTGTCACATGTTTATTAGCTAATTTAGGTAAATGATCATGCATGGGAATGGGTTTAGTGGGTAGTAGGGCCTAGATAGGTGTAATATAGCATGAGTTGTTAGTTTGTCTATCTTTGGACGGTTCCATTTTGTCTCATATTGTCACCAATGAATCAAGTTCAAGTGTGGTGGTGGGAATGTATGTGTTCGGCCAAAAAGAAGGAAGAGGGGAAGAGGAAAGAGAGTTCACCATTTCATGATGTTGGGTTTCTATTTTGGTGAATCTTGTGAAAGGGACTTGTGCATGAACATACTAGCTTGTTGTTTCATGATGCATATAATCGCAGATGTGTATATATCCATCTAGAGTTTTGTCTTTAATTCCACATGTATATTTATGTATGAAGTTGAATGTGGAATTTCATAGTATGTTATGTCACCCGTTAGTTATCCATAGGAATGGATTAACACATTTGTGTATATGATGTAGGGTATTGATAATGTGTGTATTGCTAATACCATTGATCATGAACAATCACATGTGTTAATTGAGGGTTAAACTTGTGTTATTTCCACATAACTCGTGTGAATTACGCGGATTAGGGTGGAATAGTGTGGTTTCCACTTTGGCATAGTCACGTGTATTGTCAATTTGTATCGGTGTGGTAATTGGGTGTCAATTGTATAGTCCAGGTGTTGTATGCATAAACGGGTGATTTACTGAGTTTCCTCAATAGTTTTTGCTTTACTAGGTTGGGGGGGTATAGTGTGTGCAAAATGTCTAATTATGCACATGAAATGACAATAGTAAGTAGAATGCGTACGGATGTTGACCTGGATCGTTGACTGGTGTCACATTCTCCCCTTGTTTTTGGAATTTCGTCTGCGAAATCGAGTTTTTCTACTGGTCTCGGTAGTCTTTGGAAAGAGCGTAGGATGCTTTCTTCTCATTTGGTCTTCGCGTTCCCATGTAAATTCGGGTCCGTGTTTTGCATTCCATCTGACTTTGACAAGTTTTTAGAGGCTCCTTCTCAACTTTTGGACTTTCCAATCCGTCACTTCGATTGGCTCCTCAATAAAGTGGAGTTGATCATCGATGTGAATTTCTTCGGGAAGAATGATCAAAGATTCATCGGATAAACACTTATTCAGATTGGATACGTGGAATGTGTCATGAACGCCACTGATCTCTTCGGGTAACTTGAGCTTGTATGCCACGGGACCAATCCGAGCAAGTATTTCAAAAGGACCTATGTATCGGGGGTTGAGTTTCCCCCGTTTTCCAAACCGTGGTACACCATTCCAGGGTGAGACTTTTAAGAACACTTTATCGCCAACCTGAAATTCGAGTGGTTTGTGACGGCGATCAACATAACTCTTTAGACGATCTTGAGTAGCTTTCAAACGTTCACGGATCTGAAAGATCTTGTCGGTCGTTTCTTGAATTAACTCGGGCCAGTCAAATATTTGTCTCCAACTTCCGCCCAACACAAAGGAGATCTACACTTACGTCCATATAAGGCTTCAAATAGGGCAGCCTTGATGCTGGTGTGGTAGCTGTTGTTGTAGGAGAATTGAATCAATGGCAAATGAGAATCCCAATTTCCACCGAAATCGATTACACAAGCACGGAGCATGTCCTCTAGGGTTTGGATAGTCTGCTCACTCTGGCCATCGGTTTGCGGGTGATAGGCTGTACTCATGTCCAAACGAGGGCCTAGTGCCTCCATAAGGGTTTGCCAGAATCGAGACGTGAATCGACTGTCTCGATCGGAAATGATTGAGAAAGGCACACCATGCCTAGTCATAATTTCCTTGATATACAGCTTGGCAAGTTTCTCCAACTTGTCGGTTTCCTTGATTGGCAGGAAATGCGCTGACGTAGTTAATCGGTCAACAATTACCCAAATTGTGTCGTTACCACAGGACGTCTTAGGCAGCTTGGTGATGAAATCCATGGAGATTTGCTCCCATTTCCAAACGGGAATCTCAGGTTGCTGAAGCAGACCAAATGGCTTCTGATACTTAACTTTGACCTTTGAACAGGTAAGGCATCGACTGATGTATGTGGCAATTTCGCCCTTTCATAGCTTCTTGCGAAGCTTCACGAATACGGGAAGTGAGGTTCGTATGGATGGTCAAGCCTAGCGCACGCACACGCAGGGTCTTGACTCGTTCCTTCCGGCTCAAGGCGTCAGCCACAACGTTGGCCTTTCCCGGATGGTATTTAATCTCACAATCGTAATCATTTAGCAACTCAACCCATCTACGTTGTCGCATGTTCAGATCCTTCTGATTGAATATGTGTTGCAAGCTCTTGTGATCGGTGAAAATAGTGCACTTAGTACCATAAAGATAGTGCCTCCAAATCTTAATGGCAAAGATCACTGCACCCAACTCTAGGTCATGAGTGGTGTAGTTCTTCTCATGGACTTTGAGTTATCGAGATGCATAGGCGATGACCTTATTCCTCTGCATGAGTACGCATCCAAGACCTTGATGAGAAGCATCGCAATAAACCACAAAATCATCGGTACCTTTGGGAAGAGAGAGAATAATGTTGAGATTATTTGCTATAGTGGAATGTTTATTGTAATATTAACATGGTTGTTATTTTATGTGGTATATTGTATGTGTTTATTGTAGGATAATGGTGATAATAATTTGAGATTATTTGCTATAGTGGAATGTTTAGTCCCTACAAATATGATCTTCAACGTGAATTTAGTGAAGAGGTAATATCAATATTTATTTCATCCCCTATTAACTTGTGTATTAAATATTTTTAATTTATTTTAAGAATCGGATGCATAAAACTAATAGGAAGATCACATCCAAGAGACTCTCTGAATGGAAATGGAGTCATGTTATTGATTTAGACAGTTCTGGTGAAAATGACAAAGAAAACGTATATGATGATACTACAGATAGGGGAAGATGGAGGAAACTCATCCTCACCAAAAGATGTAGTAATAATCAAACATAAGAAATTCCAGAGATCTCTCTTAATGATGAATGGTGGGCAGACAATATAGATGAGATCCTGAAGATTTGGAAGGCGTATGACTAAATTGATCTCGTGAGTCAAGTAGTTAAAAAAACACTTGAGCTTTTAGTTCTCAACTTTTATGTTTATTAATACTTATTTTTCCTTTCGTATGTTATTTTATTTTATCAAATATGTCTTGAAATACTTTATAATTTTAATGTTAAATCTTTTTAGTTATTAGACATGTAACGCTTAAGATGTATATCCACTGCAATGATGCTACAACAGATACTATATGAATTTGAAATGAGAACAGCAATGCAAAGTGTCACTCCCGCCGCATAACGCGAATTTCCTACTAGTATTTTAATAAAACAACTACGTTTTACAAATACTATGGCTTGAAGATACCAAAAACTTTAGAGAATGTAACAGTTGGTTAGATTATGAAAATTGAATTGACTCTTTTCTAGCTAAGTTATTCGTTAAGTCGTGTTTTTATTCACGTGGCTTGTTGCCTGCCTGTTCACTATCTTGATGTAATTTTCTCAGTTATGAAATGAAAATTAAATTAAAAAAGGTTATAAGGATTTTTTTTGAACGGCAACTTGATGAACCATATACCATAGGATTTGATAATGGTAAAAGTTGGTTTGAGTATATATAACTTGCGGTGGATGCTCACTTAAAATAGTATTTAGGAGTTAGGACATAGGCTCTGTGTCGATTGTTAAATTGAAAAAAAAAAGTAAATGTAAAAAATTTAAACTATGCAAGTGCGTTGCGGTGTGTTAACTTGCACGACGTAAGTTGTGTCGGGGCCAATAAACCTCAAAGAAATAGACGTAAAAACGTTGGTCCGCACACGTGTGTTGCAACGTGTTAACTTGCAATGTTTAAACCGAAATGTGAAACTGCAAATTTATAAAAGATGCAAAAGTATAAGGGACAAAAGCTGAAAATGAAAAAGTATTTAGGTTAAAAATGAAAAATGCTTGTGAAAAATTTGAAAACGATGAAATATAAAGTGGTTAAAAGAAAAAAAAAGTAATACTAATCTTGTGAGAGAAAAAAATGGTAAATAAAGGATAAATAATTTCCTTATAACGAAATAACTAAAAAAATACATTAATCTATGTTACCTTATTAATGAGGAGAGATGGCTAAGATAGTCATTTTACCACCATTTTAAGATGGGAGTTGAAGGGTTCCTTAACAAATATCTAATCTTTAGTCATTTTCTTCCCTTTATACCCCTCATGTACAAGTACAACATGTAATGCCAATAGTACATGTGTAATACACACTTTATCTATACTATCTATAAAAGAATTTATAATTTATAAATCTTATATACATCTGTACAATAAAAATGATTTCTTTGATGCAAACTTTTCTATCTACTTTTCTTCTTATTTTCATTGTTTATTTTCACCGAAATGCATGCTTACTTCAAAAATAATATTGTTAAAAGATACAAATGTGTGGTTAACTTTAGTCAACGAACATATGTTTTTAAAAACCAATTGAATAAGTTAATAACGTATATTACCGGTGCTGCAACAAATAGAAACGATGCCAAATGTTCACTTGGTTCTCTGATAGTTTTAGTTTCTAAATTCATGTCTCATTGATAGTTTTGATAGTTATATTTCAACTTACAAATATTTTACTCTTATTTATATAACACGTTGATTGCTATATAGAGTACGATTACCGTACTGAATTGAACCGATGCTAAACAAAAGCCCGCTGCAACGCACGGGGCATATTACTAGTTATAGATTATATAATTGATCCTTAAGAGGATTTTGTTTCTCATAACTTTATGGTCTCTTAGTTTCTACAATGCGTACATATATACGCACATTACTTAGGGTGTTTACATGATGTGGTTGGGAACATAAACAATTTTAAAGGTATGCATGATTTAGTTTAATTTGGTTATTAGCCTCAATTGAAACTAAAGTCATCGTTTAATCGATCTTATTAACCAATTTGTTAATTGATTCAAATTATTTGGTTATATTATCAGTTTTCAGTCCGGTTCAGTTAATTTTGGTTAATAACCAAAAAAGAACTTTGGCTAAAAGATTTGCTTAGGAGTATATGAAATGGGTGTATAAATACATGAAATAGTTATAAATTAAAGCTAAGAATATATGAATGGTTCTCCGAGCCACCGCCATCCACCATTTGTCTTCTCCAAGCCACCACCATCTGTCTCCTCTCATATACCCCACACACCATCCATCATCCGACTTCTCAGAGCCACCACCATCCATTTCTTCTCCTCTACCCCCACACCATCCACCATCCGTCTTCTACCACCATCTCTGGCGAACTAATCCATTATCTTCGGCCAACCTTTCTCCACCATTAAGATTCAACCACCCACACCACACTAGCCACAATTCCCCACCACCTGTGCCCAACCATTGGAGACCCTAACCCCACATTTATCGTCACCACAAACCCTACATTCAAACCCTAACCTCCACCGTAAACCACCATTCAAAATCATAACCTCCACCGTAAGCACTACCTACCAACCAATGTTCTGCTACCTAGCCACCACCACCATAAACAACCATTGATAAGTTGAAAAGCGATTATTGTGGCTGCCATTATGAACACCACATAGTTGACAAGTTGAACAATTTTTATTTATATATTTTGATTTAGAACTTGAACTGAATTTGTAATAAGAAGTCGGTTTCTGTGGTGATGGTGCATGTTTGGAAGGTGATAGGTAGATTGTGGTGCAATGGCTATAAGGTTGTTTGTAAAAGGTGCTTGGAAGTTGGATGTGGTGTTTCTATTCAGGTGTGGGGGTTGCAATATGGTGGTATTTGGTTGTGATGGTTGGTTGCGGGGTTACTTAACTCTAATAGAAGAGAAGATGAGGTGTTTAGCAGTGGCAGTTGGCTTTGGGGTTACTTAACTCTAATGAGTTATATTTTTAAAACCAGGGGTAAGATGGTCTCTTTACACCTAGAGCAACGATGAACTAACTGTCATTAGCGACATTGAGTCGATTGACCAAATTTTGAAATGACGGGGACTTAGATGACCTAAATTGAGAATTAGGGACTTAATATGCAGATTTGGTATAACCTGATGGACTCAAATTATATTTAACTCTTTAAAAGAGTGTTATTTTTAAATAATTTGGTTTTATATTTAAATTTATTTAATTTAAAAAACAAGTGATTGAATTGCTTAGTAATGGGTGATGTAAGTAATTTAGCGATGGTGTGATAGAATATGGTGAAATGAGATGGCAACTTGTGATTGGTTGATTTTTATTAATAATGTAATGAGGTGATGGGTCCCCTCTACCCTAAGGCCTTGGGATGTATCTTAACACAAGGGTGTTAACAGCGATGTGACATTTTAATCTTTATGACACACCACTCCGTTCATGTGTTAAGGGGCGTTAAAGTGACCCTAAGTTAACATGTTAATAAGAATCAAATGATATAAAGTTAAGGGAAAGAGGTAGAGTTAAGAGGCGTTAAATCATTTTCTTGAAATGAGGTAGAGTGAAAGAGGAAGAAATAAAGAATGTGTCATCAAAGTGGATCGTTAAAAATGTTTAAAGTGTATCCATGACCTTGACTTTTGTCATTAGTACTTGATGCTAATGACCGTAGTTTCTCATAAGTGTCCCAATTGCCATTATATGAAAAAGTTTGTAGTAATTGATCCGTCTTACTAATGGATTATTTATTGATGACATTTCTTATGCAACTTCCTAACAATCATTCAGATTCAAAGCACGTTTAAGATCTCGCCAAGGGCTCAACCTCTTGGCCCCGTCAAGGGCTGCTGCGCCCTTGAGACCCCGAGGTTTCTTGCTGTCAAAACTTAAAATAGTTTTAAAAAAGCATGTAACGCACATTTCCTAATGTATATCAATGTCTTCGGATTTCTCTTCGGTCTCAAAAAATTCCAGTTAATTAAGTTAACTTAATGTGAAAACAATCACTAACATAAGATGACGAAAGTAAACAATTGCATGTGTCTGTTTTAAATTTTCAAAAGTAAACAATCACTAACTTAATGTGTCTGTTTTTTAATGTTTAATAATTGGACACATGTCTTTTAACTTCTTATTATGTTTTAAACCGGGCGGATGGGATCTTTTTAACGATATAATCAATCTCATAATATGATTTTAAATATTTGTTAAACAAAAGTAAGTCTAGAAAAGGTTAGAAAAAACAAATATCATATGTTAAAAGACTTGGACGAATTTTAAAGATATCGTATTTGGATGCATATGCAAAATTCAATGAGGGACTAATATCTTGACTCGTGGCTAAATTTTTAATTGAAGACCTAACTGGTTGGCATATACTAACATTATGTTTGTTTGGCACTAACTAATACAAAAAGGAATTAATTATATGTGTAATCATATATTATATCTTTACTTTAAATAACTAACTATGTGAGTTTTCTGAAAAGAAATTACATATTATATATTATAATAATATAGTTACAAAATGGCCATAAATAGTAACTAACTAGGGTTTGGTTATACCTAACTAAACTACGGTCAGCTTCTTTTGTCTTCTTTATATAGTAACTAACTAGGGTTTGGTTATAGTTAACTAAACTACGGTCAGCTTCTTTTGTCTTCTTTTTATATATAGTTACAAAATGGCCATGAATAGTAACTAGCTAGGGTTTGGTTATACTTAACTAAACTACGGTCAGCTTCTTTTGTCTTCTTTACCATCCAAAGTTGACTGTTACGTTGACCAACGTTTAACATTTCTTCACCGACTCAACTTATTGGTATACTTTGCACTATTTTTAAGAATCAAATAAATTAAAGAATCATATACGTGTAGCCATTTCATGATATATATATATATATATATATATATATACACACACACCTATACACTCCTAAAAACATACTTATTATTGACACTACTCCACGTGTGAATCTCCATGCAAACCCCAAAGTCACCATACATATTAGAATATAAATAAATATAAGGTACACCTTATGTTTCTTCTAATAACATATCCAAGTACCACCACCACATCCAATCAACACAATAACCTACAATGGCAAAACTAACACTTGTCTTGCTCACCCTTGCCTCCCTTGTAGCCTTCGCTACATCACACAAAACCATCATCACCACCACCATCGATGATGGGGAGTCGGTCTCAGAATAAAGGCGGTGTAGCCAACGGTTACAAGGACAAAGGTTGTCTTTTAAGGTAACATTTTGCAAACTTTCAAAGTGGATTAGCTTTCTTCATAAACAAATCCGATTACCACCATCCCCGCCGCAACGCGCGGGAAACCACCTAGTTATAATAATAATTGGTTGTTGCAAATTGCAATAATGGCGGCTTATTTATACTAGTGGGTTTACCCGCGCGCTGCAGCGGGATCTACAAATAGGTTGCAATACAACATTATGATACTTAGGCTTTTTGCCGCAAGTTACGCAAAAAGAATATAAATGTGCACAGTATGTTTTAACAAGTATTCATAGACAGAAAAGAAAAGAAATGTGCACCGCCACTTACAACTGATTGCAGTTCACCATAAAAACTATGTACTCATTATTGAACAAATATTAATAAACCAAAGGTATGTTACTGTAATAGACCAGTATGAAAATAAACATCATTCTTGTGTAAGCTGTCCGGTCATTGCATATCTACATAACCGTGCCATTGAAGACACCTTGCTAAATGATAAAGTTCATTTACATGACAAAAGCATGTAATAATAATAATAATATGATATTGTATACACTATCATATGAAAGTCACTGTCTCTTTACTTGTATGTTTGTCTGTGTTATGTTCTCTTTTTTAAGCTGGGGGTCTCTTTGGAAGCAGCCTCTCTATCCTTATGGATAGAGGCGAGGTGTGCCTACATTTCACCCTCCCCTGACCCTACCGATAGTTTTTACTATTCGTGGGATATACTGGGTATGATTGATTGATTGATTGATTGACTTGCCCAACCTGACCCAACAGCTAAAATATTGCCCAATGTAGCCAGTGAGCCGAACCATCCTTTTCCACTTTGTCGCTGGATAGACGCATGTATATGAAAAGGGTTTATAATATATGTATTATTATGGCACACGATAGCTAAAAATTCCCAAAACACGAGTAGAATGCAAGTGTCCAGCCATATCGGGGTGATTGTTCTGAATGGTTGAAAATCAGCAATCTTGCCTCTTAAATTCTCAAATATCAACACATTTCTAGACTTAATATCTCTGAACTATTTAAGGATGGACCTTGCATGCAAATAATCGAGTCCCTTTGTTGCATCAACAAAAATCTTTACCCGCTGCACCCAATCAAGCACGAGCCCCGTTTGTGCTCCTTGCAAACCCTTCCTATCTGCATGTATATATGCATATTATATAGATTTTAAACCCAACACCAATTATAATTCAACTTATATATCCGTTAATTTAAACACGAAAACAAAACTACACACAAGTGTTCATGTAATGCACTATGTCATATAGAGATCCCGTGGTTGTAAATTCATAAGCCAAGACACGTGTATTTCCTTCCACACAGCTCAACAAGATTTTTGTGCTTCAATGTTGAGACCATGGCAATCTTAAACAGGAAGACAAATATTATAAAGAAAAGAAAAGGATAACCTCAATTTGAATAGAAATAAATATACATATATAAACAAATAGCCAAGTCGTAGTTATGCTTTATTATGGGTCAAACGACGCCTTTTCCCCTTGCATCTTGGCAACAAATGAACTCATTGCGCATAGAGTGCACACTAAGTACTATTAATTAATGTAACAATTACAATAAAAAGAAGTTATAGGGTCAACCTCTAACTACATATCCAGTACCTTTCAAATGAATGGTAATTACTTACAGATCGAAAGTTACATTCTGGTAGATAATCCTTCAATTATAGGGTCAACCTCTAGCTACGTATCCCAGCCGCCACTCCTCCAGCTAAGGCTCCAGTTAGTATGTTTCCACAATTCCACCTAAAAATTTGAACATTTAGGGACCATTCAGATATGTATTTGCAAAAGTGACATTGTTATATCAAATACCCAAAATCAAATAATTAGATGATAACTTGGAAAAAGCATATTCAAACACCCTCTTAAAGCTAATAGTGGATTTTTTTTTCTTAGCGAGATTGTATGAACTGGAGATAAGACTTTGGGAGACTTTATGCTTGTTAGAATTGTTTAGTTAAATAGAACACATCGACCTTGTATGAATATAATCAATACTTTGTAGTGACAACAATATATGTGTTAACAAACCATTAGAAGCTAAATGATTTATTAATTACCTTCTTTGCGCAACCTTTGGCGGTGGACCCTCATGGTAGAAGCTTGGTATTGGGTTTGCCTTAAATAACAAACTCTTTCTGAGTTGCTTCAAGTTTGCTTCCTTTTCTTCATTTTTAACACAAAATATGAACTTCAAACTGAAAATAGATGAAAAAAATTAACTGATAAATGTCATAGAAATTTTACCTTGGTATAAAATAGAACAACGGATGTGCAATTACAAACCCTTTGTTATTCACCTGCAGAACAAAATAAAACACCCTCACTTTACGATATGGGCTTAATCAAAAGCAAAAATCTTCAAACCTATACAATCAACCAACTAAACAAAGGAACATTACCTTGCATGCATCGAAAAGAAAAAAACCTTAAACGATAAAAATCGGTGGCGGCGAATCGTGTTCGGCGTAGATCTCGTTTCAGATCTGGATCACCTTCTCTATTCATGGATCTTACTTCAATTGCATGTCAACACCGGTGACGGGAGGAGCGGCAGAAGCATCGAACAGTCGGTGTTAGAAGGGTGATGTGGTGCAACTATTGAAGAAGAATATGACTATTTACAACCAAAGAAAATAATCGAAACCCTGGAAAACAGAATAAATAGTAAACAAAATTTTATAGATGGATGGATCGTCAAGTTCGTCGCCTACCGTAAAACGACATCACCAACATCTTCCTCACCTCTTGTTTAGCCATAATAGAGGAGGTATGCGGAAGCGGAGGCGGTGGCGCTGCCATGGCTACGCCGTGTGTCCACCGTTGGGGTGGTAGCCGGGAATTCTCCATGCATGCCTCTCTCATCTCTGTATCTTTCTCTTTAGGAATTGTGGGTGTATGCAGGAAGCAGGAGTAGAAAGCTTTAGACTGTGGGGAGTGGAGGGGGAGGGGCGTCATGCGCCATGTGGCACATGTGGTGACCATTTTGTAAGGGTGAAAATTGTGGGGAGTGGAATGGGGGAGGGGGAGAGGGGGGAGGAATATTATTATTATTATTATTATTATTATTATTATTATTATTATTATTATTATTATTAATGTGTGTGTTAGATTTAAAAAAAACAGCCAAACAAAACCTGCCATGTGGCTTCCACCCCTCCCTCACGCCCATGGAAATTCTCCCGCCCAAGGGGCTCCCCCCCCCCCCTCCCTGCACTCTTAGAAAGAGAAATATGAAATCGATGGAAAAGAATGATGCCTCACATGGGTAAAGATAAGACACATAAAAAGCAGCACACGTGGTCAAACCTAGAACGTAACACATGTAAGGATAGGTGGCAATGGAGGAGAGCAAGATGAACAAACTATGATGCAAAGAGCACAACTCGACAAAGCACAAAACACCTTTAAAGCCTAGTGTACAATATATCATTGCACAAACACAATGGTAATTAGAATTACTTAAATTAAATATCAGATATTTCTATAACGTATAACTAATAAGATAATTTCACCTTCAGATTTTTGAAAGCTACTTATAAGTGATAAATTTTAAACATATCAATTAAAAGCTCTTTAATACAATTGATAGAAATGATGTTACATTAACAAAATACTAGTGGGAATGCCCGCGCGTTGCGGCGGGTGTCTCGACTAACCCACGTGATGTTGCGAACGACAATTTCTAATGTAGCATTGTTTTTTAAAGTTTATTAATCATCTCATGATATATGGTACAACGACAATTTCTAATGTGGCGTTGTTTTTGAAAGTTTATTAATCATCTCGTGATATATGGTACAGTGGATGCGCAACATGAACATGACATCAAATATGAGTTTTATGATTTTAGTTGATTTCAACATATGCCATACAGTAGACTTCATGACTCAAACTCGAATGTGTATTGACCGTGCTAGTTGGGTGTCTTTCTTGTTTGGATCTCTTATGGTCGGCTATTCTAAAATATTTACATGCATTAATGTAGGAGTCAACAAATTGGGTTCATGTCATCTCTTAGTTTGCCGAAGAATAATATAGTTTTTTTCCAGCAATCTCCTGAATGCAAGTTATAAAAATTAAAGTCTATGTACACAGTATGCCATTTTGTCATCATTCTTTCTTTACAAAGTTAACACTTATCACTCATAACTTACCATGTTGTTCTCAACAAATCATTCAACAACATATTATGATTGGTCTGGACATGTTTATTATAGAAGCTATTTAAACAAGTAACATCACCTAAATCATTACAAGACCTTATACTTAGCATACAAATATGGCCTGCAAAATGAGTGCATCTACTGGAAATCAGGTCCTTATTGGTGAGTGGGCTTAAGATGTGTGCCTAATTGAGCACTTAACAGACCACAACTGTTGAACCAACTGAAACAAATAGAGTAATCTCCTTCTCATCTTTCCTCCCTATTGAACCCCTTTAGTCAACTCCACCAAATCCCCTTCAATCTCTTCCTTCTTCATCACACCTCTTTCAAACGCCCCAACCAACTCTCCGGCCTCCACCAATGCCGCCTCATTGTCAACAAAAACCCTCCCTCTCTTCACAGCTTCATCATCACACTCCCTCATCGACGGCTTATATGATCCAACCAAATCCAAATGTGCCCCTTCCTTCAACCACTTCCCCAACGCCAACGGCGCAGTTGAATTCGTCGCACAGCTCAATATATTCGCCATAGCCACTGCAAATTCCATATCGTCACACACTTCAAACCGCACACTCTCCATTCCACTTTCCAATTTCATTTCCTCCACCAGAATTTCCGATTTTCTTATAGTTCGGTTCCAAATCATAACACGACTGATGCTCGGTCGAGTTGTTAAATGAGCTTTGATCAAGTGTGGTGCTAACGATCCGGCACCAATCATTAACAAAACCTAAAGAAACAGTAAGAAATTAATTCAGTTCATCATATCATCATAATGTGTAACATACAATTCATCCTCCTATATACAGTAGGGGAATGGAATCTAGAGCTATAACGAAATCAACTAACTACCGCAATTATGGGTTAGCAAAAACCAAACCGGTAAATGACAAAACTGAACCGAAATTGACCGAATTAACCAAAATTGGTTATCGGTGTTTTCTTATACCCTTAGTTAGCCGAACTGAGCCAAACCATTCATATTTTGATATATTTCTAGCTTTTATACTTTCATTTCTTGTATTACAAAATAAATATTTGTAATAAGGACATTTCAGAACCAATCAGAGCACAAACCTAACATATTAAGGAAACATTTGCCATTGATATGCTTCCATATATGTTCTTCAGTTTTTTTCACAGTATGTCCAGTCAGCTTACAAATTAACTTAGAACTGAAACACGTCACAAAAACTATATGTTGCAAAATCAAAGTCATGAGTTCATGAAGATATACAGGTATGCAAGCATCACACATCAATTAAAGAATGAGTACAAAAATATAAAATAAAAACATTGTGTTTCTGTATATAACAGACAACTATAAACCAATTACCTTACGATATCAATACTTCTTTCCTCTAGGTCCATACTTGATGTTGTGCATAACTTTATTTCCATTAGACTCCTATGCATTTTAAAAACAACTAATCATTTGTAGCAATTATACAACCAACAGTTGATTATAACAAAAGTGTAATATTTTTGTAAACAAACAGAGTAAACGGAATAGATTAATATAAACCATGATTTCACTTAGCTTATTGTTGAACCCATAATTCGCCATTCTTTTCTCCAGCTTCAAATGTAACTAAATAAGAGAATAATTTAATGAACTTTTGTTAGCTATATTCAAACACCTTAAGCCTCGTCTTCCATCTCAGTCAGAATAGTAACCAAACTGTATAGTGATCACATCATACGGTTAGTTTCTTAAGAACTAAATTTGCAATATTGAAGTGGGTCAGATTGTATGTACTGGTTTGCAGTGCTTGAGAACAAATTTATATTGAAATTGCTTGAGAGCTCATACTTATATCATTCATTCGGGGGTTTTGCATTGAATTCCATGATTACGAGTCTTAAATTGAAATCAGTTACAAGCTTGCTGGTTTGTATACAGAAGAGTAGATGGTAGGTAACTGATGGAATGTACTGGGGCATGAAGCAAGGGGGATATGAAAAACCCATCGCTACCATCATAAAAAATGATACCCTAAGAATTGATTACCTGGCCGAGTGGGTTTCTGTGTGATTTAGACAAAGACGCATTGAATAACATTCAATCCAATTCAATGGTGTAACACTTGGAATTTTGTCTTTATATCCTCTTGATATTCTTGAACGTAAGCAAATTCATATTCACATATTTTTTTCACATTTATGAAAGAGGGTTACATATAATTAAATGAGTTCATTGATAGTAGACTGATTATATGTTGCATTAGTCATTTGTATCATTACCATCAAATATTGTACCTAAGGGCATAAAGGGAAGAAAAGAGTTAAAAGTTAGAAGATTACACTTGTGTCTCTTGGCATGCCATCTTAACTTTGTCAAGTTGGACATCTTTGCCCATTGCTCCCTCTTTATAATGTATTATAGATTATTCGTTACTTTAAGAAGAAACATGAAAAGAAAGGATGGGGGATAATGTATTTGTCATAGGATAATAAAGACATGACATAATAATGGTTTGTTGCAAATATCCAACACACTTATATTCAAGGCCCTAGGTTCCCCTTTTCAATTATTTAGTATTTTCATTTTTAAATTAAGTATAATCTTTTTCTTAGAATACATAAGTCGTTACATATACTAATGTTTAAAATTAATATTTTATAAATGAGTCACGTTTGATGTGTTACAATACAGTATCAAAGCAACTCATTTGTCATTTGAGATAATGCCACACTAAGGACAATTGGTCCGTAATAATGGTTTTAATAAAAGGTGCCACAAATGCTTATATATTAAGGTGATAAATTGGACAACATATTAAGGTGCCACAAATGCTTATATATTCATCAGGGAAAGAGTGAAGGAGTAGTCATAACTCCACATCTTTGTTAAATCAACACACCTTTTATAATGCACTAGGCGGGTGCTCACATGACGCGACAGGCATATGATACGACAAGGACACAACACAACGACGGTTAGGGTCGTTTTGGGTTAAGCCAGAGAGTCCACATGGCTCGGGCCTGTTTTTTAATAATATATGTGCATTTTAAATAGAAAACTCATTCAACACTTAAGAGTTAAGCCCAAGAATAATTTATTTAAATCTTAAAAGTTAATAACCCATAAGGTCTCGTAATATTTATAAGTCCAATACCCATTTAACCTACTAAATTAAAAATAAAAAGTAATAAGCATCCATTGACCAGTCGCCCAGATCCCAATTGTTATTTGTTAGAATTAAGTGTTTTAGTGTGCTCTAAAACTGGGTGTAATTACTTAGTTAGGTAATTATTACAAATTTTGAATTGGGGTTTTTGTTGAATTAGCCCTAATAGTCTTAATTGTTAATTGTTGAGTAATTGTTAATGATTTTGAATTTGGATTTAATTTTCAGAAATTATGTCTCCTAAACAATTAGCCGCTTGTCAAAGACATAAAAAAAGAAAACGAGATGAACAAGTGGCCAAGTCTCTATCCGGTACAATAAATGAGATGAAATTATGTTTCACGAATCGTCGGTTAGATATTACCCTATTACAGTATGTAATTTCACTTATTCTAATTTTTTGATTTCGCTAATTGCCATATTTATTACTATAACTTTGATCGTCATACCCGAGCCTATCCGAGCCGAACTGGTGAAATGCTCGGTTAGCGATCCCACCATGGGTCCGGTCCTATTTAAAAACTGCTATTGTCACATCTTTAAGAAGATACTAGTTCAACAAATCGCTAAAATATACATACACAACATTCAATCATACAATAAATAAGATTAAACGCGAATGAATATATGATTTTCACGAAGCACGTGATCAAGAAATACATGATGGGGGTTGAATGTTGATTAGTGTGGAGCGTTATCACGTGTTAATATGGGTCACACTGACCACCTTACGCTCCTCATTTATCTTTTTCACACTTCTTTTGTATTTAATTAAATAAATCTCAATTGATAGATGCTATAAAGTGCCAGCAAAAAGATGATCTACTCTAAAGTTTACTTTGTTTTTATGTATTTAACTCAACATATATATGCTTTTAAATTGGATTAATATTATATTTTGTTAGACAACTACTTTAATAAATATGTCTATTATTTTGATAAATGAATACTATTTAATAAAATATTATAATTTTAAACAAACAATATAATATAATTTACTCTTAGTTATGCATTACTGTTCACCGCAAGAATCAAACCCTCGACCTCTTAAAGAAGAACACCATTTTACACATTTTAGTTCCAGTAGGCTAAAACCCTTTTGTAATAAAATACTACAAGTAGAGGTGTTCAATTTTAACAAAGGTTAAAAATACTAATATATTATTTTTTATCAGACTTTTGTGTGTATTTTTTTTTAACAAACATGTGTTTTTAACATACACTTGTGGATTCTAACAGAACGTTGTGGCGACTTTGTATTGAATAAATTTTATATCAAAACCTAGGTAAAAAACAAGTACGTCATAATGGTATATTCGAAATAAAAAGCATAGCATTGTGAAAAAAAAAACATATAGAATATTTAAATCAAACATGTTTCTTTGGTCGGGGCGTTGCAACGGCTCGGTTTTAAATAATATTTATATCAAATTGTTGGTAAAAACAAGAAGTCGCAACTTCATATTCAGAATTAAAAATACAAATAGTACATTGTTGTCAAAAAAAAAATTTATAATTATATTATATTTGACCCATATAAAACTTGTGTTAGAAAATTATATCGAAAAGTAGATAAAAATAAGCACTTCATAACGTGTATTCTAAATTTTGTATAAATATCATATTTTAAAAGTTATAAGAAAAATGAAATTTATGTTACAAATTTTGTTATAAGTTATCAAAATGTTAAAAATATAAAAGAGAAAAACATTTAAATGCTTTTGTATGTTTTATTATATATATATATATATATATATATATATATTAATAATGGTATATCAAATTATACAGGTGTCTCACTTGTGAAAAAGGTTAAGAATGAATTGTTTATACAATCTCCTCTAATAATTTGAGGTGTGTATGGTTTGGTTTTATGGGAAAACCAAAACTGAAATTAAAATGTACGGTTTTTGGTTTTTAAAAACTGTTTGGTTTCGATCTCTGGTTTTTGCAGATATTTTTTTAAACAAAATTACATAAGATTCAAAAATAAATTGTATAATCCAAGATTTTGAATCTATTTTAGATTTACATTTGTGTTAATATGTATAATATTAAGAAATGATATTGTTCACGTAGACATAACATTCTAAACTATTTTTGTGTTTTTCAAATTTTTAGTCAAGACATTTTTTACCACTTCGAAAATGTGATATTACCAGCCATTCTGGAGGAGCAACTGATTCGAAAATTTATGGTCCTCATCAATCTGTTGTTTCTTCCTTTTTAGGTTGTATAAGACTATATGCCAACATGCAGGGACCTGGAATGACTATGCATTGATCACCCGTATTTGTGGTCCGTACTAATAATAACATTCCCATATTTATTATCACTTCCTGTACCGACAGAGGAAGTTACCATGTTATTAGTTGATCGATAGATTTTGGTATTTCTTGTAGGTAACCTATAAAGCATTACAAAGATAAATAAACATGTAATTGTTCTTATTATAAATACTTAACATACGTGTTCCGAAAAAAACGTGTTCGAAAAAAAACATTTTCGAAAAAAAACGTGTTCGAAAAAAATTGTGTTCGGAAAAAAACGTGTTCGGAAAAAAAACGTGTTCGAAAAAACGTGTTTGAATTTTATTTTTTATAACTTTCCATTAATTGCCATTTTGGCCCCTAAGGACATAAATACCAAAATTGCCCCTGAGACTTAACTGACTTTCATTACTCAGTTAAAAACTTTGTTAAATAGTGACCATTTTGGCACTTTTTGATCTCTAAGGGGCTACAGTGATAAAAATCAAGTTTGGTGACCAGACAAGCAATTTGGGGAAAACCTCATGGGCTATTTTGGCAATTACTCTTTTTTAAATTACACTCTTGTTCTCTGTGGTTTGCAATTGTGTCACTCAGATAGTTCCTATGCCCAACTGACGTTACATTTAGACGCTAAATCTAGTCACGTGTTGAACACGTGAGTGTATTTTCATCCTTTTTTGTTTCTTTATTCCTTTATTTATAATATCTCCATTTTACTTTCTCTCAAACCAAACGTCTCTTTATTCATCCTCTTCCTCAACCTTCAACAATTGTGATTTGTGCCTGTGGACAAGATGCAATGATACACACATGGTAATTTACTTAATTTGATTTTAATTTTTTGTCCTGACATGGTAATTTACTTAGTTCGATTTCATTTTTTTGTGTTGTTTACAGGATTAACTTGCCTTATCTATCGTTTACAGAACCCCAACTGCAGACGATTCATAGAGTGGGTGGAACCCCCCCCCCCCCCCCCAATGTGTAGACATTCAGTGTCAATCATTCCTAGGCTATTAAGACACAGAAACTAGGTTGATGTTGAGTTTGTCCAACTACAACAAATGAACCAGCCTAAGAACAAGATCATCTTTGTGTTTATAATTTTAGGATTTCTATGTTTAGGGATTATGCCTGGTTGATGTGTAATGGCTTCATGGAAATTGAAGTACATGTTATGTACGTTTTTAGTTTTAATAAAATGACAATCCTGGTTTAATGCGTATGATATTGCAAAAATAGGAATTATGATGTGTTTTTATAGGTTTGCAAAATCCCTATTGAAAATGGTGGTTACAAGTAAAAGTGAATCACAATTGTGTTTACAAGTAAAAGTGAAAATGTTTTAAAGTTTTTTTTTTTCAAAGCAATTTTGATAATTCTAAAATTCGAATTCCACTTAATCAGCACGTCCCAATTCGGACCTAAGAAGGACGGTTCGTATCCACACAATATTTTTTATATCGTTCGCGACTTGTTTTAAAAACTTCTTGTAACATAAATCGAAAACTTTTTTTGAAATCTTCAACAATGGGAATTCCGAGCCCATCTTGCACAACTAAGTTAATAATGTGTGTAACACATCGTGTATGGAAAAAAATTCCATTGCAAATCGGTTTATAGTTTAGACAAGATTACAGAAAACGTCCTTTACGTTTACCCAAAATTGCAAGTTTCATCCTTAATGCTTAAAACTTGCAGGATTCATCCTTTAATGAAGTTTTTTGTTGTAGAAACATCCTTTAACGAAGGTTTTGTTGCAGGAAACGTCATTTCTCACTAACGGGGTTAGTTTTTCTGGTTAACTTCTCCTCTAGGGACCATTCTTGCCAAATCTGAAAGATTGTGAATATTATTGAAAGAAAACTATATTTATAAAATATATAATTTTCTAAATCAGATTTAAAATAATAATTTCTAAATCAGATTTAAAATAATAATTTCTAAATCAGATTATTTTTCTAAATCAGATTCAAATTAAAATTTAACATTTATATACCTTGTAAGAGCAGTCAAACGTTGACTTTGAAGAAGTTGAGAACTGGGTAATAATAATAGGAGGCTTCGTCATTTTGTTATATGTCTACACTTCTGGATTTTGATTCACGTATTAAATGTTTATACTTTTTAGCATAGCTTCGAGTTTTATTATTGATGTGATCTTCATAAAAACACGATACCATTTTCTATTTCAAAACCTTTTGAAAAACAGAGTATTACAAAAAAAAAAACGATTTTGATTTCTAAGAACAATTTTGTATTAGATATTCAATAAGTGATTAAGGGATAGGGATTTATAACCGTTCGTTCGATGATATGTGATTAAACAATTCAATTTTGTGATCGTCGGAGTTCGCCGGAATTTTTGTTTTCCGGTTAGTCCTTAAAGAAAACGATTACGAGCCTTAATTCTTTAACTAAACGATGAGGGCTATGATCTTTAAATCTAAGTTCAAGTTTCTTATCAACGATTCTTGTTCCGATTCGCTTCTGCGTTTTATCGTCCAAAACAGGGTAAAAATGAGGTGCCTTGGCCGAAAACTTTATGCATTGATTGGAGAGTCTTGAATGCGTATGTGTGTGGGGGAGTGTTCGCAAAAGGCGTTCTGGTCTCGAATTGAAGTTCAATTTATACAGGATCTTGAAGTGTTTAATATGATTGATTTGCGAGATTTAACGATCCTAGAATTTTTGGATCTTTGACTCTGTTGCCGGAGTTAAACCGGTCAACACAGCGTTGATGTTGTGTGTTTGGGCGATAAACATGGGGTTGGGTTTTGGAAGGGTTGGTTTAAGGAGGTTTTAAAAAAAAACTTTATATACTTTTTGTGAAATCTGATTTTTTTTAAATTAATATACAAATTAAAATTAAAATAAAAAATCCCCTCGTATTTGGCAAGAATGGCAAGACTGGTTTGAAAATTTCAGAATTGGCAAAATATCCCTAGATGAGAAGTTAACCAGAAAAACTAACCCCGTTAGTGAGAAAGGATGTTTCCTGCAACAAAACCTTCGTTAAAGGATGTTACTGCAACAAAAACTTCATTAAAGTATGAATCCTGCAAGTTTTAAACATTAAGGATGAAACTTGCAATTTTGGGTAAACGTAAAGGACGTTTTTTGTAATTTTGTCTTTTTAATTCTAATTTTTCAACTGCGACATTATTGTTTGACGTGTTGTCGGACGAAATTGATTTTTTTTTTCTAAGTTAAGAGTTTATATTACATAGTCTAAAACATATATATTTTCACCGGTGTGTGGATACTCAAATAAATCAAACGCAATTGTACGTTTCATCATTTGCCACGTCTAGGGATCTATCCAATAAGCGGTGACGCAAAGGTACAATTTCGCTAAACTGTGAGGAGCAGACCAAACAATTCAATTCAATTCAATCTTTTCTTGCTTGTTTCCATAATGTCATACAATGGCGTTTTAGAGTAGTGGGACTTACGTGTTTTTAACGAGGTTATAACGTGTCACGAATCAAGCTTCTCAAGGTGGCCGAGATTGTCGAAGTGGTTAAAAAGGTAAACCTTGTTGAATAACAAACTTCGCCATTCGGTCTTGAACATTGTTAAAGTCGTAAAGAAAAGTCCCACCTTGAGTATCAATCGAAGTTTGAGCACTATCGACCGGATTTTCTTTAACTATATTGCGATACTTAAGTTAATGATTTATCAAGGTGGAGTTTGCGTTTGCTTGGAGAAGAATACCAAACTTTCTACAAAGTGCTTTTGAACGCCATTCGACATAAGACACAAGTCGAAAAACCCGTTTTCTTGACCAAAAAGTTCGGCGTTTCGTGTCGTCTCAAGAATTCGAACAACGGTTAGGTCGTTTGAGGAACCGGTTTGGGATGGGTTTGATGAAGCCATGGAATGATGTAGCAAAGAAGCAAAGCGAACAAAAAATGGGTGAATACGAGTGTGTTTTTTGCGTTTTCGGTTTGTTTTTTGCGTTTTTGAGTGTTGTGATCAGCCCAAAACATCTCAAACCTGTTTATACAAACTTAGGGTGGAAAAATGGTGATTTTTGAGCAAAAAAAGGGTCAAAAACTAAAAAACAAATCCAACGGCTACTTTTAATGGTCAGATTTTTTCAAACGATAAAACCAGTGTCAAACTTGGTTTTCTTGGATCCGTTTGGGACCGGTTCATGTACAAACTGGTTCGGGTCGGGTCCTGGAGAAAATATATGGAATTGATGTAGAACTGGCGGTTCGTATATGGGACCAAACCCAGTTCATAATATACCGGGCCCATACCGGTTCGGGTCGGTTCCAGAAACCGTTTTTTTTTTGCGCACATCTACCTGTGACTGGGCTTAAGAAGCCCACCAGAAATACTCCATGAATTTTCCCATGAGAGAATGGAGAAGGAGCCCATAATGCAAAAGAGAAATAAACGAAGGATTAGCATATAACACCCTAAATTGTTTTACAGAAAACTCGCAGCGGAAAAGCCAACCGAAAAATTCATTTTTTAAAAGCAACCTTGAATGTTTAGAAACCGAATCTACTAAGTATTTTTGGTGTTACATATTAAAATATTTCTTGATACATTCAACGTGACTCATCTCTATTTGATTATTGCCCGTGACCACGTACAATCCGCCTCCTCGCTCGATCTCCATCCTTTCCTTACTTCATTAGGTAAACAAGACAACCTGCATTCACCACATAACCATTTCGTTAGTTCAATAGGTGACCTCATGTAATATACTCATGACACAGAAGTAACATCCAACAATACTCTGTGATCCTGTCTAAAAGCCTTCTTTCAATTTCAGGTGGATTACCCCGATCCGAACCTCCATGTCTCCTGCAATCATACTTACATACCTGCATCTCCTATCATTCTCATAACAAAGGTTAATAACCCCACGATTCATACAATTATACAATTCTCTCCATACCCCACAATACATACAAGCATACAATTCCCTCATATAACTTACTTTACGTACAAGCATACAATTCCTCATATAATCCCACAATACATACAAGCATACAATTCACTCATATAACTTACTTTGACCCGTCATGTTACTCTTTCTTCGCTAATCTTTAAGACAAATATGACGTTTCCAATTCTATACTCAATCTACGATATAATTACCAACCCTTACATACATGGAACTCTCTCTCAAAACCGAGCATGAGTACCCATATGTACATCACATTTCAATCTACATAATCATGGCAATCTACTTACCGTATTTGATACCATCAAACAACGTATCAATTAAACTACATGCACGTATATCATTCCGTACTAGGATCATATTTGCAAATCCGACATTACTATTACATGCTACTCCCTTACATAGCCTTACACAAGGTCCAACAATGTTATTGGGTGCGTTAAACGCAATTACGGGTCGCGCACATAAGCGAAACATCAACAAACGTTAAAATTAACATTTCTTCCCAGGGGCCACCGTACCTTACTGTGGCCCTTGTATCAGTTTCCACCGTAAGGCAGTAGAGGTCCACCGTCAACTTTCTGATGTCCACCGTACCTTACTGTGGCCACCGTAAGGTACTGTAGCTTCTGCACATTTGGCTTATTTTCTTCATTTCCTTGCCCGCTTTTCCCCAATCTTTGAACGCCTTTAAACTTATGTTCAAGGCCATTCCTAAGGGCACTTGGGGACTTGTTTAACACCATTCAATCATGCTTATAAGACACCATTTCATACGATTAAGTCCCCCTTTCGGTTGATTAAATACTTATGATATTATTACCCAACTCGACCCGTTAGGGTCATAGGTTACACAAATCATTACTCGACCAATTCAAGGGTTGTAACAATCATAATACCAACCCATTGGACACTTGTTTGAATGAAAACACCATCCGAGTTGTTTAATTGTGACTCGGTTCTTAGATTCAACCTCTAATGAACCTTTAAATTCCCAAAATGCCCTTGAAGGCAACAAACCCAATCTAGCCACTCGAAGGCGACACTACTTGGTTTAATTCAATTGTTTTAGACCCATTACCAAGCTTCTTACCTTGACACAACTACAAGTTACCCACTTTTTCAAGATTCCCATTCTATATGAACATACATCAATATCATAGATGCGAGTTAAGTTCGGGAATCACTTACCTCAAGTCCTCCAAGTTCATACTTGTTTAGTTGCCTCATCTTGACCCATTAGCCTCCCACGCTTGAGTCCTTCATTCCTATCCTTTCATGTCATCATATTCACATCTCATTAACATACAAGATCATTCATCTTACAATTTAATCCAACATATAGTGTGCACCATATTATTAAGCATAATGTACACGCTACTTATGCATACTTCTTACCAAATCATACAATCGACTAATTTCCCACATGAATACTTTCTAAAACACCATTCTCATGTTAACCTACTATCAATTATATCTTTTATCATATTACTTTCATAATCCTCAAGTCTTGCATACAATTTCACAAGTTAAACTAATCTAGACATTTCATCAAACACTTGGTGTGCATACACCATTAAAGCATAATGCACAAGCATTTCATGCATACTTTCATAGCTCATAACATAAATCATCTTATCTCTTCCCTACATTACATACCATTCATTCAATAGTTATCAACATAGCAATTCATCATTTTCTTTTCAATGCATTCAATAATTAACTAAGAATGGTCTTGGATTACACCAAGACCAATACCCACTTCCAGCATAGGTGTAAAGCAATCCAATTAGCACATCAATCAAGCATAGCCTTATGTAGTATCATGAATTAGGGTTCCTTTAGTGTCTATCAACATCTATACACCTCCATTCATCCTTGATTCACGTTTTTACACACACCCTAGGTTTTCATCAACTCCAAAATTAATCTTAACATCAAAATCTACCAAATAGAAGGTACCTTTGGGTTTGATTGACCTTAAATGGTCCATTCCTGGCTCATGCATCGATTTCCCACTTGATTTCTTACTAGATTGAGCTTGGTAGTTGGGTTGGGGTTGGAACCCCTTTTTCTCCTTCTCCTGATGTCGACCAAAACACACACCAAGTGTGTGTTTATGGTGTTTTCATCCTATTTAACAATTTTTAATATGGACTTTGGGTAATTGACATATTCCACCCTCCAACTTATATCCTCTTGACTCAATATCATTTTTATTAATCCCGCCTATCAACGTCTTTAAATGAAATGGGTTTTCGGGGTGTTACATAGCAACAATAGCAAAACTAGCGTACGCCTTTGATATTAAGAAGCCCACCAAAAACCTCTACCTGTGCGATGTTGTAAAATAAGGTCTCGGAGGCCGAGTACTCCCCGAGTAATCGTTACAAGGTAGGTTGTCGAGGCCTGAGTACTTTAGGCCTAGACCGAGTATTCCCCGGGTACTCTCCGACTAGGCCGAGAACTCCCCAGTATTTTCGACTCCGACTAGGGAGCACCTAGCGACTTTTGCAACATTTCCTGTGCCTTTGGTTCTACTTCTACAGAACAATAGCAAATTCAGTCAAGTATCTTTTTTTCTCTTTGATTTAACACATTATAGGTTACTTATGTCCATAATACATATGATTATGATTCTTGATAAAGAAAAACTGACATACGCCTTTGATATTAAGATACCAATCTACTATTGCTAAGTTTGATAATATAAGTTTAAGGCCTTTTACTTCAACTTTCCTGAGCCCTTGGGTTGATTCAAATTCTATATAAAGACTAAAGATTAGAGGTGTAAAAAAGAACTAGTTTGGGCCAAACCGGTTTGACTGCATAATAAAAAACAGTTCGGTCTAAGAACCAGACCGATTTATAAGAAAAACCGGTTTTATACACCTATACCAAAGAGTACACTACATTGACTACAATACTACATAGTCCATTATTAGTTCTATCGAACCTAATATCAAGCCCATTATGTTAGCTCAATCGAGCCTAATATCAAGCCCGCTATATGAGCAACAGTATGACCAATAAATATTAGTTGCTATTTTTATACTTTTTAAAATGATAAATTGTAAATTTAGGCATATAAAGGAGTAACACGTAAACCACTCATAAGCGAACACGAACATATTGATTTTCTTAACAAAAGAACACATATAAGAAAACATGTTCATTGAGTTGTCCATGTCAGTTCATCTATTCAGTTAAAGTTATACAAATAAAAAGAGTAAATTACTAAAACCGTCCATGTGGTTTAGGCCAATTTCCCACTCCAGTCCAAACTTTTAAAAATTGCTTGAACAGTCCCTGACTTTTGAGAAAATAGGCCAAAACAGTCCAAGGACTTAACCCAGTTAACGTTTTGACGTTAAGTCAAGGGCAATTTGGTCAACTCACGTATAAATTCATCTTCTTCCCCATTGTCTTCTTCCCCAGTTTCATTATTGCAGATCAGACCCACCACCCACCATCTCCTCCACCTTTCACCACCCACCACCATCCAGATTAGTCACAACTTCATGATTCACATCCCCTATACAGATTAATCACATCAATGGTTAAGTAATAACTCACTCCACCACACGAAAATAAAAAATAGAGCACTTCGGGCATGTTTGGATAAACTTATTTGAGTTCAAAAAGACTTTTGGTTAAGAGGACTTATTAACTTAAAACTTTTTAAAAGGGAGTTTTTAGAAAAGTGTTTGGATGAGCTTATGTGGTGGAGAAAATCAATAAGTTGATGAGTTATTTTGTAAAAATGTGTTTGGTTTAACTTATTTAGGTAAAATGACCAAAAAGGATATAAGGAGGGTAGGTATAAGGATACAAGAAGAGCATGTAGGTAAATATTCATCAATAAGTTATAAGGAGGTTCAAAAAGTTACACATCCCTTACTTTTCCAAAACAACTTATTAATTATAGGCAAATGAAAAGTTAAAACATTAAGTCTTTTTTCATTTGTCAAACACTTTTTTTAACTTATTAACTTTTTGGAAAAATAATAAGTTATAAGGAGGTGGAAATAAGGAGAGCCAAACATGCTCTTCGCCTACTGATCCAGAATCTAAAATCAACTTTTATCATCACTAATAATATGCTTGAATCCAGCCTTTTAAAAACAGCAGCATTCATTCTTTATCGCACATACAAAGAACAAATCATAACAATTATTACCTGTGTTAGTGAAAACTTCTAAGTAATATTCGAATAGAAAATAATCCAATCCAAACAACTTATAAGCTACAAAAAAAAGTCCATATCCATTTACATGTCAAGAAGTAATCTATTTGACATCCATGATTCGCGTCACACCGTCACAGATACAAACTAGTCATACTAATTGCAAAGTAATAACTCACTCCACTACAAGAAAATTGAAAATACAACTCTTCGTCTATCGATCCACAGTCTAAAATAATATGCTTGAAGGGGTAGGGTACCAAATTCATCGCCTCGGCGCACCCTACCCCACAATGTTGTCTCCAAGACACACCTCCACGGAACAACATTACTCAGCGGAGGAAATGATCTAACAACATTTTGTGAAGTACAAATCTATCAAGCGCCAGCGCATCGCCAAATCGGGCGATGCTCACCCGCGGAGTATAAGCAGCCGCCTGCACCAAGGTGCAGCTCCCCTTGAGCCCCACTTGCTGCACAACCTCCTAGGTGCCAGACGTCACCTCAGCCAATCTTCTAGAGGAAGATAGCCGCCTGACACCCTCTGCCACCAGGAAGAAAATGAAGCCCTTGCAGTCCACCACAACGCGCCACGTGTACCAGTGGCAGGGCGCCATTCTTAGCTGGTTTACTTTATTCAACCATTGATCCAAGTTCAACCGAATGGGCTTCTGGAAGACAGGCCCAGCTCCTGGGCCCAAGCCCAGCGCTCCTAAAGTGGGTCGCAGGCACCCGGCCCACACATCCTCTATAAAAGGAAGGTTTCACCTCCTTTTGATAGGTCGATCAATTCTCCAATTAAACACACACACACACACACTTGTAATACGCTTGTATTTCGTCTTTATATTTGTAATCGTTCAAAGCAATAAAGACTCTCTTTCTGACTGGACGTAGGTCAACAAGACCGAACCACTTATATCTTGTGTATTTGTGTGTCGTTCCTTTATTCGTTCTTTAGTTACACGGGCCACGGATCTATCCTCGTTGTGAGCAAAGGATTATATCCTACAGTGAACACGAGTGACAACCCCTCATTATACCCGAGTCATACTCGTTGTTTCTTCAATGCTTAAAATCGAACTTTTTCAAAACCGTAGCGTTCATCCATTCATTATCATCTGTGTTACCGAAACCTCCACTGTAATCTTCAAACAGAATAATAATCCAATCGAAAAGGTGAAAGGTGGAGGAGATGGTGGGTGGTGGGTCTGATCTGCAATAATGGAGCTAGGGAAGAAGACAATGGGGAAGAGATGATTTTATACGTGAGTTGACCAAATTGCCTCTTACTTAACGTCAAAATGTTAACTGGGTTAAGTCCTTCGACCGTTTTGGCCTATTTTCTCAAAAGTCAGGGACTGTTCAAGCAATTTTTAAAAGTTTGGACTGGAGGGAAATTGACCCAAACCACCGGGACGGTTTTGGTAATTTACTCCAAACAAAAATAAAAAAACCTCATTTATATTTGTTTGGTTTATTTATACTGTCATGTAAAATTCAAAGAACCAAGGTTTAAAACTTTAGTTTAATAGTCAAAGTTCAAAAATTGTTGAGCTGGATCTTCATTGGGAGCGGTCTCTCTCTTCTTGGATAGAGGTAAGGTTTTTGCCCATTTTGCCTTAATCACAGTCTCCCATGCCCCGCTTTACGAGTCAGATGTTATTTGGTATATTTGTTTGCTTGTTAACAAACGCTACTTAAGAGATAATTCGCCAAATAAATATAATCCTATACTAATCTCAATTTTGATCTTCATCGAATATGAATATCGTCAGTATCATTAACCGATCAATAGCAAGCTACATCATCAGTAGAAATCGCCATCAATAGGAACTTAACCCTGTATGTAGTAAGTTCTTATCAGTAGGAATTTCACTCATGTAGTGCTATACTTGGTTTTGTAACATTAGTTATAAGAATAATAACAAATTATAACTGACATTAGTCTTTCCTAGCTAATACATGTATTGTAGCCCACGATCGCTTACAACTTTAGGATCATTGGGACAAACAATAAATTGTGTATATGTCATACACAATACAAATGAGTTTGGTGAGTGGTATCTATACAAATTGTGTATAATCGTTTTTAACTACCGAACTAACCAAACGACACAATGTACCTAAACCTCCAATTTGGACTCTAAATTACACACCAATTTCTTGATTATTAATATTCCAACATATATAGTCCAAATGTGAGTTCAGCTCATTTATTATTACTTTGGCATAAACAAATTACACATGCAACAAACACTAAAGTGCCTTAAATATGATGGAAGCATGCTTTATTTGAAAAAGAAGAAAATGCAAGAACACTGAACACATGGTCTAGAGTTGACACATTTATTTAGAAGTATGGAAATACCGAAATAGTACAAACAACAACCAAGTACCCAAATACTCCGTATCTTTTAACACTTGATCCAAATGTGTATGAATAAAATCCGAATTAACATCACTCCATATAAGCTTCAATAATGGATACAAGTGTAGGAATCTTGATGATATTGTAACGAGGAAAGCCTGCTTCTTCCAAAATCTTCTTCCATTCAACTTTGGTCCTTTCTTTCCCACCCTCAAAACATGCTAGCATTATCAAGTCCATACTAATACGTGTATCATCAAAGGGATCATCTCCTCCAGGACTAAGGACAATATCCGCTATAATAACTTTTCCAGTTTTCGTGGTTATGGATTTTCGACAGTTTTTAAGAATTTGTACACACTTGTCATCGCTCCAATCATGCATTATTGACTGCCATCCATTGCATTCCAACATTATGAACAATGAATATTGATTTTTTAGTACAATTTGACGTTTTTGCTTGCTTAATATTATTTTCATGTAGTGACATTTTTGAGAAAATCATGTGAATAGGCATTGAATTTTTTTTTATTTGTAAAATAGGCAATGCAAAAAGAACCGATCATAGATAGACAAGTAATCTGGCCTGACAGAATTGGTAGCCATAGGGACGACACTAAACCCAATATGGTTTTGGACAGTGGCGGATCTTGATCTTTTAAATAGGGCCCGAAAATTATAAAGAAAAATTAGCGGGAGTCGGACTCAATACATATAAAATCTTCGATAAAATTTACACTACAAAAAAAAAAGATCTAGGAGGTTCAGCCTGGCCCCAACTAAGATCCGCCCATGGTTTTGGAGTCGGGAGTCTTACTAGAAACGACTTCTCCATCCTCTGGGATAGAGGCAAGGTCGGCTCAATCTTTATGGAGGCCTAAAACAATGGTGGCCTTTTTCCAAAACTAAAAAACAGTATAAAATGTGAAGATAATAGTATTTGCAGGATTAGAACGATTTGCATAATAAATACAATAAAAGACTTACAGGCCATAATTGTATGTTAAAGGTTTGTCATCTTGATTACAAACGAATACCATATGTATTTGAAAAATAAAACTTTTAAAATTTGGGGCCTCAATTGGATCGGGGGCCTAAAGCCATAGTTTCAAAATACCCCCCTTGAGCCGGCCTTGGATAGAGGTATGGTCTGATATATGTGAGATTTTAGTGAGTATGGTTGTAGGTTTGAGTGGCACGTAAAACTTTTAGTTATAGAATTAACAGTATAGTGTAATTGCCACTGAGTAATACTAAATTGAAACAGTTGCATGCTAATTGTATCTCAACAATGAGTATTACCTTGATTAAGAAGGAATCTGCATGGGGAATGGATGCAAACATGTCACCTCCAACATGGGTGACTCCTTCATATGATGGTGCAGATGAAACAACATGAGGTAAGTCAAAATTAATACCTTTAAGATGTGGATATCTTGTCACAATCTTATTTAATGTCACACCTAAACCACCACCTACATCAACTAATGTTCCTTTTAGGCTATCGAAATCGTAACTTGATATGATTGCATCAATCTCGACCCTTGCTGTACACGCCATTGCTTCATTGAAGTTCTTATGGGCCTGAGGGTTGCGAGCAAAAAGATCCCATACCTCGACTCCATATGTTTTGGATGCCGCCGTACCCCCCTCTACAATGGATTTATTTAGGTTAAAAAAAGGCGAAAACATAAGGGGGTCCGTGAAAAATATTGCTGATGGTGCAAAGGTATCCTTTGTATCTTTTATGAGATATTTAGAACACTCGTTGATAGAGTAGCGTGGTTCTTCGCGCTCGTGTTGATGCAGCTCATCAAATACTTGTTTGTGGACCAAGAACCTCATGAGACGCGAGAGGCCATCAATATTTAACGATGGAGAATTAATCGCATGAGCGATTTGAGACAAGGTGGTTGGACCATCATGACTGTTGATTATGCCAGCAATGTTGAGTTCCAGGACACATCTTATAGCTGCAGTAGTTAAACCACCATGTACAAGTTGAAAGAACCTTGCTTGGCCTTTGATCATTGCATCATCTTCTTTTTTGGTTATCGTACTCATTTGCAAGTGAAGGTAGAAAACAAGAATTTTAAAGTTAAAGAAATGACTATGTACTTAAAAACTTGAAATGTTTAGTTTAAATAGGCATGTCAACAACACCTACATCCAACCCCCACTGCCCCACACACATTTAGTCGACACGTTTTTACAATTGTTTTTCTAACGTGCTTTTTTAGTATTAATTATTTCTCATATATATATATATATATATAGGGGAGGGATAATTTGAAAACCCTCCCCACTTAAGAAAACCCATTAAACCCATATCTTAACCATCCATTTCATGTGATCTAGGGTGGAGATTATTTCTTGATTTTGAGCAAAAGTAAAGATGCATCTTTAGTAATAAAAGGGTAATATTGTCCATGAAAAAATTGATGTGTTCTCTCTGTTCTGACAAGGCATTCCCTCTCATATCTCCTTCTCTCCTCTCTCCTATCACAACCTACCTCATCAAAAATACATATAATAAATTATCACCCACAAACAAAAACATATTTTTTTCACAACTTATCTCACAGAAAAAATATAATAAAATATAACCCAATAACAAAGACATGTGTTTCCACAAACTTATATCACTAAAAACATATAACAAATTATAACCCGACAACAAAAACATATGTTTTCACAACTTATCTCACAAAAAACATATAATAAATCATAACCAACAGCAAAAACATATGTTCTCACAACATATCTCAGCAAAAAAACAAATAATAAATTATAACCCAACATCAAAAACATATGTTTTCACAACTTATCTCACCAAAAAACATATAATAAATTATAACACATTAATAAAAACATATGTTTTAAAAAAAAATTAAAATTATAAATTCAAACAACAAAAAAATATATTTTTAGATGAAAATAAAACTTTGATATACAAAAAAAAAAGATAAACAAACCGTCTAACACTTAGATTAAGTCATAAACTTTTAAAAAAAAAAATTGTAATTTTGTAGTTGGTTACTTTGTGTTGTTGTTTTAATTTGAGAGTCAGGCTTGGTACTTCTATAGGCTCAAACCCCATTTGACAAGCCCATTATGTTGGTCAAACATTTCCTTAATAAATCATTTGTAGGGAGGCTATTACTTGATAACCTTTTACAGGTACATTGAATAAAAAATATTAAAAAAAAACTAAACAACTTAATTGAAACCCAAATCTAGATCTTGAACACCAAAACTCGGTGCTGGATCTGTTACAAGTAGCAAAACCTCGCATAACATTGCCTTTCTTTGGTCTTATTCTTGCTTTGGGTAGTTGCACCAAGTGCAAAAATAGTTGTACATTACTTCTTCATAAGTTGTACCTTGCTTTTTCATGAGAGAGTGGAGATAGGAAAATCTATATGAGGGTGAGAGAGTAAAGAGAGAGAACGTGAGCAGGAGAGTGGGTTAGAAAAAATAGAGAGGGTGGATATCTAAAGAAAAGAGAGAGACAAAGATGTATAGTGTGTGTGTCAGTTTCTAGAGAAAAGAGAGGGATATCTAGAGACAAAAGAGAGATAATGTCCATAATACCCTCTTTTCAATATTCAAGATGGCATATGTGGAAGAATCATGGCCATAGAATGAAGTTTCTTTGGTTTGCTCAAGTGGTGATGGTTTGCAAATTAGAATTCCCCTATATATATATATATATATATATATATATATATATATATATATATATATATATATATATATATATATATATATATATATAGGGGAAGGTTTAAATAAAAACCCACCTAAAACGAAGAAACCCGGTAAACTTAATCTAAACCATTGATCTAAAGTGATCAATGGCCTAGATTGATTCTACATTATTTTATTATATTTAATTGAGTAGATGACAAAAAAAGGGCAAAAGGGTCAAATGCCATTTTTCTGAAAAAGCAGATATGACAAGTGGACCCCACACATGTCACATCATCTCTCTCATACTTTTGTGACCATGGTCCTAAATCTGCCAGATGCCCGTGTTACATATGTAACATGTGTTGTGTTACGTAGGTTAAAACTGAGTTGCCAGTTTATATTATTTAAAAAATGCTGATTTATTATTTTTTTTTATTAGACCATATTTTTTTCGTTTTATTGTACCAGCACCAGAATTGTTGCATACGTAACGAGAATTGATATGGTTATAGGCATTTTGTTACTTACAAAGTGCTAAAAACAAACAAAACGGTCATTACAGAGTGCTAAAAACTTTATAGTACAAAAAACATTCAAATGTAGACAAGAATTGTTTCTTTCAAAATGCTAAAAACAAACAAAACGGTCATTACAAATCAACAAATGCTAAAAAAGTATCATAAATAAAAAAAATTGTCTACACTTCATTCTTGATAATCATCTTCATCTTTAATGCAAAAAATATGCTCACCTGCAAAAATAAAACAAAAATCATCAATTTACATGTAAAGCCCCCCCCCCCCCCCCCCCCCCCCCCCTTAACGTATGTTAACCAACTGTATTCCAAAAAAAAATACGAAACTGATACAAAAAAAACATTGTTTTATACATTTAGTTATCAAGATTATCAAACTTAAAAAATCAAAACTTTGTAGTAAAAAAAACGGAAACTAGTTTATACCAACTTAGTAGTGCTGTTACATACGAAACAAACGCAAAAAAAAACAGAAACTAATTTATACCAACTTAGTTATCATGATCAATGACATTCCATTCAAGAGTTTTTTTTAACCAATTCTTCCTCTATAATATGCAAAAAATAAAACCTTTGTATCTGGTAAAAAAATCGATAACTAATTTATACCAACTTAGTTTTGTTGTTACATACGAAACAGGCGCAGTATAGGAAAACAGATGCAAACATACATTCCACACATTATAACACTCATACAAACATGCACATACTGGTAAAAAACAAATCAGACATATTGTTGCATATGTTAAGAGACACTAAAATTCACCAATTTTGATTAAAAAAACATATTAATAATAATAACATATAAAAAGGGTTAATTAATATCCTATATACGCAACTTAGTTCTGCTGTTACATATGAAACAGACGCAAATATAGGAAACAGATGCAAACATACATTCCATACATTATAATACTCATACAAACATGCACATACTGGTAAAACCACAACTCAGACATATTGTTGCATACGTACGAAACAGACGCAACACAGATTTCATCCCATGATTAGTGACTTTTGTTTAATTAATCTATATAAAAAAGTTAATTAATATGTAAATCTACGTGTTATTATTATTAATCAATATTACACATAAAAAACATACTAACCATTATTATTATTACTAATCAAAAAACGGTTCACATTAAACAAAAAAAAACCGGTTAGCGTACGTTACAGACGTGTCGTTGCATTGTTCAATGTAGTTGATTTATACCTTTTATGTACAACTAGACATATAAAATGTACAACATTTATATGTCATTACTTCATATGATTATTTGATTACCTTTGGAACATATTGACCAAGGGCAGAAAATATTAGTCAATCCAACCACATGAATGGCCACTGCTGCTGCTATCTCAGAAGATCTAAACTCCAAAAACTCCACCCCTATCATAGCAAAATTACAATTTTACCCCTCAATTCCTTCCATCAAATAAAACCAATACAACCATCTTTTTACCTTTAAACAAGCCTAAAATGAGTTGGGTTGCTGTCAAAATCCAAGCTTTTGGAACAGGCCGACCATTGTTGACTTTCCCTAAAAAATCATCAATAAAAGAGAATGGTGTCACTTCTTGCACCCTCCATTTCAATGTAGTCAACACAAAGCAGCTCCATTTTTTTATGGGTTTTACCTCAAAAACAAATCTTGACCCACCCACCTGCAAATATTAACATAAAATCCAACTTCTTAGTCAAAAATTACTTTGAGACAACTAAAAAAGTCAACACCTTTATAACATATTATTATGTTATTATTTCTTTTATGTACAGCTAGACATAAAAAATATTACGAAAATAATTTTAAAAAGAAAAGATAATAAATAAATAAATAAATAGGGTGTAGTGTGTACAATTCGATCACTCGATCTTAATTACTTCTCCTGCCAAATGATAGAGATAGCTATGCTTGATTTCCACTCCTCATTTCCCCATTTCTTTTCTCTAATAACCACAGACCCACTATAACCCCTTTTCCTCTGTTTCACTGTCCTTACTTACCGATAACTCATCATTCACTGTCATATCTTGTTAATCATAGATGAGTCGATGATGTTGTTGTTGAATACTGAGGTCTGGTTAAACTCCGACCAGTTTCCGGTCATACTCCGGCGAGAAGCCGATGACTCTGCAAAGAGTATGTGTTGTTGATGTAGGAGGAAAACGACATCGTTTTATTTTGGGGTTGGGTGGTGGTCGTGGTGGGTGTCAAGTGGTGGTTGTTATGGTGGCAATGGTAATGTTGATGATGGTAGTGGAAGTCTTGAGAGAGAGAGAGACACAGACAGATTGAGGAGGGAGAGTAGGGTAAAGAGAGAGAAAGAGTGGGCTGACATTTATATAAAGAGAGAGAGAGGGGGGGATGATTAAATTGTCTATAATACCCCTTCCCTCCCATTTTTACAATTTGAAAAGTTGATGAGGTGGAACAATCTTAACCACTCATTAGGTTTCCTATGGTTTTTTCATTTTAGAGGGTTTTGTGTAGATACTTAGCCTATATATATATATATATATATATATATATATATATATAGGGTTGGGTTAAAATAAAAACCCATCCCAGTTGTGAAAACCCTGAAAACTACATCCTAGTCGTTGGTTAGCCTCAATCTATGGTTGTGATTAAGTTTCAATTTTTCATTTTATTTATTAGCCATTTTTTGAAACATAAGGTACAAAAAGGGCATTATTGGAATCAAACATTGTTGCTTCTTTTAATGATCAGGTTCCAGACCCCAACATCCTCTCTCTCATCCCTCTCTCTCTCCTCTAAAATAATCTCTTTCTTCTCAAAATATCTCTACCCATCTTCTACATAAAAAAACCCATCAATCTTATACTAGTTTTATATAGTTACCTCTAAACATCATTACATTTCCGACCTTGAAGATCCGATGACGATGTTATTGGTGTTGATTGGTGGCTTATCGACAACGGTGGGGGAATCGACGGTGATCGACAGACCAACAACGGCAGTGGATGTGTGGTTGTGAATGTAGGTCGAACAGCGGTGCGTGGTTGTTAAACGGTGGATTGCCCTCTGTTTTGTGCGAGCTCGTAGGATTTTTGTGATTTAATTGGATATATATATGTTTTCTAGTCAAACAATAAATTCCACTGTGAAAGAAAAAAAGGCTAACAACAGCTCTCAAATGGGATATATATTAATTTTTAATTTTTTTTTTGAAAGATAATATATTAATTTTTAATGACCTACCTTTTGAGGCTCATTTTTTTATTAGATGTTGGTTGCCATTTGCTGATGATCCATAGTTGATTGATAAGTGAGTTTTTATAATGACAGTTTGCTCATGAACTCTAACACTATGTGAAACTTTGTTAAAAAAAAAGAATATGTGGAACTTTGTGACGAAATATATGAGAATTTTCTTATGATTTATAATAATAACTAGTATTAAGCCCACGCGTGTTGTGATGCGGGTGTAAAACCATGCCAAGTAGCAGTAATGCCACACCACCACCAGCGCCACTAACACCAAAAAGCTCGTAAAAGTACAATAAAAAGAAAAAGGAAAATAACACCGAATGAATAAAAGACGTAAAATCGTAAAACAGTAACGAATGTAACCACCACATGTCACATTTTTTAAAATGTAACTATTTTATATAGTTACATTAAAGATAGTTTGTCACATAATAAATCTATTTACATCTATTACAAACAATTGGAATCATGGTATAGGGATGTTCTACTGTTGCACAAATTATTGATGGTCCCCATGTTTTCATGTTGATATTCATCTTTTACATGTTACAAAAAAGTAACATCATATTTATAAATGTAAAATATAAATAAATAAATAAATAATATGTGTAACACATTTGTAAAAAAGTTACATCAATCAGTTACGTAAGACATGTATAGGGTTTACAAAGTACATAAACTTTATTTATTCATTATTACAAACACCAAAGAATCGTCACGACAACCAGTTTAACATTCTACTGACACACTTATGTAACATTACTAGCCACATATGTACCAATTTCCGGTTACATATGTAATTGGAATTACCGACCACTATAGAGAGTTCTACTAACATATTATTTATTCATTATTACAAACACCAAGAATCGTCACGACAACCAGTTATCGTATGAAACACTTCTATAGAGAGTGCACCCAAAACGGAACTGAGTTATAGACTGCCACGACACGAGACCAAAATATTACATGAGGCCATATTTTAACTACTAAATCTCCATGTAGTCGTGAATAGTATAGCAATAAAATCATCCATACTTCTTGGAATCCCCACTTCATATGTAAACATGCAAAGTTATATATGTAGCTACCAAATGTAACATTTGTAAAAATTAATGTAACCATTTTGTAACTATTCTAAATTATTGTCTCCTCGTATATGCCAATCTCAAATCTTGTCCTTTCATTAATCTTGTTTCCATTAATATCTCCAAAACACAAAAAGAGGTCATATATAATCGAACATCTGTTAACTTAAAATAAAAAAACATATTGATTTACAAGTTAATGTTACAAGAAAAAAAACATCCAAACCAAGCTCTTTTTTCTCATCTTCATCATACCATCTACCTTCATTTGAAAGAAATTAAACATTAGTTAAACAATCTTTGAAATATATTTGTAAGAAAAATATCAAAATATTTTTAAAAGTTAAAACATTACACCTAAACAAGCTTCAAAAACCTTATTATTCATCTTCATCATGAACCTTTCTTGTTAAAGCGGCTTCAAGATCTGGGTATTTTTTCATTAACCAGAGAGAGAATCTTCGAAGAAGATGAAAATTAATATTTCGAACAAAAAAACTGTTCAAATTTTCCTTTTTTTTTATACTTAAAACATATTCTTATTTTTTTTCATTACCAAGACAAAAAGCTTTAGTTTAAATATTAAAAAATTAGCATGACATAAAAGCTTCAGTTCTCAATCATATGAATTAGAAGCAAATCACATGCTATTATTCCATATTTCAGTAAATAAATTTAAGCCCATTAGATAATGGTTTATAGCCAATCAAAACAACAACGCTAAATCACTAACCTTGTTATTGTTTTTTTTTAATCAGAGAAAAAGTTTACAAATGACCACATCGTAAGCAAATTGTCATCCGCACTACATGTTAAAATCCAAAATCATATATGTTAAAAAAAATATATAATAAAATGAAACTAATCTGCATTTTTTTGCAGAACATGTATTATGTACATACACCTTTATAGAGCTTATTCCCATCATCTTCTTTCATGGAACACACTTGAAGAAATTCCGACTATGTCTTAGATCCGGCTCTCTTCTAAAATAACCACAACAACCCACCACCGGCATCACTAAAACCACTCACTTCCCATAGTCACTCGGATCTGGATTGTTGTGGTGGTTGCCCGGATCTAGAAGTACAACCCACATCGTACCAAGCACCACCGTTCCGACGAACGCTAGACTCACCACGATACACTTTGACTAACCACCATCGTACACTCCGAGTCTTGTTGTCTTTGATATTAAGGAAGAAATGAATGGGTAGAAAAAGAGAAAGAGAGATGGAGAGTCATGTGGAAGATGAAATGATGAATGATGGGAGAGAGAGATATGAGATGTATAGTAGAAAGATTCTTTGAAATTTTAAAATTTCTCTATCCTCCTGCAAAATCACAGATCATAGACTGACAAAAGTTATTTGTGTTTGGACTATCTTGCCCTTGTGTTGTATGAAGAAAAATATAGACGTGGCTTCATGATATCCATTGGATGGGTTTTTAGAGTTTTCACAACTCAATAAGGTTTCCACTAGATACATAGCCTATATATATATATATATATATATAGGGGAAGGTTTAAATAAAAACCCACTTAAAACGAAGAAACCCGGTAAACCAAATATCAACCATTGATCAAACTAGATCAATGGTCCACATTTAATTCATGCTTTTTGATTTAAATTAATAGAGTAAATGACAAAAAAAGGGCAAAATGGTAAAATGACATTTTCTGAAAAAGCATCTATGACAAGTTGACCTGACACATGTCACATCATCTCTCTCATACTTTTTTTATTATTCTCCTAAATCTGCCAGATGTCACTGTTACATATGTAAAATGTATTGTGTTACGTAGGTTAAAACTGAGTTGCCAGTTTATATTATTTAAAAAATGCAGATTTATTTTTTTTTATATTAGACCATATTTTTTTCCGTTTTATTGTAGCAGCACCAGAATTTGTTGCATATGTAACGAGAAATGATATGGTTATATGCCTTTTGTTACTTACAAAAGTGCTAAAAACAAACAAAATGGTTATTACAAAGTGTATCAACAACATAATATTGTTCATCTGCCTAAAACATACTACTGAAGAAAATATATTACACTAAAACTGTATCAACAACAAAACATATAATTAAAGATTCATACCCCCCCACCCTTGCTGCAATAACCCCGACATCCCGCGCTGCAACCAACAGTATCTGACGGTATCCGATAACCATACTTTGCATAAAAAGCCCACTGTTCCTCAGTATAACCTATACCCTCCCATTCAGCCCTAATATGCCGACCTTCTGGATACGTGAACGGCAACACAGGTTTGTTAAGTTTGGGTTCATATGGTTCTTCATATTCAGCCCCTGGGTCTGATTCGTAACCAACCGCCCATTCAGGTGTGTGCTTTACATCATACACGTCATCCTCCGGTGTCATATAGTCTTCTGGTGGCGGATATTCTTCGGGGAAGACGTAATCATAGGCCGCATTCCAATCGAAATCTTCATCACTTTCAAACCCACCGTCCGCCTGCACTACGGGTATAACCGGTTCTAATGGCGGGATGTCCAGGGCAACGGGGGCAGCGGGTTCATGTTCGGCTCCAACAGGAGGGATGTCCAATCCAACCGGTGGGGGTGGTTCAGGTACAATTGCAATGTCCGGTTCATTTTGAGGTGGCTCGTGTACAATTGGATGACATGGTGACGCTCCTCAAAAACCTCTGAAGGCGGAGTGGTGGGGTTGGAATCCATGGTTTGACTAAAAACAGGACCTGTAACATATGTTATAGCAGAGTAAGTGTTGACATTGGAAATATGAAACAGGGAAAAAAAACTATTCTCTGTTAAAAACATATAGGTAACAGAAAAAAACTCATACATGCAAAAACAAAGAAAAAATCTATAACGAAAAGTGCAAAAAACACGAGTGTTACATGTGTAACAGGGTTTTTCCCTGGAAACACAGACGCAATATAGAAAAACAGATGCATACATTCCACACATTATACCAACTTAGTTCTATTGTTACATACGAAACAGACGCAATATAGAAAACAGATGGATACATTCCACACATTATAATACTCATACAAAAATGCACATACAGGTAAAAAAAAGAAATCAGACATATTGTTGCATATGTTAAGGGACATTAAAATTCACCAATTTTGATTAAAAAACATATTAGTAATAATAACATATAAAAAGGTTAATTAATATGTAAACCTACGTGTAAAGATGATTAGTTGTGGTGTTACATACGAAACAGATGCAAACATACATTTTCAAAACCATCACAAACAATCTCTTATTACCAAACACTAATTAGCTCAATTCAAACTCTAACCATTAATTGTTTTCTAACCCCTTTCAAAATCATATTAAAAAAATTTTCTGCTGTTACATACGCAACATAGAACAGAGGAAGTTTCAAATTAGAGGTCAACAAAAAAAATTCAAAAAACCTTATTACTTCAAAACGATAAAAGTTTCGTATCTCAACAAAATACCCTTAGACCCAAATAACTTTCTAATATTTTTAACCTATCACATCTTTTTAAATAGCCTAACTTTCTAATAATAAAAAAATCAAAACTTGACCTGGAAAACTTGGTGATCACCATTTACCAAAAACAAATTTCCCAAACACCTACCAAACAGTTAGTCCCAATTTCAAATACAATTAATTAATAATAATGATAATAATAATAATAATAATAATAATAATAATTTTTTATTAATCCAACAAAAAAACAAAACATAAAGACAACACAGAGAATAATTTTTTAATAAATCCAATAATAATGATAATAAATTAACACAAACAGATAAAGATCAAGAAAAAAAATGATAACCAACAAAAATCACCAACATTATCCTTACCTGTTTCTCTCTACTCCAACGGTAATCAAACCGAAACAGAGGTGGTAGTGGTGGTGGCGGTGGCGGTGATGGCACTCGCTACTCCAAACGGTAATGAAAACAGAAAACAGAGGGGAACGAGGATGGTGTGGATTCTTCTGAACCAAAGACATTATCGGGTTTCATAATCAAAACAGAAACAGAGGTGGTGGTGGTGGTGGTGGCGGTGGCGGGGGTGGCAGTGGCGGTGGTGGGGCTGGTGGATGAATCTTGAAGATGGTGGAAGACATATGAAGAGAGAGAAAGAGAGGTTTATATAGGAGGGAGGTGGGAAAATTCAAAATATAAAAAGAGGGGGAAGGGTGAAAGTACTACTTTACCCTTATTAATTAAAATAATAGAGGGTGATGTGGAGCATTGTGGTCCACTAGTTGGGTTTGTGGGAGTTTCTTCATTTTAGAAGGTTTCTTGTCTATACTTAGCCTATATATATATATATATATATATATATATATATATATAGGGTTAGGATCATGTGAGAACCTTAATGAGTTGTGAAAACTAGAGAACCATTGTGGACCTTAGATCTTCATGATCAAATGGTTGAGATCAAAAGTTGGGATTTTTGTCTTCATTTGATTATTAAGTATTTTTTTATTATCTTAAAGTACAATTAAGGGCATTTAAGTAAAAAGCCATGGGAGAGAAGATATAATATAATACTATGTTATTTTTTAATTAAGGTTTATTTTATTATTTTAATTAAAATAATATAATCTGATTTAATTTTTTTAAACTTTATTTTATTTTTTAATTAATTTAATTTTTTAAAACAAAAAATCAGATTGAACATTCTTTAGTATCACTTTTGTTTTTTAAAGTTTATTTTATTATTTTAATTAAAATAATTTACTTTTTTTTAAAAAAATATTTAAAAAAACGTGCATTTTTTGTCATCTCCCCCTCGCTTTTACACTGGTGTAAAATTTACATCAGTGTTTTAGTTACATCTATAAAACATCCATCCATAAAAATCTGTATGATTTACACTGGTGTAATTATTTACACCAGTGTAAATCTGCCATACACATAATTTTACAAAAAAACGATGAGGATGATTTACATTGGTGTAGTTATTTACACTAGTGTAAAAACCCAAAACAAACATATAACGAGGATCATTTACACTAGTGTAATTGTTTACACCAGTGTAAATCTACCATACACAACCTACTACAACAAAAACACATAGTGTTAAAACCAAAAACAAACATCTTTACAATCGTATTACACCATGGTAAAAAAATGCCCCAATAATATCATTTTTGTGTATTACATCAAATGTAAAAACAAAAACAAAACATTTTAAAAAAATCATACTATACATTATTGTAAAGAAAAAAACCCGCTGCTACATCTGCAAAAAACCAAAACAAACATATTATGAGGATGATTTACACTGGTGTAATTATTTACACCAGTGTAATTACACTGGTGTTAAATCTACCATACACAACCTACTACACCAAAAAACGCTTAGTGTTAAACCAAAACAACCTACTACACCAAAACAAACATCTATACAAATCATATTACGCCAACAGGTAAAAAAAATACCCCCAAAAATATCAACATGTGTGTTAAGTCAAATGTAAAACAAAACCAAATAATAATAATAATAATAATAATTATTATTATTATTATTATTATTATTATTAATATTATTATTATTATTATAACAGAAAAAAAAAAATAATAACAAAAAAATAATAATAACAGAAAAAAATAATAATAACAAAAAAATAATAATAACAGGAAAAAAATAATAATAGTAACAAAAAAAATAAAAAAAATAATAACAGAATTAATAATAATAATAATAATAAAAATAATAACAGAAAATAATAATAATAATAATAATAATAACAGATAAAAAATAATAATAATAATAATAACCGAAAAAATAATAAAAATAATAATAATAATAATAATAATAGAAAAAAATAATAATAATAACAAAAAAATAATAATAACCGAAAAAAAAACAAACCTCCCGTCGTGTCACCGTCGTCCTCCGTCGTCTTCCTCCTTCTGCCGCCCGTCGTCTTCCTCCGTCTCCCACCCCCAACACCCCCACCGGCGATCGAAACCCCAAAAACAAACCCCCACCTACAACCTAGATGCTTCAAAAAATAATAATAATAATAACAACCTCCGGCGAACCACCCTCTCCCCTCAACCACCGGTGAGCCACCACTGCAGATCCGTCGCCACCACTGCAGATCCGTCGTCTTCCTCCGTCTCCCACCCCCAAAACCCCAAAAACAAACCCCCGCCGTCGCCTCGCTGCCATTCGTCTTCAACCCGTCCTCAACCCCGTCGCCACCACCACCTTCATCTTAAAACCTCTCAGATCTTTGTGTTTTTTAGAGAGAGGTAGAGAGAGAACGAGAGTTAGAGAGAGGGGTAGAGAGAGTGAGCTGGTGTGTGTGAGAGAGAGGGTGTGAGAGATTATGATATTTAAAAAAGAGAGAGAGAGAGTTGATCTGATGTATATGGGTGGGGGTGGGGTGGGGGTGGGGTGTTATTACTAAACTATCCCTAATTTTTGTGGGCAAAAGACTTAATTGCCCTTAATTTAAAAAATACAAAAAACTATAAAGCTGGTGAGGTGTCACTCTCTTAATGGTCCAATGTAGTTCTCTAGTTCTCACAACTGGAGGGAGTTCTCACATGATCCGGATCCTATATATATATATATATATATATATATATATATATATATATATATATATATATATATATATAGGGAAGGGATCCCTTGAGAACTCACCCGAGTTGTGAGAACCATAGGAACTCTTTTGGACCGTTGATCTTGATGATCTAATGGTTGAGATTTGTGGATGGGATTTTTGTCTTAACTTGATTAATAAGTGTTTTTTTATTCCATTAAAGTACTTTTAAGGGTATTTAAGTAAAAACACATGAGAGAGAAAGAATTAAATATAAATATTATTTAAACTTTTATTCCATTATTAATTTAAACATTTAATTTACTTAAAAAAAAGCAAACTAAACATTCTTTCATATATTTTTTTTAAAAAAAATTAATTTTTTAAAAAGCAAAAAAAATTTATTTTATTTTTTAGTTGACTTATATTTTTTTAAACTTTCATATTTTTTGTGTGGTTTATGTAATTATTTACACCAGTGTAAATCTACCATACACAAACTTTTACAAAAATTACGCTGGTGTAAAATAACTAAACAAACATATAATGAGAATGATTTACACTGGTGTAATTATTTACACCAGTGTAAAATCTGCCATACACAAAACTTCTCCAAAAATTTGTATATAATGAGGATGATTTACACTGGTGTAATTATTTACACCAGTGTAAAATCTGCCATACACAAAACTTCTCCAAAAATTTGTATATTACATCGGTGTAAAAAACCAAACAACCATCTATACATTCGTATTTACACCACTGTAAACGTCCCACAACCATCTATACATTTGTATATTACATCAAAATGTAAAAAAAACGAAAACATCTATAAACAAAACAAAAAAACCCATCATCATCATCATTTCTTCAAAAAAACATCATCTTCTTCTTGATATTATCTTCACCTTCCCACACAAAAAATCCATGAAAAATCTTATAAAAGAACACTAATAATAATAATAATAATAATAATAATAATAATAATAATAATAATAATAATAATAATAACAATAATAATAATAATAATAAACAAACACACAGCAGCAACAACAAACAACAAAATAATAATAATAATAATAATAATAATAATAATAATAACAACAACACACAACAGAAAAATAATAATAATAATAATAATACCTGTTTATCTTCTTCCTTCACCCTAGTTCATCCCCCCCACCGTCCCACCACCGTCCACCGCCGAACACCACCTGCAAACCACCCCCTGCACCAGAAGCGGACCACCATCACCGGACCACCGCCTTCAAAAAACCCATCACCGGATCCAGATCCACCACCACCACCACCATAACCCCCCAGATCCAAATCCACCACCATAACCCACCACCTTACCCGTCGCCTTCACCCAGACCTCCACCCCCAAAACCACCACCACACACCCATCAAAACACCACCACAACCCACCCATGACCTCCACAGCCATGAACCACCAAAACCCACCACTGTCGCGTCGCCTTCACCGAGATCCAACCTTCCTGTTCATCACCTCCACTGCACTAGTCACGTCGTCTTCCTGTTCCAGCCACCACCGTCGCGTCGTCTTCATGTTCCAGCCACCACCGTCGTCGAACACCACCTGTACCAGTCGTCGTCTTCCTTCTTCTTCTTCTTCTTCTTCTTCTTCTTCTTATTATTATTATTATTATTATTATTATTATTATTATTATTATTTAGAGAGAGAGAGAGAACTAGAGAGAAGAAGAAGAGAGAGAAGATGTTTAAAATGAGAGAGAGAGAGAAAGAATCTGTGTATTAATATTGTTATTATTATTATTATTATTATTATTATTATTATTATTATTATTATTTAAAGGTTAATGGGGTAGGTTGGGTGTGGGGTAGGGTGGGTGTTATTATTACTAAAATACCCTTAAGTATTTGTGTCTAAAGACTTTATTGCCCCTGATTAAAAAATACAAACAAATACAAAACTGATGGTGTGTCACTTGTTGATTGGTCCAGAGGAGTTCTCAAGTTCTCGCAACTCGGGTGAGTTCTCAAATGATCCCATTCCTATATATATATATATATATATATATATATATATATATATATATATATATATATATATATATATATATATATATATAGGGTTCCTGTACAAATGACATTTTTCGTACAAAGTGTGAGAAATCTATATGGGCATTGTGTTTTAAATTTTAGGCATTATGTTTTCTATTCTTTTGGCATAGTATTATATAGAAAAACACAAAACATAACAATTTAAAACACTATTTAATGTATTCTCGAGATGCATAAAAATCTAAAATATCATACAAAGAAAGTAATTAGTGTGTTTTAAATTCCATGTCTAGAATGCATTTTATTGTGTTTTAAATTGTTACGTTTGGTGTTTTTCTATATAATACAATGCAAATGGAATCGAAAACATCACATCCCAAATTTAAAACACAATGACAACATAGACTTCTCACACTTTATACGAAAAATGTCCTTTGTACAGGAACCTATACCTATATATATATATGGTAGGGATCCTAAGAGAACCAACCCCTATTTGAGAACTGAGAGAATCATTCTGGGCCATACATTTCTTATAAAGGCAAAAAAAATTTTTTTGCTTTAATCGCACGTTTTTATGCAAAGATTTTTTTTTAAATTTTTTTTCATTTATACATATGTGTATATTACATTTTCAGCTATACATATGTGTATATTTCAGTTATACAAATGTGTATATTGGATTATACATATGTCAATATGTGTATATTGCAATTATACACATGTGTATCTTGAAAAAAAATAAAAAAAAATATTTCCTGCATAAAAAGCAGCGATTAAAGCAAAAAAAAATGCCTTAGAGAAATTTGTGGTCTAGAATTGTTCTCTCAGTTCTCAATTTGGCCAAAGGTTCTCATTTGAACCAAATCATATATATATATATATATATATATATATATATATATATATATAATAAAACATCAAGACACATTGCACTTACTGATCTCATCCCCAACCTTGAATTCTCTCCAAAACTATTTAAGTTGTTTTTTTTCTCTACATGATGGCATATGTACTTCCCCATGATTTTTAAACGTTAATAACTTTTTATAAGATATTTTAAAAACAATGTACACCAAATTAACAAGTGTTTTATTATCTTTTCAACGAGTACTATAGTATTACACAAAAACGAAAAAAATGACTTTTTAGTAAGTTTATGTTCTTTGTTGGCTGTTAAAAAAAAGTAGGTTTATGTTCATGCAGAAAAAAAAAACACAATGCATAGTACAGTAAACAAACAAAAATCTACAGTAGAAAAAAACACAATATGTCGTTTCGTCTGTCCATTGTGTTATTTCCATTTGTTCATTGTGTTTTTTTGTCCCTTTCATTGAGTTTTTCAGTTCTGATCATTGTGTTTTGTGTTGCAGATTGTGTTTTTTCTTTTAATACGATATTTTTTTTAGGGTGATACAATTTGGACACCCCAAAAAGTTATTTGGACACCCTAAGTATGCCTCGTATAGAGCTATATGGGGCATATTAGAGTACAATTTTTGTCTTTTAGCTATCTGATGTTGACTAACACAGAAAACAATAAAGTTGATACTTATAATGTAGACCTATATGAGGCATATTGAAGTACAATTTTTGTCTTCTAGCTAACTGATGTTGACCAACACAGAAAACAATAAAGTAATATGCTTCATCTATAATCTATAATACATTATAAAGGAGAAGTGATGGCCAACGTGGTCATTTTCACCTCCGTACAACTTAAGAAGCAACATGTATAACATATTTAAGCAAGAAATTTAAGGGTATTATTGGAATGTTAGGGCCAATTAAGACACTTATGAGGGTAATCTAGACATTTTACATATCTCCTCCTTCACAATATGAAAACAAATTTACATGACTACCCTTCTTCCATCATGCCTTCTTACAAAGAATTTTACATCAGAAGAGGGACATTAATGGTTATTAAATGGGGCAGTTCAAGCGTTCCTTTTTCCTTGGCTGTGAAACTTTGCACTTCATGGTAATTCAATGCATCAACACCCACTATAAACCACACACCACCACTCTTTCTCAAGAACACACACTTCTTTGTTTTTTCTTCTTAGTGACTCTTGATTCTCAAACAACGTACATCAACCGACAATCATCAATTGGAGTTTTTGGCAATCATCAATATATCCTCATCAATCGCAGACTTCAGCTTCGATTTTGGCAAGGTATCGTTATATTCTGTAGTTTTTGGTACCCTGATTGTTTTATAAACTTTTCTTTCGTTGTAGTTTGTTTTGTTGATGGTGTTATGCCCTAACTTGCTAGAAAATTATATTTAGGATGAATCCTAGATTGTCACTTTAGTGTATTGTAACTGAGTTGAATGTGAATGTACCGAATGAAGAGCTTTTTAAATAAGGATGATATATATGAATCGAAAGCATGTCATTTGGGAACATTTCCATTTATATTTAATTTTAATGTGTGAATGATGATTTTTGTACAACGGTGTTGTGATATTTTTGCTTGACTTATGTAGGCCGTCAATTAATCTCCTTACAACACGCCTACAAATCGACATTTTGTGCTCGTCATCTATAGGTTCGCTCTATCTCTTTTGCTAATCCTAACACTAACGCTAATGGTTTTAAATCTCTCGAGCATATTACTCAATTCAAATATCAAAATGCAGGTCTGAATTGAATTGGAGTACTACATTCGAATTGTTAAGTTTAATCAAAGTTTATTTTTCTTTCAAATTATATTGAATCATACGATCAGAACTTTAATTTATTTCACTTTGTAATTTCTTATTTTCTTCATTTTGGTTGTAGCTCAGGTGTTCCAAACAACATCACGTGTCTTTTTCATGCTCACAAAAAGGTAAGTTGCTAGCCTTGCATTTAATTTTGTTTTATAATTCAACTTTGCATGTTTAGACCTGTTTTTTATGTGTCCCATTTAACAATTTTTTTTTTTAAATTTGACCCATTCAGTTACTTCTAAGTGTAGATATGTTTCCTCTCATTTAGCACAAACCTTTTCAAAATTGGTAATACTTCCAAGCAGTGTTTTTAATTGTTTATGGAATCTTAGTAGTACACTAAATCGCAAGAATGCCTCCACCTAAGGATGAAATGATGTCCATCATCAACAATTTAATGGGTCAACTGGGCCAGCAATGGGTTTAATTGGATGGGCTGGAACAACTCGATTAAGGAGGTGATTGTTTGGGTTTAATTGGTTGTTTAGCAGCTGAATGGGTCAATTGAGTCAGCAATTTAATGGGTTAACTGAGCAGCAACTTACTATAAATTGAATGATGATGGACCGGCATTGCTATAAATTGAAACTACAGTTAATTGTTAAATTGGTCCTGGGTTAAATTGTGGGTTCTGAAACTGAAGTGGAGGGCCTGGGTTAATTGTACTGGCAAGCTTGATGTTGCTGAACTTCCATAATTGTTCAACTCGTAAAATATGAATCGGTAAGTTTTTATTTAAAATCTAACATACAATTATAGGAAAACCAATATGAAGTACAAGAGATGGAAAGTTATTGGTGCTAAAGCTTATACAAATTGAGATGAATTTGTCCATGAAAATTACCTTATTTGACCATCATATGTCTAAACTTTAGCATCAAGATAGGCATATGATTTTAACGCAATATCTTTATGTTTTTAATTTGTACTTAATCATGTATGAACTGTTTTTCAATATATTCTAGATTTTAAGTGGACTCTTGTTTCTAGGATCTGTTCATGTTAATGTGATTGCAGAAATCTGTTTTAGAATTCAACTGCATATATTTATGGTTGGCCATGAATTCCTTGGGGTGTCTTCGGTTCTAATCCCGATTCATTTTCTTTTCTTGTTTGATAAACAGGTGTTGATTCGTTGCCTCCTTTTTTTTTGAACTAGCTAAGCAAAATATTATTTTTAACCTCTTGGACCCGAATAGAGTATCATTCATCATTCATGAAACAGATGCATCTATATCATGAAGAATGCTGCTTCCATAAATGAATTATAGTGCCATTTATCCACAGGTGGGTTCTCTTTGGCCATACATACATGTATATCTAAAGTAAAATGGGAGTTATTTGTCACCATTTAACATGATAATTTAAATACTTCTTAAATCCTTTTTTTTTAAATACTTCTTAAATATCAACTGCCCATGCTTCATAATCTATTTTAACTTTATTGGTAATACTTAAAATTTACTCTGGACAAACATTAATGCCTTGCTCATACACAGCACACACATAGTATGCGTGCATTTGTGTATATGCCCACATTGTTATGAGATAGACTACTAATGCTTTATGCGATGATTTGTTTTAACTTGTTGGAATGAAGATGAACAACGCCCCTGCGATTGATGTTACATTGTGTAGGTCACTAATTTCTGTGGCTCTTAAATCAAAATGGTTAACTTGCTTAAGCTACTGTCAAATTCCAAGAATTAATCCTACATTATGATACAACCGGCACACATTCAAATTCACATGCTCACATTCATGTTTGTTGTCTGTTTTAAAATGTTATATGGATAATAGATTATATGTAAGTTTTACGCCTCAAAAGTTCCCTTTGGGCAATGTTCAACCCATTTGACCCGTTTCTTTTTAAACTCATATTTTTTATAATTATACATTTGATCCATTAGAGAAAAAAATTCTGACTTGACCAAATTATAAATGAAAGAAATTTTGATTTTTATGACAAACAGGTTTGATTTATCATTATTGTTCATCATATTGTGGGTTGCATTATGTTTATCGCAACAAACATATTATAACAATATGTTGTTAATAGGTTGAATTGCTGCTTAGACTTTTGGTCATACCTTAGGCGCTTTTACATCAGATTACATGTTGCTTTTATCATCACCAACTGCAAAAGTAGGCTTAGTTTATTTTGATTGTATAACAACTTAACTAAATCTTTTTTTAATTTAAGCATTTAGTATTTTATTTAATTATGCTATTTTGATTAGTAGTATCAGATTACATGTTGCTTTCACCATCACCACTGCCAACTTTACATTGTCTATACCCAAATGGCATGCTTCCCATCCAAACACTAGCAATATTTTACAATAATTTTTTTATTAGAGTTGGCAATTATGAATTGGGTTTCTAATGCAAGGGTGTTTAGTAATAGAAGCTATGACGTCAAAGGATGGAAATTCTAGACTTTCTTTACGTGTTTGTGACCTTATAAGTTCTATCGCTATTTTTCGTTGAATGGAATAACATGTTAGAAACTCTGGAAGGGGTGTGGTTCGTGATAGACATCATAATTGAATCTGATATCAATCGACATCCGCCGCAACGCGCGGGCATTCCCACTAGTATAGATCAATATGAGACATATTATGGTCTATTTTTATTTTTTGTATATTTTCATTTTTATTGTTTTTAAATAACTAAAAATACTAAATTAACTTAAAAAAATCTAAAAAATTGACTAAAAGTTAGTTCTATTCATTCCAATATTATTTTAACAAAATTACAACTTTTTGTTACCATTATTATTTTATAAAATAAATTTCTTTTGTTTGGTTTTGGTTGGTATTGAAGATGTTTGTTTTGTTTTGGTGAGTTTGAAGAAATTATATAAACAATACAAAGTTTGAATAAGTTATAAGATTTGTTTGAGAAAGTGTTTTTTTTAAGTCGATTGATCGTAGTATTTAATACATTTGAAACAAAAGAAAACAAACATCTTCAAAACCAACAAAAACAAACCAAACAATTAAAAAAACGAATATGCCTCGTCTTTGTAACAAAAACATCTATTTTTTTTAAAATAGTGTTCAAATCAATAAAACTTTATTTTTTTTAATTTTTGGGATTTTTAAAAGTAATTTTAGCATTTTTAAACAATAATATTGTATTAAAAAAAATAAAAACAGCCATAAAATGCCTAGTATTGGGAAATACGTGGCATATCAAGCCTAGTATTGGTACCAATACTGGGCTTGGAAAGTGATATGGGGGTGCCCAAATATGGGTCATATTGGGAAATAGGACCCATATTAGGGTCTTTTTTATTTTTTTTATATATTTTCTTTTTTATTGTTTTTAAATAACTAAAAATACTAAATTAACTTTAAAAAATCCAAAAATTAACAAAAAAAATTAGTTATATTCAGTCCAAAAATTCAAACACGTTTTTTCGAACACGTTTTTTTTCGAACACATTTTTTTCCGAACACGTTTTTTTTCGAAAGGTTTTTTTTCGAACACGTTTTTTTTCGAACACGTTTTTTTCAAACACGTTTTTTTTTTTTGAACACGTTTTTTTTCTTGCATGGATT